>CM062297.1:469326744-469639312 GCA_031216915.1 Pictodentalium vernedei
TAAACACCACAATCTGGGGGGTGGGGGTGGGGGGTGCTCCCCTCCCCTGGATCCACCCATGGCACTGACAGCGCTTCAGATTGTTTCTGATGCTTGATTGTTTCAGTGCTCAAACTGGCCGGGACGGAACGAAACTTACTGGGGTCGGCTTTTATCGGTGTAATGTGATTGGCAGTGGCTGAACTTACGTGATCCCCGAAAGCGCGGAAAGAATCTCACAGCAGTCATGGAGGATTTGACAAGTGCGGACGTTTGCAATCACAAATGTTCTGTCTCCAACATGATCTCTTTGAGACCAACCAGGAGCTCAACTCGTGGGAATGCTTTCCTTACACAACAACCTCTCGACTTGTACATAGTGGAAGTGGCCGGTAAAGGTGAGAAATTTTATGCGTATAACACTGACATGTCATCAAATGCATGGCTGTAATAGCGTTGTGCACTGGTTACGTCATCAATCATGAATATTGAGCACTCGCCTGCCATTCCCAGAAATCGGGCAAAGTCAATTTTTGTTCACAATTGAAAAAGATAGATTTAACAATTATAAATGTTTGCCAATTTGACAGGAAAGTTCAGTACAGACGTTTGACCAGTAACGAACCGGGTTGAATGAAAATGTCGCAATCTTTTTTATTTAGTGAAATTGACGGAAATTCCAACTAGGCTTTTGAGAATTGATGTCTTTCATATGTTCATACAAAGTTTCGGACATCATAATGACTTCAAACTATACATACAGTGCTCGTTTTCCAAGGTACTGATTTGACCAGTAACGAAAAATTTTACCAGTAACGAATCAACGTTCATTTTACGAGGAAAATGTCATAAAAAGTCGAAGAAATCCCATGAAAAAGGATACAAACTCCTCTGAAGTTATGCTCATCATACTACGGGAATAAAAAAAAACAGACAGAAAGTAACAAAATTCACTTTTATGGACGCATTCAGTGAGAGCAGTGTTAGCGCGAACTTTGGGAATTTCCCTACTTTTCCCGAAGGTATCAGACCGATACAAAATCGCTAATTCGGACCGTTAACAACGCGGAACTGATTTTCCGGCTGATTCAGGCCTCCATTCCAGTCTGGCTGATTGGAGATTCGGCTCATTTGGATCTCCAGTCAGCTTAACATCAGGTGACCCGGGTTCTGCAAGGTGATGACACCGTCCAATTCCAAAACACCCTCCCTTTTTCAGCAAGGCTCCCATTCTTTATATACTACTCATTTACCTAACGTTCCATCCAGGTAGGATTTTCAACCAACGCAGCATGGAAAAAAGAACCAGCAGTCCAGCACATTTGTCGCGTCTCGAGGGGGGGGGGGGGGGGGGTGGGAGGGGGGGAGGGGGTTTCTCTTCCCGTCGCGACTCAAAGTGGGGCTGTAAGAGAGCATCCAATCATAAATGTTTTGGCCACAATTGCTGGGTTTTGTTGTGTAGACACTCGGGTCGATGTTGGGTCTGTCATCGGTGAGTGGGTGAATACACACTTAGTTGTGGGGGAGGGGGGAGGGAGAGGGGATCGGACCAAATGATCAGGGCTTGTTGTTTAATCTTCTTGGGAATTAAAGATGGAACCCTTTCCAGTCCTACACTTATTAGGGCTGAAAATTCCCAGGATCAAAATTTTCCATTTCTCAGAAAGTGTGGGGGTGGGGGGGGGGGGGGGGGGGTGTGAGTCTTGTCATGGATAGCACTAACTTTGGACTCGCTTTACGTGAACATTGCCAATGGCATAATTTATTGCACCAGGTGACTGGTGTAGTGCTGAACCAGTTAACCGGTAACAGAATGGTTATGGGTGTATTCCGGTTACAATTTTCGTAACCGGTTTACCGCTTTAGCATTACTGTTAATTCGTAAAATTAGCCTCGGCAAAAAAATTGTCGTGTGTCCAGCAATTTGCGTCGGCAATTAATATGAAAACCTTTCTTACAACTGTGTCATGAATTTAACAACCCAACTTGCCCAGTGCGTCAAACATATCGAAGGCAATTTGACAGTATTATAAAATAAAAACCTTTATTACAACTGTGTCATTAATTTAACAATCCAAAATGCCCAGTGCGTAAAACATATCGACAGCAATTTGACAATATTATAAAATTTCATGTGTACATGCACAGGCGCAGCCATGTTGTAATACCGCACACAAGCTGGGTGTTTCGCTTTTCTCATTGGTTAAAATTGAAAAAGGTTATTTTTTAAATACACAGCGGATGCGGGGATACCGGAACAGACATTCTTCACTGTGATAATCTATGTGAATACACCATTTGGAGATCTTGACTTATACCGTCACTATTTTGTCCAATCAGTTATAGGAGTTCCCCGATTTATTTGACATCAGGGAAAATGACTGCTTCTATGTGGGGATAATTTCACAAGTCTGCTCCGTTAGACTGTTCTGTTTGATTTCTCACACGTTAGGAATAACTTGTTTTGGATAAGATTTGGCGCAAAGTTAGTGTAATCAAAAGAATATGGCGTTGGCATGCAGAAAATACTTTGGGGGAATCCCTCTGATGTTGACAGCCGGTGCCCATAAAATGGCAAAATGGCGGGGAAACTTTTTTCTTACAAAACTACGAGCGAATGATCAGTTTATCAACTATGAACTATCCCGTGTGAATTAAAACATTTCAAGAGAAAACGTCAGGGGTTGAAATAATTTTTTAGGACCTAGGAGCCCCTGGCCCCTTGATTCAAATTTGTTAGGGGCCAATCAAAAAACCCAGGGGCCAGATTTCGATCAACTTGATTCAAGGAATTACCTTTACTTTCATGTTTGAGGGGGGGGGGGGGGGGGTTCTTCATTCTTAAATTTTAGGGGTCGGAGGCTTTAAAATGAGGAGTGGGGGAGGCACTGAAAGTTACATGGGTGAGTTTAGCAAATTAAACTGATTTTTAGTACCAATTTACTGACGGATAAAATACTGTAGGTAAATTATTCCTCTCCCATTCAAGAAGAAACTTTCATACTGCATGATACTGGTAAGAGATCATGTTTTACACGTTCTCCCGGGGATACGTTTTATGACTGGAACCCCAAACCAGCTACATGCAACAAAGTGCACAAATTAACTTAAGAAGAACTACCATGTTTATCAAATGACAGCCGTCTCTATTTCATAAATAATGTTACAGTGAAGGTGTGGAAACATGACATCATGAAAATAGATTTTCTAAAATTGTAATAAGCTTACCTATTCGTGAATGTATTACTATTAGATGCAACTGTTTTTAATATGGGTGTAATAAAGACTGACGTGCTATTTGTAATTAAAAACTTAATGACAAAAATGTTGATTAAAGGAACTGGTTAAAGATATGAATACGCAATTCAATACGATTTTCAAAATTGATTGCCTCCCTTTACACAGTAACCACATGCTGTGAACAACATTTGAATCACTGATTGTGTGAATTTTTTTAGAGTCGTGTAGTAGCTATTACCGTTACCCTTGACATTTTTTTTTTCATTTTCAGACCTACAGTCACCGATATTGTAGACTGTTAATCCTTTGTGTGGCAGTATGATAAAAAAAAAAATATTGTTTTCCAACATAATCTACAGGCCGGCCCTCACAAACCACATGATTGGTCTACGTTACTTGTGTTTTTGAAACCATCATGACATCACGTTGTATCAAAACTTTGAAAAATGTGGCCCAGGGGCATAGCCAGGATTTTCAAAATGGGGAGGGGGGGGTGCTAAGCTTTACATGGGGGAGGGGTCCTGGGTTAAGATGCCAAAGGCATCTCCCTAAAGCCTGAGGTGGGGCGGGTACAGGAGGGGGTGTCTGGGTCAGCCCCCCTCACCAGGTAAATTTTTCATATTTCAGCACTCTAGGAGCGATTTCCAAGCATTTTCGTTGGCACCTGAGAGGATTTAGGCCTACAAGCATGCCGAACAGCCGAAATTTGCCCTCATAGTTCACGTAAAGAAACAAATTTTTTTTGGGGGGGGGGGGGAATCAGAAAAGTTTTGCCCCCCCCCCCCCCTCCCCAGTAGCTATGCCTCTAAAGCGGCCGCATGGTCACCAGACATGCCCACATTCACCAAAATCCGTGCAACAGAGGCACTTCTAATTTTAGACTTGAAAACTCGAGCTGTGTTAAACTGGGATTACCGGCGGGACTGCACACAAATATGTGAAGTATGAACTTATATGTGTATAGCCAAAAGGACGCACGATTTCGCGTCTGGTAAATCCTGTTTAATGACAGACTGTTACATATTTTGGTAAGACGAAAAATAAAGATATTTTGATGACGAAAAATTCTCGTTTTTCAAATTTTTCGCTTGGGGCTAGGGGCGAGTAGGCCATTTTTTTGCAGGGGCCAAAATAACATTACAGTCGCCCTTGGCGAGTGGCGACCGGGTTATTTCAACCCCTGAACATAAGGAAATGTTACACTGACAGTTACGGCACAATTCATTATTATTCTAGCAATTTCCAGGTATTTGTTTTTATCTTTGAGGCCAAGAAAAAAAGTGTTGTGGGTTGGGGGTTTCCCGACCGACCCTAATTTTTTCTTGCGACCCAAACAATTTTTAACCCAAATCCGCAAAAATCCAATCACGCAATTTCATCGCGGAACGTAGGGCTTCACGGTATTGAGATTTTGATACCGAGTTTCGGTATTTTTAAAATACCGCGGTATGATTGAATACCGAATAGAGATGGAATGTACAAATATTTTACCAGAGTTTCATCACAACTTTGGTCAAAAGTTTGTACATTTCAGCACTCTAATAGCTAAAGGTGTGAAGGTGTGAAGGAAAAAATAGGATTGTTCGGCCATAACCAAAATTTACGCTTCTGTCAGTTTGTCTCTTCCATTTGCGGCAATACAGGCACTTGTCGCAGGGGCGGATCCAGGATTTGAAATTCGGGGGTGGGGGTGTACTAACGCACAGGGCCAACCATGGTAATAATTCACAAGGGGTTCGTTGCCTAATCCACCAGAAATTGTTAACTCTGGAAAAAATAGGGGGGCATATGTCGATTACACCCCCTCCCCCCCCCCCCCCCCCCCCGATCCGCCCTTGTGTCGTATTAGCAGAATTTTACATTTTCAATCACTTTTAATATTAATACTATCAACAAAAATATAAAATTTGTGTTGATAGTATAATATTAAAAAGGATTGAAAATGTAAAATTCTGATAATACGATGCTCGCCTGTATGCGACAGTGTCGCTTATGACTCAAGAAAATACACAAGACGAGGGTCAGATGTACGTTAAAAGAGACGCATTGTTTTGTGTATGCTAACAATTACACAACAGGATGTTCGATAATAAAGGAGCACTGAACTTGGTGTGGGATCAATTAACAAATTGTCACCGGAGAAAGCTATCTAACTCCTCTAAGACTAGGGAGAGACATTTTTTGATAAGTAGTTGGACCCTTAGGTCATTATATCATTTTAATGCTATATGTACAACAAGACATTTAGCATCAGAAATTATATTATGGAATTGGAGCCGAACTCCTTGAAATTGGGAAGGGCAGGGATTTTCTAGGAAAGACATTTTTGTTTGTTAACTTGTTAAGTAGTTGGGCTCTTAGATCGCAGTATAATTTTCAGTGCTGTATATCCCGTGGGGCAAACAGCATCGGAAATTATTTTATGACAAGAGGGATGAGTCAAACAGTTAAACTATTTTGATATTGTGTGCATAACCAGAGCAAATGCATTTGCTGCACCTTACTGCATAAACTCACCCAATGGCAGAGATACTAAATCCAACTCGGTGTTACCATGATTAACATCATCCCAGATATTATGCCCAATAAAATGGAGGGGGGGGGGGGGGGTGGGTGGGTGGGTGGTTTGATAAAATCGAATAAACACACTTGCTCATACAAAATTTGAGCAGAAAGCAACAAAATGTGCACTTTTAGAACATCAAGGTCACAGTCCCATCATACATGCGATCCGATTGTCCCAAAACAATCCACGACTGAAGTTACCCATAGATACTGAGATTTGTCCCAAATTGGTTGGTAATTTTCTCGTATAGAAGGTTGCGTCATGGTTTCAAGGTCAAGGTCACATCGCACATGCAATCTGACTAGCCAAACACTTCATACCTGATGTAACTACCAAGTTTCTTCTCCATCAGTTCAGTAGGTTTTCAGCAAAGTTCAAAGTCACAGTTTCAATCTCAAGGTCGCATTATTCGTGAAATCTGATAGGCCAAAAACACTCCCAAGTCGAAACCACAATGCATATCAAGTTTGGGTCAGATCATTCCAACAAGTAAGAAGTTATAGTGTTTAAAAACTTGTTGGTGAAACAGATAAATTTGTACGGTATGCAGTCTTTCGATTTTGAAAATCATAGGCGCGTTATACATCGCTCGCTACTATTTGAAGTGAGGCGCACTATCCTGTATCCAGCCCCGTCAAGTGGCAAGAACAATTAACATGCAAATTGCAATGAAGAATGCATCCACTAATTGACAGCACTGTGCATTCAGTACAGTATTTGGGCACATCCATATTGAAGGGCAACATGAAAGCTGGACGATTTGGTGCTTTCATGGTTTTCATTAACCCTTTACCTAATGCTAGTAGCACACGACACTCGCAAAAAATTCTCGTATAACTAAAAATTAAAAATTTTCATTGGGTATGTGACAAGGCCAAAACTGTGAGGCCATTATTAAAAGATTTTGTGTTTGCCCTCTCCCGACCCATGATTCTGTGTTTGGGTAGGTAGGTAGGGAATTTTTTTTTTTTCTGGCCAGATTCACAAATACAGTTAACCCTTTACCCAACCTAACGGCCAAAACCGGCCAGCGCTATTCTCAAAAATCGCCTATTAATTTTAATTATTTTTAAATTTTTTGTCTCAAAAACATAGGTTATGACCTCTCATTGGAACGAGCTCGTCGAGCTCGTTCCAATGAGGGGTCATAACCTATGTTTTTTGAGACAAAAAAATTAAAAAATATGGTTATTCAAGAATTTTTTTTGCAAGTGTCATCTGCTTTTCATGTTAGGTAAAGGGTTAAAACTAGAAGTCCTGTCATGAACTGTGCACTTATCTAGCCTTAATTGCGCGTAGGAATTTCGTGCAATTTCGATATCGAATGACAACCAAACCACGGTAGATTCTCCTGCCTATCCATGGCAAGCACAAGCAATGTTTCAGCCAATGGACCTCCGGGTTACCCTAAATTTTAAGGGTTAATTCTACAGCATTTTATTAGTTCATAGTATCATGGAGATGTGTGTTAATTGTATATGCAGAACTGACAATAATCTTGACTTATCATTTATTAGAAAGCTGTGTGTAAGAGAGCTTTCCAATAAATGTTAATAAGTAATGGATTTGGTTGTGTTAAAGCCTACATACATGTACATGTGTATAGCGAAAAATGTTTTCAAGTTTCTGACCTACATTCAGTTTTAAAAATTGTGCTAGTCATTATGATAGGCACAAGTGAATTGGTGCCTGTCAAACAGCAAGTTGAGTCTGACATTGACCATGACAGGCTGCTTATTTTGAAGCTTGAAGGGAATGGTGTTTTTTAGACTCTGGAAATCAAACTGTTCTTAGCATGGTCGGCCTGTGGTTCTGTCGGCCATCGGTCGCCCCATAACAGACTGACGGGACACATTCCCCCACCCCTGGTGGAAATCCTGATTTATAGTGGTTTCATTTGTATTATTATTAGTCCCATACGGGAACCGTAAGGGGACTATAGGATTGCACTCCATCCGTCTGTCCGTACCCACTGAGAGGACTTCACTTTGTCCGTTCTACATGTGGGGTTTGGGTTAGTTAGCTGCCCGTACATTTGATACTTATGTGGTGAAAGACAACTTGTGGTGTGCAACTTTGACTTAAATCTGACTTGTGAGGTGCACTTGTGGGTTGCGGAAAACAAAAGAAAGACCCCACAAGTCCCTTTAGTGGGAACATTCATCCGTCTGTCTGTATTTATGTTACCACCACTTGCTCCGACATGCTTCAAGCTACACCTTTCATATTTGGTACATGGATAAAGGGTTGTGAGGAGATGATGCACGCTCAATATTCGTTTTTTAAATTCAAGATGGCGGAATGGCGGCCATTTTTGTTGTGTTTTTAGGCTTTTTTCCTGTATTTTATGTTACCACCCCTCCCTCCAACATGGTTCAAGCTACACTTTGCATATTTGGTACATGGATAGAGGGTTGTGAGGGAATGATGCACGTTCAATATTTTTTTTTCAAAATCCAACGTGGCGGCCATTTTTGTTGTGTTTTTAAACTTTTTTCTATATTTTATGTTACCACCCCTCCCGCCAACATGCTTCAAGCTACACCTTTCATATTTGGGACGTGGATAAAGGGTTGTCAGGGGATGATGCACGCTCAATAATTTTTTTTCAATATCCAAGATGGCCGAATGGAGGTCATTTTTGTTCTGTTTTTTAAGCTTTTTTCTCTATTTTATGTTACCTCCCTGCAACATGGTTCAAGCTACACTTTGCATATTTGGCACATGAATAGAGGGTTGTGAGTGGATGATGCACGTTCAATTTTTTTTTCAACATCCGAGATGGCGGCATGGCAGCCATGTGTATTTTAAGTTTTTCTCTCTATTTTATGTTACCCCCCCCCTCCTGCCAACATGCATCAAGCTACACCTTTCATATTTGATACATGGATAAAGGCTTGTGAAGTTGTGAGGGGATGATGCACATTAAATATGTTTTTTTCCAGATGGCGGCATGGTGCCCATTTTTGTTGTTTTTTAAGCTTTTTTCTCTATTTTATGTTACCACCCCTCACTCCAACATGGTTCAAGCTACACCTTTCATGTTTGGCACATGGATGGAGGGTTGTGAGGGGATGGTGCACGTTCAATATTTTTTTTTCAAAATCCAAGATGGCAGCATGGCGGCCATTTTTGTTATGTTTTTTTATGCTTTTTTCTCTATTTTATGTTACCTCACTCCAACATAGTTCAAGCTACAATTTAGATAGAGGGTTGTGAGGGGATGAGGTGCATTCAATTTTTTTTTTGAAATCCAAAATGGTGGCATGGCGGCCATTTTTGTTGGTTTTCTTTTAACCTTTTTTCTCTATTTTATGTTACCACCCCTTACTCCAACATGGTTCAAGCTATAATTGGCACATGGATAACTACTAATCTGAAATGCAGAGATGCTTAGTGTCTTATGTGACAAAAACACCTCATGTCACAAAAGCGTCGTAGAGGACTAATACCACCACGGTGATCAAACTTGTCGATTTGACATTGAGGGGGGATAAGGCACAACAGATTAAAACCAATGGCAAAGCATCAACTGCCACTTCCTTTAGTGTGTTGGAACGCTAATCCTGATAGGCCTGAACTGAAACGACTTTTAGTCGATTTTATTTGATATACAAATAAAAATTAAATTTAAAAAAAAATCCGCCCAACTGACCTACCCTGCTGAAGTCTCCGGTAGCAGAAACAAACATATTTTTTTCAGGACTATTACAGGTTTTTAAAATGATGCAAGTTATAGGTGTTTAATGCAGGCCTGTCCGTTTGAGGGGAGCTATAGCTCCGGCTCTCCTTGGCTCTCCCCAAACCAAATTGAGGAGAGCCATAATTGCCCTCCTTAAACTGTAATGGCTCTCCTAAAACTTTCAGTTCCCATATTAATAACCTTGTATAATTGATATTAGTGTAGAATAGCTCACCTGAAACAGATTTAGGAGAGCAGTTGTGGCTCCCCTTCATTTTTCAAAAGGCCAGGCCTGTTTAATGTCATGTTCTAGTCAGAACTGTTGTATTTGTTATTAAATCACATGGCCTGGGCTACAGGCTGCATTTCTTTACATAGCTTCCCGAAATTGTACAAATATGTTTGTCACTACCATCCGACAAGATCGTCATCGCTTGGGCTCCATCCAATATCCAGGATAGCCATTGTTGGCCTTTTTGTTGAAAAATGGAGTCGGTCAGTTTGTACTCAGAACTCTGAGAGTAATTGACACAGTAAAATAATTATCGGGATGAAAGTGTAGCAAGATCACTAGATCAGATACCGGTACATAACATGTTGGGTTGTTTTTTGTCATGCATTAATTATGTAAATTATAGGTATAGGTGTTTAATTTCACTTTAGTCGAAGCTGTTGTTTTTAGGGAATTTTTGTCAATACAACTCAGGCTTCAGACAACAACTCTTCACAGCCCCTGCAATTCACGTCAGCATTCGGCATTGTTGACGCAAATCGCGTTTTACTTCGGCAATTTTTTTACCGACGCAACCTCCACTTTCGACGATTACAAATATACGTAAAAATCAGAAACCGAACAATATAGCCAAAATATAAGTTGAAAATATTAGCCCAACAGTTGATTCAGTGATTGTTGGGATGCAAAACTTGCATTTACGGTAGACTATCAAAAGCTTATCAAAGCTTGGTGATATTTTTAATAAGTGGAGGAGAGCACCCCTCGGGGTATAAAAATTCAAAGAGTGATTACTCGCAGTCATACTAAAAGGCAACCGTAGACGACCACGGATTACTTGATCCATAATGACTTCAGGGCCGAAGTGAACAGAGGACGACTTGACTTTGGCTCGAAGTGACCAGAGTCTGACTTGCCTTTGAATCGGCGTGACTGGTTCCCATTTTATTTTCCCCTGTATCCACTTATTTTTTCTAGGTTGTCCACAGTCGTCTTTTAGAATGACCTGTGGGGGATGATCGGCAAGTTATTATTAAAAAGTATAATGGTGGCGTCCATACATGCTTCTTCGCACCCGTGCTGTGCACCCAGTTATTCCAAGCCCCGAATTAAATTAATAATTCAATCTATGGAAGTTAATTGTATGCAGGGACGTATGTTGTCCCTGAATGAATTGACTGGAAAAGAAAGTATCCTTGGTAAGAAAAAGTCCCACAGTCGGAAAAGATCTAAAATATTGGCTTCCAAGTTACAGGACGTTTCATCCCAAAACACTTTCTCCCAGGAAGATACATTCTGGATGGTTCATTTCAAAACACAAACTTCGGAAGATTTAGTGTTTTTTTTTTTTTTCGACCTCAGTGTAACTTGTTAAAATTCTGAGAGCAAACATTGATGAACATTGACGAAAGGCAGTGTGATGAAATGCGACTGCATATTCAAGAAGGGTTGTACCTAAAATAACATTACATGTAGAACCCCAGTTCAACAAGAATTTTAAATTTGCCCAGACAAATTGCCTAAGCAGATTTGTTTACATAGGCAATTTTTTAGCCTAGGCAAATTTTCCGAATTGTAAGGGCTGCTTCGTGTAGCTTCCTAAAAATTTTTAAAAATGTATCTAAATAACTGTTCAACGACAGTGTCCCCTTTTGGGCCCAGTTTGATATTCAAGATGGCCATCATTGGTCATTTTATTAAAAAATGGTGTCAGCTAGTTTATTACTCAGAACTTCTATAACATTTGACATAATCAAATAATTGGTGGCATAAAGGTGTAGTAGCAAGATCAGATGCATGGCATATAATACAGATTATATAAAGATAGATTGTGATACGGAACATTCGGTGAGATATTTTCCGAGAATTATGCGGCCCTCGTGTCATTTAAAATTAAATGGACAAATATATCGCCCCCCTTCCCCCCACCCCCAAGAAAATTAATAAAAAAAGAAATCTGGTCGACTGACCCACCCTACTCTGAAGGTTCTGTTAGCAGAAACAAAAGTACATTTTTTTAGGCCTCTTGCGTAAATTATGCAATTGATAGGTGTTTAATGTTACTTTGGTTATCGTCATTAGCTCAACTTGGACATAGCCAAATTTTAGGTGTGGCCCGTCGTCCGTCTGTCTGTCCATCCATCAACAATTGGATATGACTCTGACTAGAGGCCATATTTATGAGCCGTTCTTTACAAAACTTCTTGGGTACCTTTGTCATCACCGTGGGACAAGAACGAGTGTTTTTGGGTGCTGTCCGAAGTTCAAGATGGCCACCAGCAGCCATTTTGTACCGACGTTGCTGAAATCTGTTTTTTGTACAGAACTTCTGTATGAAAGTTCTGATTTGAATAAATTTTTGTATGAATGTTTTGTACCATGGAATACATAACATATAACACAGGTTTTTTTCTCGGGCATAAATTATGCCAATTAGACAACTTTTTTGATTTCTCCAGTGCTAATTGTACACAGTAAGTGCACATGTCAATATGGCTCGGACTAGGGGCCGTATTTATGAACCGATCTTTACAAAACTTCTTGGGTTACCTTTGTTATTACCGTTGGACGAGAACGAGTGTTTTGGGGTGTGGTCCGCAATTCAAGATGGCCACGGTGGCCATTTTGTACCGAAATTAGAGCAATCAGTTTTTTTGCACAGAATTTCTATATGAAAGTTCTGATTTGATTAAATGTATTAATGTTTAGTAATATGGAATACATCACATGTAATTCAGGGTTTTTTTTTCTCATGCAAAAAGTATGCAAATTAGATGAACTTTGATTTCTTCAGTGCTAATTATACACAGTAAGTACATATGTTAACACGGCTTGGTCTAGATGCTGTATTTATGAACCGATCTTTACGAAACTTCTTGAGTACCGTACCTTTGTTATCACCGTGAGACAAGAACAAGTGTTTTGGGGTGCGTTCCAAAATTCAAGATGGCCACCGGCGGCCATTTTGTACCGAAATTAGTGCAATCAGTTTTTTGCACTGAACTTCTATATATGAAAGTTCTGATATGAATAAATTTTTGTATGAATGTTTAGTAACATGGAATACATTACACATATATAATACAGGGTGTTTTTTTATATATATTTATTGATGATCTTTCCTTTGGAAGGAGTTGAGTTTATTTTTTTTCAGTGATATTTACAATTTCAGCTAGAAACTTGGTATGGTTGTTCAAGTCAGTAACTAGATATCTACCATGATTTTTGGTCTGCCAGTCATACAAAATTGTTCCCATTATCACCACCATGATGCTCTGTGACCTCTTTATCTTTGACAAGGGTTGAATACTATTTCCCATCTAATTTTCTCGAAAATTGTTCTTCAGTGATTGGTCTTAATCTGTAGTCCATTGCAGTCACCTTGTAATTCTTGTTGTTGACTTGGTCACAGCAAGTACTAATTCATGTCATATTCAAGTTGAGCTACAAGTCATTGACACTTTCATTATTTTTTACTCAAAAGGAAATGGCTCTAAACTTTTAGGGACCTCGAATGTCACATTTCCCCTTCCATTTTCATTGTTACATTTCCCATTCATTTTCGTTGTCCAAGATGACCTACTAGTAGTGTCATTGACACTTTCATTAATTTTCTCTATGGAATGTACTAGTACATTTAACAGACGGCAGTTTTTTTTTAAAAACTACTTTTAGGTGAAGGAGTGAGAACAAGAAATTGTATACAACAGAATCAGTTTATTTGTGAATATGCTGGTGAAGAAGGAGAGGAAAGAGAAAAAAATAATGCCAGTGTGTACAGATATTTTTTTAAGTACAAGAAGAAATCTTGGTGGTAAATATTTTTTTCTTAGTTTAGAGAAATCTGATTTTTGGCATCATGTTTCAGTATACTATATGGTTTTACATGTACAGGCCATGACAATTCAGAATTTTGTTTAACCTATTAACAGGTTGTGCCTTTTGAGTTCATTAACCTATTTTTAAGGTTACGGAAATATTTTTTGTTAACCAGGTATTTCAAACATGGTAATGGTGACTTACTGTTATGTTACAATGTAGTCTGGAGGAAATGGACCCCAACCGTGAATGGAATGACCCACATGAGATTATTAGTGTTTTTGATTCCTCAGATGGTGTATTTTTAGAATCCAGTGAGTACCACCGGTGTACTGTTGGGCAAACTTTGTAATTCAAGATGGCGTCCAAAATGGCCGCCACACGCCCCAAATTTTCTAACTTTATCATTTTTTGTCCAATATCATCATGTAATATATCGTTTCCTAGGTTTTTCGACATGAGGAACTTAATGGAAATGTTATTTTCACGTTTTCTGGTGTATTTAGCGTGAAAAATAGCATCCTGTTAACTTTTTTTGTGCAAAATTAAACTTTTTATAATAATAAAGTCACATAAGTAAAACATCAATGTGTGGTAATTTTATTCCAGTGTAATTACTGTTCCAACTTTCTGCCATTTTACATCTTACATATCACCTTTCTCCCCAGATATTATCTTTTTTTTGTTCAATTGACAGTCAAAATTAACAAACAGCATCAGCGTCATCCCAAAATGTCATTCACAGCAGCCAAACCCTTTTTATTTATATCATCAATTATATCAGAGCAATTAGCAACATAATTTTCTAATTAGCTTCTTGCAAGATTCTGTTTATCAGTTGAATGTCTTAAACTATAGAAGCCATGATAACAGCAGGACTGAGAAATCACACGAATCTTGACAAGCTGGTATTAATTCATTTTCAAAATTTCCAACTTAGTTTTAGCAAATATAGTAAAGTTTTTTGTATTATTGATACTAATACTAGTTCCTTTATTGTTTTCCCATCTCTGCCTCTGTTATTGACAATGTGATTTTTCTATTTGCAGATAAAAATGGAAAAGTGTTTTTTCCCATGGTGCCAAAGACAAGAGAAAGGTGTCAAACTTTCAACTTGGACTGAGAAAAGGGTTGACACAGTCCGAAATGCCAGCAAGCAGCGTGGAGATGACATTGAATCTCACCTTGAGAACCACATAAAAAATGGCAGTGGTTCTAACATTAGAGCACACCACCTTTGCACCAGCGAATATGTTGACAAAAGTAAAATCAAGCGAGCTCTCAAACGCAACTCCGCAGAGACTGTGACTGAACCATCAACTAGCAAGCGCACTCGTCATTCCAGTGATTCTTTTTTGTTCAAACAACACTGTATTTTTTGTGGTAAGGATTGTTGTGTCGATAAGAAACACCCCAATAGGAGGCGTGTAGTGATTTGTCAAACCGCCAACTATGGCAAGGAAGCTGGAGGTTTCAAAGAAGCTATCCTAGAGGTATGTGGCAAACGGCAAGACAAGTATTCAGAAGATGTTAAGTTACGCGTCTTATCTGCGACAAGTGATTTGCATGCAGCTGACGCACGCTACCACAAAGATTGCCGAGACAAATTTATGATTCCTTCAGTTCTCACAAAAGTTAATGTCAATGAACATCAAAATTCAGCAAGCAAAAACCAGGAGGCAGTTGACAACATAGTGCAAATAATGAAATCTGACATCGACCGGGTGTGGACATCAACTGAACTGTATGGCATATATACAGAGCTCTGTACAGATGGCAATGTGATGTGCAAGAGAACATTTGTGGATCAGCTCTGTGATGTTCTGGGTAACACACTGATTGTTTTACATAGTCCCGGTCTAGCCAGCATCCTTATGTTTCGTTCCAAGGCAACAGAGGTGATAAAACTTGTTGAGGAGAAATCGGATTGTGGTAACTTGAATCCAGTGGCCAAACAGATAGTGGATGAATCAAAAAATATTCAAAACGAAACGTGTAAAGAAACCTACAGCACCCACATTGATACGAACACAGCAATGGCTGATTGCAGTCAGACTCTTCTTGATCTTCTTGTGCTGATTTCACCCAAATTCAATGGACTTCCTGGCTACTTGATCGGCAACATCATCTCCTATGTTGTTCGAAATCAGTGCACAAGCTTGCTTCTTGCACTTGGAGTTCTTGTTAGAGAAAAGAACCTAGTTTCACTGCTCAGCAAATTTATGGTCACCTGTAACTATGATGAACTCTTACGATTTAGAACATCTGTTGCTCGCGATTGTGTCCAAAATTATGACAATGATCAGAAGGCGTTGGACAATCTGAATGGACTCATTCAAGTTGTTATTGACAATTTTGATGCTGAGGTGTCCACTCAGAACAACCTTGCAATGGTTCACAAATTAGCAATGATTGTGTGTCAATCCCCAAATCAAACTAATGCATATGACTTAGTTCAGGATGAGAAAGTCATCCGTCGAATTTCCAAAGCAGAGATGCGACTACCGATTGATCTAGCACTTCCGGTGCACTGCTATTCAGGACCTAAGAAACCTGATATGATTGCCTGGTATGAACCTCAAACGAATACTACTGGTCACATCGAAGAACTTGCAGCAGTGAGTGTAGCACAAGCCAAGATTTTAGATTTTGAATTTTTAAAAAGTGCCGTTAAAAAGACACCAATCGATTATGGAGGGTTTATCACAAAGGTTGCTCGTGAAAAAGGCCAAAGCATCCAACCACAATCAAAAGTTGTGTACCAGCCACTCATTAACATGAACCCATCTGACTATTCAACAATAAGAACAGCTATGGTTGAAGGACAACGGCTGTCTTTGACTTCAGGTCAACAATTCACTGTGATGACAGCTGACCAGGCAATTTACAAACTCATTGTAGGCAATTTATGGATGGACCCTGATGAAATCTTCAAAGGGTTTTATGCTAGACTTGGAGGCATGCACATGCTAATGAATTTTGCTGGTGCAGTGGGCAAGCTCATGCAAGAGACTGGTCTCTATGAGATTTTGGGGAGTGCTTTTGGTTCCGTACAGAAAATGATGTCAGGTAAACTCTATCCACAGAATGTTCGTGCTCTGAGGATGGTTGCAGAACTACTACTTGCCAAATACATTAATGCTCAATATACACATCAAGATCTAGAGTATTTTCTCCAATCAATATCAGAGAAATCACCTACTTCAAAACTCTGGGCAGAAAACCTCATCCATCCAGTTCTCTTGATGATGATGTTTACGCGAGCTGAAAGGGAATCAGATTGGTACCTTCATTTGTACGCTACGGACAAGATGATTGACTATTTTCATGCCGCTGGTCATGTAAATTATGCACGCTACGGAACTCACTACTTGCACACAATGATTTGCCTACCTGAAGATGTAAAATCACATTTTCTCAAAGGGGAACACACTGTGGGCTTAACTCCAGGCAGAACTAATAGAATCTGGACTGACCAAGCCATTGAATCCACAACTATGCAGAAAGGTCATAACACAGGAGGTCCTTGTCGCACAGGAAATATAACTAGTCCAAAGGCTGAGGCACGTTGGGCGTTGTCTCTTCCAACCGAACTCCGACTGAAACAGGATTTACAACAGATGACTGATACTGAGCACGACTGTACTTCTGGAGAGAGTAAACACAAGGAAGAATCAGCTGGCCGCATTCAATCTGATGTAGTGGATCGCGAGAAGCTCAAGATGTATGTTGCTGACATAATTGATCCACTGGACCCAACTGGTCACCCCAAAGATGCTGCGATTAACATAGTTTCAGGCAAAGTTGCACACCCTTCAGTCAATGTGCATGAATCTCTTCAGTTGGGAAAGACTTCTAGGAAGAGTTATGAAAGCAAACTTCCAGCAGGATTTCATGAGAGTATCAATGCAGGGGTGAAAACAATGGCCTACAAAGAATCTCAAAAGAAAACGGCCACAAAGTCTGTCATCAACCCAAATGCTATCATCAACCGTGCTTTGCCACTTTTGAGTTCTGGCGACATAGATCTCTCTGCAGTCTTTGCTACAGAATTATCAGAGGTGGTAACATCTTTATTCCAAGCTAATGGTGAAATAAGACTCGCCACAGACAAGTCCAAACTCATGCAACAACTTGCCAGTTTCAGGTCACACAGGACGATTCCAAAGGCAGACTATATAGTCAATGATGGTGTGGCCATGCTTTGGTCCATATACTGGCCCACTGAAGGGAAAGTGCGTGACTTAGTGGGTGGCGTGGCCAAATACCTTGCTTGCCAGCTTACGTCATCAGTTCATGGCATCCATCTGATTTTTGATCGTTACAGAGAGTTCAGCATCAAAGGGGGCGCAAGGGCAGCACGTGCTCAAGATTTATTAGATGCCAAGGCAAAGAAGAATGCTGCCGATTTTGTGCTCAGTCTGGATTCTCCACTCCCACCACAGTCAGTATCCCTGAAGGTAAATCAGAACAAAGTGCAGCTCATAAACCTCATAACTGCCAACCTGTGGGAACCAACAAGACAACTCTTATATGGAGAACAATACATTATAGTCTCAGGCTTAGACGATGAACCACTCAAAATGAGTACAATCGACTCAGAGCCTGAGAAGTATGCAACTCTCAGGAATCGCCAAGAGGAAGCAGATACAATTATGATCCAACATGTTGTTGAATGTGCAACAAAAAACCCTGATTCTGTGATTCATGTACGATGTAATGACACAGATGTATTTGTTTTACTCTGTCACTTCAAGTATTCTCTTGGTATCTCTGCTGATATCATGATGGTTCCTCTCTCACAGAAAATGAAACCAATTGATATTGGCCAAACTGTACTCGATCATAGTGATGTTGTGCCTCACTTGCTGTCCCTTCATGTGATATCGGGCTGTGACACTGTCAGCAAAATCCACGGCATTGGGAAAAAAACAGCTCTTGAGTTTTGAAAAGTGGACATGTCCCTCCACCACTTGGGAATCTTAGTGTTTCGCAGGAACAGCTTGTTAAGCAGGCCACCTCTTTTATTGGGGTTTGTTATGGAAACTCACCGTCGGTAATGACTATGTCGGAGCACCGGTTTCTAAAATGGAAAAATATGACCAAGGGCAAAGGCAGAAGGTTCAGACTCGAAAACTTACCACCAACATCAGAAGCATTTGCTTTACACATACAAAGAGCAAATTACCAGGCTGCTGTGTGGCTAAGTGCCAAATTAGCAGATCCTCCAGACATCGACCCATCACAGAATGGATGGGAAAAGGATCTCATCGCCCAAACATTTGTGCCAACCCAGCTTCCTCCTGGAACTGGAATTGCACCACAAAGTCTTTTGAAATTCTTGTGTTGTAATTGTAGTTCCAATGAGCCATGCAAAAGCAGACACTGTTCGTGTCACCACAACAATTCAGGCTGCAATACATTTTGCAAGTGTGTGGAGGGTGGGAAAGACTGTCAAAATCCTTTCTCCCAAAGCCTGTCTGATTCTGAAAGCGATGACAACTCGTCCGATGAAGACGAATAAACAATTTACTTGAACTTTAACTCATTAGGCCCCAGAAACACCTAATTATTTTTATAACAGATACTTTCTGGAATGATTTGTAATTATTTCACAACAAAACTGTGTAAATATGTAAGTTTTTAGAACTGGCTCTTAGAGCCAGTTCCAATGACTTACATATTTACGCGGTTTTATTGTGTAAGATTCCTTGCATGTCAGTTACATAGGTAATTGATGAACACATCCAAACATGTTACCACATGATGCGATATTGATAAACTAAGCAACATTTCTGTTTTGTCCGCAATTTGGCGATAGTTTAGTTGTTCGTGATTAGGATAAGAGCAATGTGCAAACAGAATCATGAATTTTTTGATTATTATTTGGATGCAACAATCCATTGCATCCAAATAATAATCAATTATTTTATATTTCTATTTGTACATTGTGATGATAATTATTACAATAATGTGACTACTTGCTGATGTACACATGGTGTTTTTTTTAATAAAAAAAGTCAAATTACTAAGAAAAATATTAATTTATTATGATAAATACATTAGATAATGTAAAAATATCATTTTCATTGAATTCCTCGTGCCCAAAAACCTATAAAACGATGTATTACATGACGATATTGGACAAAAAGTGACAAAGTTAGAAAATTTGGGGCGTGTGGCGGCCATTTTGGACGCCATCTTGAATAACCCAGTTTGCCCACGGGTACACCAGTGGTACTCACTGATTTCTAAAAATACACCATCTAAGGAATCAAAAACACTAAAAATCTCATGTGGGTCATTCCATTCACGGTAAGGTCAATTTTGGCCAGATTTCCTCCAGACTAATGTACCCTATGTACAATGTATCCTAAAATCCCCACTAAAGGGCCATGCTTTGAACGGTTTTATTTTCGCAGTTTTTCCTGGTTTCTCTCAGTTTTTCCAGTCATGTTGTTGAACTTTGTTACAGGTCACAACACGTGCGCGAGCCGATGGGATATACTGCAGGCCTCTCCGTAAGAAAAAAATCAGGGGTGTGAGTAGGAGCTCAGGTGAATGACGAGTTGCTCTCCTTCTGGTCATTAAGGCAAGTGGATTCTAACAATGGGAAAAAAGCTTGTTTTAATAGAGTGGACAATTTGTTGGTCTCTAGATTCCAATTGAAAACCTGCGCACTCCACACTCTAGACGTATGTAAGTCAGTGGTTGAAGGATTCCCTACTAGTACGATCATAGTACGATGTGTACAAGACTGCTACTGAGAGGTGTGTCACCACAGAATGCAGAAGTTAAATAGGAAATTAGAAGTTTATGTTGTGTCAAACTTTGTGGTCAAAAATTTAAATTAAAAATTCTTCTGAAATCCTGAGTGCTTTTGCAGTCAGTATATTGTCAGATGGAATCCACATTTGCGATTATGGGCAGAGCACTTCGACAGCTTGAGGTGAGTGATGAGGAATGCTCCTTAAAAAATGTTTAGGCAAAAACGAGGCATGCATTCATGAGCAAATGCGCGAAAGTTTGCCTCTTATGGAGAGGCCTGATACTGAAGTAAAAGTTGTCGCTTCCCCACAGATAAAATTCAAGAAGTTTTCTTAATAATGAGTTTCAAAGTAACATTTTTGAGGCAATTTTACTTTCAGCAAAAGAGTCTTACTTTTTTCAAGCACAAAGCTAAGGCTGTCACGAATGATCGAAAAATCGATCAACCGTCGATTGAGGTCATAATCAACGTTTTTTTCAATGATTGATTATTTGACTGGACATGTGCTGTCATACCTTTTTGTTAAACAAAGGGGAAATATTGATTCACAAGCTATTGT
This sequence comes from Pictodentalium vernedei, assembly GCA_031216915.1. Classification (NCBI taxonomy): domain Eukaryota; kingdom Metazoa; phylum Mollusca; class Scaphopoda; order Dentaliida; family Dentaliidae; genus Pictodentalium; species Pictodentalium vernedei. The sequence goes on from CM062297.1 coordinate 469,347,591, forward strand.
TTCACATAAAGGACCTATTTCGACAACAAATGTGTGTGTGAACGGGGTTAAAACATAAAACCAATATATAGCTTCAAGTCGCAGCACCATGCGAGTTAAAGTTAGCTGAAACCCAGTCATCATCGTATGCGTGATCATTCAGTTCTCAATACTTCTCATTCCTTTGATGTGAGTCATGTGACCTGCCAAAAAAACATCAACGTTGTTACGAGGTTGTATTCTTCTGCAGAGTATCAAGCCCCCAAAGGGAAAGCATTTTCACACTGAACAGGGGCTGAATCATTATCATTCATGGGCCGAACTTTCTGGTTCCAGCATTGCTGGCTCACTGCCATTAGCGGTGATAACAATTTAACAAAAATAACATAAAACTCGATGATGCCTTATTGTCAATGGCTACATCGTATTCCATGCCAATAAGACATCGTCGAGTGTCGAGTTGTTTTTGATTTTATCAATTTGATACTTGATAAGCAATTTTAACATACGGAAAGTAAAGAGGCTAACAAAAATTTGGAAATGCCATGTTATTTTTAAAGTATGATGATTTATTTTGTTCTCCAACGTACCGCAACCGGAAGTTTCATTTCCACGTGTAAAGCTTTCTTGACTTGACATTCCCTAAGGCTAAATTCATGATCATTATGCATTGAGCACGGATGGGGGGCATTAGTGAGTTTAGTATGCATTTTTCTATGATTTGAAGTTTGAATCTATGCGATGTAGATACTGTTTTGTCAAATTTTTCAAGGTTTGGTGTTCGTTTGCTTCATTTACGATCAGGATATTTTAATTTTTAACACCTCCCAAGTTATTTCATAGACGAAGTTCTAGGAAACGAGACAGAAATATTAACCATAAATAATCGAATAACCGTCGATTTTTATGACAAAATAATCGATTAATAATAATCACATGACTCACATCAAAGGAATGAGAAGTATTGGGAAGTGAGTGATCACGCATACGATGATGACTGGGTTTCGGCTAACTTTAACTCGCGTGGTGCCGCGACTTGAAGCTATATATTGGTTTTATGTTTTAACACTGTTCACACACACATTTGGTGTCGAAATAGGTCCTTTATGTGAAACAATAGCTTGTGAATCAATATTTCCCCTTTGTTTAACAAAAAGGTATGACAGCACATGTCCAGTCAAATAATCAATCATTGAAAAAAAACCGTCGATTATAACCTCAATCGACGGTTGATCGATTTTTCGATCATTTGTGACAGCCTTATTATAAGAAGTGCCGACGCAAACTGTATTTTAGCTGGCATTTTGATTGCCGAGGCCAATTTTCTAAATTGCAGGGGCTGAGGCGTTGACCGATGTCCCCAAATTATGGCCTTCATGCAATTTTTAGCAGAGTGCTTTCAATTTTTCTTCCTCTTTCCTATATCTGGTAGTCCCGTCAATTCTCCTTAATCTTAACAGTCACTGGAGAAGCCTTAACCTTTACCTAATGCAACTTTTTGAACAAAAATATTAAAATTTGATTTCGAGTGAGCACAACAAAGGTTATCGTGGTGGAAGAGTCTTCTAAAATGGGCAGCATGGGTGTAAATGACTAATGCTTGGCTAAACTTCTCTTTACACCTTTCAAAGGTATAAAGACAAGTTTAACTCTTATGAGCCGGGCAACTCAGAACTATTTTTTTAACAATACATACTGCGGATGATTTTTAGTAAAGCAGGTGCTTCTAGTCAAGTACTGTCTGCCAGTTGGCAGACGACACTTGACTAGAAGCACCTGCACAGAATTTACGTCTCTCCCAGCCCAATGTTAGCCGGATCCTAACAGCCAGAATACCTGCAGTATATTACATCACAGTCGAGAAAACTCGACTCCCGGCGTCTAAGAGTTAACTTGTTGTTTACATCCATGCTGGCATGATGCTGCACATTTTAGAGGACTTCCACCACCAGCCCTCGTTCCCTTGGGTGGGAGGTAGGGGGTGTTTCAGGTTGTAGATACGAGTCCAGGGTCATCTGTCCATATCCCTTTCCCCACGCCTTCCACCTTAGAAGTGCAACATTGTTTGTTCAATGGCCAATAGGAAAGACAAGCCACTAGTGCACTTATAAAAAAGCACCTGGAGTGGAAGTCTTGTCAGGTGGACTCAACAATTGAATACCACTTGTTGATGTCATGATATAGCCAGAGATGCTGAAAAGAATAGCTTTTTAACCCCATAACCCTGAGAAATTGGAATGACGGAGGTCACAAGTGAAGGGTCAATATTTTAGTTGAGGGAACTGAGAAATTGCTGGGGGGGGGGGGGAGGGGTGGTTGTTGACTTGTTTGGAGGTATTGATGATAATATGATAATGATGATATGCATTTATATAGCGCATATATCACAACACATGGGAAGTTCCATAGCGCTTTACATCTTTCATTATAACCCTTTACCCAACCTAATGGCCAAAACTGTTCTGAGATATTCTAAAAAATTATTGATAATTTATTACGTTTTAAAATTTTTTTTCTCCAAACCATAGCTTATGACATCTCACTAGAATGAGCTTATTGAACTTGTTCCAATGAGGACCATAAGCTGTTTTTAAAGACAAAAAAATAAATTTTTAATCAAAGAAATTTTTTGCCAAGTGTTGTCATTTATCTGCATTGGGTAATAAAACAGAATGCAGGAGATTAGAAAAGGGATTGAATAATGAATTACACCCAAACCATCCACCAGATTTTGACCCAAACCGGCCACTAATACACCCAAACCGTCTTCCAGTGGAAATAATTAGAAAATGATTTAAATGATAAAAAAGTGACTGTTTCTATGTTGAATCAAATCCCCCCTCCCCCCACGACCTCCCCTCCCCGACCCCCTCCTCTGAAGAAATAATGCCTGTTTTCAAATATTGTTTTGTTATTATGTAATGAAAATTACTGCCAACAATTTTCTTCCCTTAATAAAAAATAATGTGCGTAAACAGCCTCTCCTACACCCCAAAAGAAATAATGACTGCAACCAGCACAACTCAGAATTCGAACACAGTGTTCGCATTGGAACGCGTCGGAGAAGCCACAAAATCAGTACTTTCAAAGTTTATCGTATTTATATATAGTAACCGGAGAACAGCCCTGTATTGCTGTACATGTAAATAAACCTTGATTTCTATCACTTTATCATCTGACGCCTGCATTGATTGGGTCAGACCATAAAGTGGCCGTGTTGAACGTGCTGATTGAATACATATAAGTCATCTACATGTATGCAATTGTTACTCTTAAGTCTTAACAAATTTTGACTGCGATTTCCCAAAACATGTGCACATTTTGGAAAATCCCGGTCAATATTCGGTAATAGGAGCAACTGCGCATGTGTACAGCGAAACCGTCTCTCGTGAGTTCTGAACGAACAAATGACATTCAGTCATTGACCAACCCTCCAAAAGTTATATCAATTTTTAAAAATATTGTCCATATCTTAATTCCTATCACAAGTTACAGTTCATTTAACGCGAGTGCTGAATCATCCATTCACGTTACCATTCGATATGGGTATGCCTAAATACAACAATGACACGCAATCACCTTTTTTCTGGTTAAGCAAATTTAAAGGCCCTGTTATTTTTGTCTGTACTACATTGTATTGATTTTGGCAAAGTTTCCACCTCATTCTATTATTAATTGGTCCAAATAAATAATAAAGTATTATAGAACGAGGTGGAAACTTTATTTGGTAGCTGAGACAAAAATAACAGGGCCTGAGAGATAGGAAATGATAAAATGAAATATTGTCTGAAAAAGTCACCATATCTACCAAATTACCAATGCCCACAGTATATTATATTTGTCATTTGTAAGCCCAGACACACGCTCAGGGCATTGAATTTTAAAGAATTTAAAAAAAACCCACCAACTAGAGGGGATACGCGGAGAGTCGGACACCCCTCTCGAACTCTCCCAACCTCCTGCCTTCAGCAGTTGGCGATGACCTTCGGTCATCGATTTTGTGTCCGTCAATAAATCGCTATTGAATTCAGAGGAAATGTTATGCAAATTCAAGAATTGATTAGCTATTTGCTAATCAAAATTTTAAAAGTAATTTGCTCCCTGTTCCATATTTGTATCATTTTATTTCGACAGTAGAAATTTATTTTTGGCCTTGGGAGGCTTAATTGTGGTTATTTTGTGACGGTTTGTGACAACTCTGTTAAGTAAAGAGTATATAATAATTATAATTAACCTTAGCATCTATGAAATGTCTATATCTGATGTCCACAAAATAGACAAAAATGATGTCCCCATAATATACAAATCGAAAAGCCTGCCTTTGCACAATTTTGCTATTTAAGCAACTTAGTTACCTCTTTTCAAGTTGCTCAAACTGTAGTGTAGATATTGGTTACATAGCAATTTTGCAGGGAACCTCAAAAAGGGTTCTGCAAATTTCTGTAATATTAAGCCCTGGTAAAGCAGGGTTTCCGGTAGGGGGCAGTGGGGCCCTTTTAGGGCACCTTTCCCCTAGCCAATTTTTCCCCAAACCCAAAGTCAAAGTTCACCGATCATCGCGATGTGGCATAAAACACGACGTATCAATAAACTAAACAATATGAAGCAAAAAATAAAAGACCTCTAAAACTGTTCCCTATAAAAATAAGTTCTGGTTGATAGGCTGCAGTGTGTGTGGATTCCCGAGTGTAGAATTTGAAAGTGGAACATTTATTCTCTGATTCGATAAGATGTTATGAAGAGAGCATCGTTTAGCAATGTTGTTCTTCTTAGAGAGAAAAATCACCATCGAAATAAGTTCCGGAAAGCATACTTTACTATTCGTTGATTGACAGTTCACTACTTGCGGACCTTTTTTTGTTATGTCAATGAAGGATCACTGGTCTTCATTTGTTTGCTGAATACAGACAATTCGAGAATCTTTCGTATTCATATGAAGACATGTCAGGGTTTTAGAGTTTAGGGAGGAATTAAATAAAAACAAACAGTTGGTATGTTTGGAATTTTTTTGGTTTCATTTTGAATGCTGTGAATTTTATTTCTCGATAATAAAATATATGTATACTCTCGCATTGCGCCATTTCGAACAACTGTTTAATTTTTTCCATTTTCAAAATTTTTTTATATTTTCCAACCTGTATTCGCCAATTTATTATTTCTGGGTGTCCAAAAATGTAAATGAAATACAGCGGCTGAGGTATTCAGATGCAAGGTTTTTTTTTACTCTGGAATTCAAAATTTTTCTACCGCTGGCCGAACCATGCTCTGCCTGTCGTACCGAGACCCTTGGTCACCACCTCCCCCCCTCCTCCCTCATAAAACGGCCCCATTCCCCAACCCCTGGCGGAAACCCTGGGTAAAGTAAGACATTTCGTAGCATGCTTGTGCACTTTCCTTCATTCGGTATTACTCCTGTTTTGTCAGATTTGTAAGTTATAGAATGATGTAGTAACAGGCCACTCTTTAGTGCTTTTCTGGATAGTTGAGCAGAGGGATTTGCAAATCTAGCTTTTTCCTTAAATCAAACCTCATATTGAATCAGGGTCATGGTTACAAATTAATCTTTTATCCAACATAGCTGCCAAAAATGACCAGGAAATTGACTTGACAAGTGCTCCCACAAAAGGGTTTAAAATTACACGCAAATCCACGAATCGATTCTCATTATGATTCTGGCAAACTACACTTTTGCGAATCTAAGTGCATTCGCGTCAGTTTACTGCTTGGATTCACTTTATGTAAGTAAGATGTCTTTAATTCATAATGATTGGGGAATATCATATAAGATACATAATTATGAGAAACTGTCTATTCACATTTTCTGAGTTTGGTATCAAATCAAGTCAACTTGATTTGATACCAAACTCAAGAAAATGTGAAGCATGTGGTAAACCACGGGTGGTAGGGATGCACCGGATAATAGTTCCGGCCGGATATCACTTTTAGTTCTCGTTCGGCCAAAACTCTATCAATATCCGATTGAAAACCGGATATTCTGAAAAGAGTATACAAGTGTGAAAAATTAAGCAATTATATTATATTTCATGTTTAATTAATTATTTTACTTATTTTTATTTAACATAAATGGAATGAAGAAACATTCTGCACTATATGTACATGTCAGTGTACAAAAACACAAATGAAACAATGGGAATGTTGGTGCAAAACTTGATATAATAAAATGAAACCCTTAATTTACTAGGCCCACAATCAGAAATTACTGGAACATGCAGTCTGTTTTAGAGAATTTAACCATTTAAATGGGTGGGATGTTCTTATTTCCTAATTTTATTTATTCATAAAAAATTCTCACAATGAACTGTGGACCTGTGGGGTGCCATACTCTCCTCAGTTTCGCAAACTTCACTCCTCATGTGACTGAGAATGTAATCGTCTCCTCAGTTTCGCAAACTTCACTCCTCATGTGACTGAGAATGTAATCTGGAGAAATAATATATCTGAGACGTCGAGCTAATTCTGTTCCAGACTTGCTTTAGTACACACCCCAGGTAATATGTTCACTAAAGAAAAAGTCATTTTGGGTGTAATTATTCGAAATGTTTTGATTTTTGGGGTCTTTTTCTGAGCGAAGCTTGAAGCTTATTTTTTTACCATTCTCTGTTGGTGGGAAGATCCCAGTTCATCATTATCAGTATTTCAGTATACCACAATACGATTTTCCGAATACCTCAATATTTATTTTTCCCAATACCGAAAAACTTGAGAATCAACCAACCAGTTTTGAAAGAGTGCTAACCGTTTCAACACTAGACCATGTTTGTTTTAGGGTCAAGGATCATCAGGCTGCTCTTCTGAATTTTATCAGGACCTTACTCTTCTCAAAATTGTTTTTTCAATGTTGATTTATCTCCTAGTGTTGACGCAACAGAAGAACCAGCCTTCACAGATCAAGATCCATATAGTAAAAAATATGGTAGAAAAATAAATCATGGAAGGGGCTTAGAAAAGAATTCCAAAATGTTGATAAAAGACATTGGCGGTATTCCCCATCTTTATTTACATGCCACAAGAAATATAATGCCAGAAGAAGAAATTCTGTATGACTATGGAGTAAAAACACTTCCGTGGGAGTCCAAACTAAGGGTGAGAATAATGTTATAGTCAAAAGAAGTGTTCAGTTTATTTTAACTTTCATCTACATGACCTCTTTGAGAGATGTAAAAATTTTAAGCTACTAGAATTGTTCCCGTTATTTATTCAGAGCAATTGGCTAGATTGACCTTGGGAATCCACCCTAAATTTAGCCAGTGACCCAGTGTATAGAAGTAGGCAGTACAAATAAATGGAAACTGTGGCAATTAAGGGTTCATGAAATGTGAGCATCTGTGCATATGTATTATACATATCACACAAAGAGTTTAATTCACCTTTTCTTTCTGATTGCTACTAGTAATTTATTTGACAATTTGAGCTGTTAATGGTTGATTTCCATTCTGTTTAGTTGTTACATAATTACAGTCTTTCGATTTTGAGGATTCGCTGTCACTCTTGCGTGCCTTGGTGCCCACAATGTTGACTTCTTACGATTCAACAACAGCACACCTTGGCTCTGCTAAGAGAGCGATCAAAATCTGGTAATTCATTCCAGTTGAGAAATCATTTCTGTGTGAACAGCCAATTATTTTTTACTAGGTAACAGGGGATGAATATTTGGCAATGGGCTTTAGTAACAGTGTGAATGTATTCAGCACAAATCCTATTCACTTCTACTGTTTGGAAAAACCTAATATTCTCTGAGAGGTCAGTACTCCCTGGACCAATCACCTTTCAGTATTCACTGGTGGAGCAAATTTATTAGCTCCGCATAAATTATAGCCACAGTGTGCGCCTTTTGTTATTTGGAGCATAACACATCATCATGACCCAAAGTTGGGATTCCTTTAATGAAAACCATGAAAGCACCAAATCATCCAGCTTTCATGTTACCGTTCGGTATGGATATGCCCAAATACCATACTGAATGCACAGTGCTGTCAGTTAATGGGTGCATTCTTTATTGCATGTTAATTGTCCTTACCAACAACACAACCATCACTCCCAAGCATTCTCGCCAGAGAATTGCTGCCGCAAAATCTTTTTTTTAATTGACAGGGCTGGATACAGGATGGAGCGTCTCACTTCAAATAGTAGTGAGCGATGTATAACATGCCTACGATTTTCAAAATCGAAAGACTTATAATTATTACCCCCCACAGGGAAGGGATTTAGCAACGACCTCTGTGCATCCATCCAAATTCTTTGGTTTCTGTCCAATTAAAATTGTTTGGCTCAACCGATCAGTTTTGAATTTTATATGCTTATTACTAATGTCAAAATGCAGGTCAAGTTCGATTTCAGGTTGGATATGACAACTCTTACTGGAGTTATGCCCCTTTTTGACTTTGAAAATCATTGATTTTTTGGTTTCTTAGTAATTAAAATTGTTTGGCTCAACCAATCAGTTTCAAATTTCATATGATTATTACTAATGTCAAAATGCAGGTCAAGTTTGATTTTTGGGTTCGGCCTGACAAATCTTACTGGAGTTATGTCTCTTTTTGACTTAGAAAATCGTTGATTTATTGATTTTTGAAACCACACAGGCAATGAAATTGACAAAAGCAATGATCTACTTGTACATTCAGTCAAATTTTCTGATTTTTTTGGCACAATGTTGAACTGAATTCTGACAGCCTTTCCAACAGCTATCAATGTAATTTGATAGAATTTTTTTACAGAAAATTTTCTTTTATGCAAAATGTTTACAAATATTATATATTTCTTTTTTTCATGTTTATGGATCAAAGTTTGGATGCATTCCTTTCACTCTTTTTCAGGTTTCAAAAGAAAATTTAAGAAAGTCTCACATTGAAGGTACGTTCAAACTGACATTGACAAGTTTTATTTCTAGGACTGTCAGCCCATGAAATTCATCACTGTAATCTATTGTGTTTTGCCGGGGGAGGGTGGAGGGGGGGTGGTTGCTATGTCCTATGGTACTTAAGTTTCACCGCAGAGTAATATGTTGTAGTAAATTTTGAAAAATGATAGTGATATTGCTGTGGTAAAGAAAAACAGTTAAATGCTGTGGAGAAACATCCTTATTCCAAAAGTTAGCTATGTAGTCGCTAAATACATAAAATTACAAGCAAATTGAGCAAATGGGTAAAGTCTAGTGCTTGTATTTAGAAGCAACAAGTGAAGTCTGATGCTCCATTAACTCTTTACTCAATAACATAGTGGGCACAAAGGTACAGAAAATAATTTTAAATAGACTTTTCGATGTGCAAAGTGAATTTTTACTGCCACCATGAAACCATACAAACATGAATATCATTAGAACTGGCCTGGTTCTAATGAATCCGAGTGTATGGTTTTATGAAAAAATATATAGAATTTTGGGTAAAAAATTGGAAATTTTCTTTTTAAAAAGCCATGTTAGATAAAGGGTTAAGTTGTCTTTTCCTGTTTGTCCTAGTAATGTATCGGAATTGGATGGTGTTTTATGTGTGTGGACAATTGGCTCACTGCATTGAATTAATGTCTTTGATGCATGATGGTAACTTCATGCTGATGTAAAACAGCCCCCTACATTAAATTTTATCCATTATGTCTTCGTGACTAAAATAATTAACAGTTCAAAATAAAGTCCTCTCACTGTATTGCAGGCCGGGTATTGTCTTAGCAGTGCTGCCTGCCTAGAGAGCTCATGGAAATGCTTTGGAGTTTACACAGTCATGCTGCATTGTGAAATTCTTACTAACTTTCTCAACCTTTAGTTGTGTGACTAGTTCATAACTACTCCATCATGTGAATTAATTTCAAAATCCAGCAACTAATTATTTTTCAGTTGTCTCATAGTGACTTGATGGAATTTAATTGACATAATATGCCTTTATCTAATTGTTTGTTTGTTTGTTGGTGATTAACGTCACATATTTATGCACCATGGCTAATCGTGACACAACATGGAGATGAAGTCAAGTTTAGTCAATCGTTGATCAACATGTTGCCCATTTTAGAGGACTTTAACCCCAAGCACTGGTGACTGGGTCCTATTTTACAAGTAAAGCGGAACTGATTTACCACAGTAAACAAGTGCTGCTTACTTCCCGGGGTTCCCACGGGGAGCCTTTATCTAATGGGTCAGTAATGTGTTCTCAGTACATTTTACATTGGTAAAGCTAGAGAATTTACTCTTTCATTCAACCAGTAAGTCCCCAGACACCAAGTACACTCTGTATTGTATCACATCTTAAATTTTTGCTTAAATTGATGTAAATGATGCTTTTGTGTCAGGCAAAAAAACAGGGTTTTTTCTTTGCATTATTAAATTCTCAAACTTTATTTGTGTAATTTGTTAATTACTACTCCATGTCAATTAATTTCAGTATCAAGCAACTAATTATTTTTCAGTAGTCTCATTGAGACTTGATGGAATTTAATTTACATATTATGCTTTAGTCATCTAATTGGCCAGTAATGTGTTTTCAGTAAAGTTTACATTTATTGAAGCTTGAGAATTTACTCTTTCATTCAAGCAGTAAGTCCCCAGACACAATGTACACTCTGCATTGTATCACATCTGAAATTATTGTTTATATTAATACAAACAATGCTTTTATGTTACATATTACTATTTAGTGTTAACCCTTTACCTAACGAATCGCCCGCATCCACCCGCATAATATGCAAACTGAGCAGTTGAAAAAAATTAAATTTTTCAAAATATTTCAACAAAACCATATCATGTGACCCCTCATTGGAACGAGCTCATTGAGCTTGTTCCAATGAGGGGTCACGTGATATGGTTTTGTTGAAATTTTTAAAAAAATTTTAAAAAATGGTATTTAAAATAAGAAATTTTTATATCAGCTGCATTGGGTAAAGGGTTAAAGAACCTTGCTTTTGAATTTGAGAAGCCACATCACATACTGGGCTTTTTTAAAAAAAACTAATCTTGATACTTTCCCACTTTTTTGACTGTTGAGACCTTATTACCTTGTCACTGAAATGTTCCCCATTAAAAATTGCACATCCACATTTAAAGTTGTGATACCTCACAATGTGGCAGCACTACTGAAAATTGCTTGCTTTGTCCAAGGACATAGCAAAAGCATTCAACTCTTGTCAACTAACAGCTTTTTATTTGACTGCTCAGTATGAGTAGCCGTAATATGGTATGGCGATGTCCGTCTGTCCATTCGTCTGTCCATCTGCCAGTCCATCTCTCCATTAACTTTTCTTAGTTCACGCGATAACTTTAAAACTATACATCCAACAGGTACTGTTTTTTTATGGTTGAGTAATCAAGACTAGAGGATGGTTCTTTTTGATAACTAGCATTTTGGCATATCCAATATAGCTGCCATGGCAGCCATCTTGGATTTTCACGGGACTTTTGATTGTCCACGTGATAACTTGAAAACTATTCATCCAACAGACACTGTTTTTTATGGTTGATTAATCAAGACTAAGGGATGGTTCCTTTCGATAATCAGAATTTTGGCATATCCAATATGGCTGCCATGGCAATTTACACCTTCAAACAATCGGTTTCAAGTCTCCAGACTTCTGGCATACACTTCATTCAATCTTAAAAGGAAAAACATCGAGAATTTTTTTGTTCACTAAGTGACTGATAGGCCCCAGATAACTTGCATACACTTTGTTGGATCTTGTTTTTTGGAAGTTATTCAATGACTGTGTGTAGCTGATTTGCATATTTGGCTTTTAATACTTTCTTGGATATTTTGCCTTGTTTTATTCCCTTGTGATCAACATTGAATTTTTTTTTGTTCAGTACAGTGGTGAGGCCTCATAGACCCCAACACCATTTTGTGGAATCATGAAAAAAATAAGAATTTACTTATTCAAGCAATAAGTTCCAAGTCCCCAGACATCTGGCATACACTTCAATCAATCTTGAAAGAAACAACATTGAGAATTTTTTTGTTTAATTCAAAATCCAGCAACTAATTATTTTTCAGTTGTCTCATAGTGACTTGATGGAATTTAATTTACATAATATGCCTTTATCTAATGGGATTTAATGGGTCAGTAATGTGTTCTCAGTACATTTTACATTGGTAAAGCTTGAGAATTTACTCTTTCATTCAACCAGTAAGTCCCGAGACACCATGTACACTCTGTATTGTATCACATCTTAAATTTTTGCTTAAATTGATGCAAATGATGCTTTCATGTCAGGCAAAAACTACTCCATCGTGTCAATTAATTTTAAAATCAAGCAACTAATTATTTTTCAGTAGTCTCATTGAGACTTGATGAAATTTAATGTACATATTATTCTTCTGTCATATAATGGGCCAGTAATGTGTTCTCAGTAAAGTTTACATTGGTAAAGCTTGAGAATTTACTCTTTCATTCAAGCAGTAAGTCCTGTAGACACCATGTACACTGTATTTTATCACGTCTGAAATTATTGTTTGAATGAATACAAATGATGCTTTCGTGTTACGTGTTACTATTTAGTTTTAACCCTTTACCTAATGCAATGGCCAAAACCTGCCAATGCTCTATTCAATCTTTTTTTATATCTTCATTTTTTTCTTCCCAAAATATAGGTGATGACCCATTATTGGAATGGGCATGTTATTCTCGTTTCAATGAGGTGTCATAACCTATGTTTTGAAAGCAAATGAAAGAGTCAATGACACTGTAGCTCAACTTGTCAAGACAAAGACATGTACATGTATAGTATGTGACACAGCAATGACAAACATCTAGGTAATGACCTGATAACAAAGGTACATATAAAGTATTGTAACGGTCTGTACATAAATACTGACCGTTGCCTGTAACAAATGTATAGGTAAAGTATTGTAAAGGTGGGTGACAGTCAGATGCTAAACTAGAAAAGAAATCTTTGAGTCCCAGAGTGGGTCTGACTGAACCCCAAAATATTTGTTCTCACAGCACAGTGATAACAAAGGCACCCCAAAACACACTCATTCCTGTCCCAAGGTGAAAACAAAGGTACCCAAGAAGTTTCATGAAGATCAGTTCACAAATATGAGCTGTGTAGAAGTTGTGACAAAAAACTGACTGGACCTAATTTCGGTACAAAATGGCCACTGGCAGCCATCTTGAATTTTGGACCGCACTCTGAAACACTCGTTCTCGCCTCAATGTGATAACAAAGGTACCCAAGAAGTTTTGTGAAGATCGGTTGGTAAATACAGCCTCTAGCCCGAGCCGTATTGACATGTGCACTTACAGTGTATAAGTAGCACTGAATAAATCAAAGTTCATCTAATTTGCATAATTTCTGCCCGAGAAAAAAACCTGTACTATATGTGATGTATTCCATGTTACTAAACATTCATACAAAAATTTATTCAAATCAGAACTTTCATACAGAAGTTCTGCACAAAAGACTGATTGCACTAATTTTGGTACAAAATGGCTGCTGGTGGCCATCTTGAATTTCGGACCACACCCAAAAACACTCGTTCTGATCCCACGGTGATAACAAAGGTACCCAAGAAGTTTCGTAAAGATCGGTTCATAAATACGGCCTCTAGCCTGAGCCGTATAGAAGTTGTGTACAAAAAACTGATTAGACCTAATTTCGGTACAAAATGGCCACTGGCAGCCATCTTGAATTTTGGACTGCACCCAGAAACACTCGTTCTCGTCCCAAGGTGATAACAAAGGTACCCAAGACGTTTTGTGAAGATCGGTTCATAAATACAGACTCCAGCCCGAGCCGTATTGACATGTGTACTTACTGTGTGTAAGTAGCACTGAAAAAATCAAAATTCATCTAATTTGCATAATTTCTGCACGAGAAAAAAACCCGTATTATATGTGATGTATCCCATGGTACTAAACATTCACACAAAAAATTATTCAAATCAGCACTTTCATATGGAAGTTCTGTGCAAAAATCTGATTGCACCAAATTTTGTACAAAATGGCTGCCATCGGCCATCTTGAATTTCCGACCGGACCCCAAAACACTTGTTCTCGTCCCACGGTGATAACAAAGGTACCCAAGGAGTTTCGTAAAGATCGGTTCATAAATACGGCCTCTAGCCCGAGCCGTATTGGCATTTGCACTTACAGTGCTGAAAGTAACACCAAAAACCATCAAAGTTACTCTAATTTGCATAATTTCTGCACGAGAGAGAAAAAAACCCGTATTATATGTGATGTATCCCATGGTACCAAACATTCATACAAAAAATTATTCAAATCAGAGCTTTCATATGGAAGTTCTGTACAAAAAACAGATTTCTGCATTGTAGGTACAAAATGGTGGCTGGCAGCCATCTTGAATTTTGGACCACACCCAAAAACACTCGTTCTCGTCCCACGGTGATAACAAAGGTACCCAAGAAGTTTCGTAAAGATCAGTTCATAAATACGGCCTCTAGCCCGAGCCGTATCCAATTGTTGACGGACAGATGGACAGACGGATGACAGGCCATGGCATAAGCTCAAATTTGGCTTCGCCAAAGTTGAGCTAAAAATGAAAATTTTTAGTTACACGACAATATTTTTACTAGTGTTGTCTTCTAGTAATGTTAGGTAAAGGGTTAAAGAACCTTGCTTTTGAATCTGACAAACTACATCACATACTGGAGTTTTGTTAGCTAATCTGTGATACTTTCCCACTTTTTAACTGTTGAGACTTTGTTACCTTGTTCCTGAAATGTCCCCCATTAAAATTGCATATTCACATTCAAAGATGTAATACCTCACAATGTGGCAGCATTACTGAAAATTGCTTGCTTTGTCCAAGGACAAAGCAAAGGCATTCAACTCTTGTCAACTAATAGCTTTTTGTACCCTGCTGTAATTTAAAGAAATATGGTTCAGTAGTTGTATTCATTTGACAGTTGACAGTGTGTCTTCATCAGGATTAATCTTGAAATTCGGCAATTTGTTTTTCAGAAGTTTCCCCATGCGGATCCTGGGAAGAGAAGCAGTGCTTATTCACAGTGGTAAGCAAGGTCAGTTTTTCTGGTAGAATATGACCCAGTGACCAATGCTTGGGGTAGAAGTCCTCTAAAATGGGCAACATGGGTATAAATGATTGGCTAAACTTGCATTTATATCTGTGTTGTGGTCATGATTAGCCATTGTGCAGAATTATATGTCACTCTATTTAGAGTGCACTTAGGACAGAATGGTTCCAAGGTGACATATTAATCAGCTATTAAACATAAGGTCCGTTCGGAAGTTATATCATAATTATATGATTTTCAGGCACAACTCAGAAGTTTTAAACCACTGGACACAACCCGATTCCCAAAGCGTAAGCCCTGCAGTAAACACAAATAAATGAATAAATATTCAGACGTTATTCAGTGAGTGTGTGTGTAGCTGATTTGCATATTTGGATTTTAATACTTTCATGAATATTTTGTCTTGTTTTATTCCCTTGTAATTAACCTTGAAATTTTTTAAGTTCAAAACAGTGGTGAGGCCTTAAATAACCCACCAACATTTTGTGAAATCATGAAAAAAATAAGAATTTACTCATTCATCCAGTCATTGCCAAGCCCCCAGACAATTGGCATACACTTCATTCAATCTTGAAAGAAAACATTGAGAAATTTTTTGTTCACTTTATGACTGATAGGTCCCCAGATAACATGCACACACTCTGCTGGATCTTGTTTTTTCGGAAGTTATTTAATGACTGTTTGTAGCTGATTTGCATATTTGGCTCTTAGTACTTTCATGACTATTTTGCCTTGCTTTATTCCCTTGTAACAAACATTGATTTTTT
This sequence comes from Pictodentalium vernedei, assembly GCA_031216915.1. Taxonomy (NCBI): domain Eukaryota; kingdom Metazoa; phylum Mollusca; class Scaphopoda; order Dentaliida; family Dentaliidae; genus Pictodentalium; species Pictodentalium vernedei. The sequence continues at coordinate 469,363,333 of CM062297.1, forward strand.
TTGATTCAATACAGTGGTGTGGCCTCAAAGACACCACCCACATTTTGTGGAATCATGAAAAAAATAAGAATTGACTCATTCACCCAATCAGTTCCAAGTCCCAACACATCTTGCATACTCTTCATTCAATCTTGAAAAAAAATACATTGATAATTTTTTTATTTAATTTACCATTGATAAGTCTGCAGACAACATGCACGCACTCTGTTGGATCTTGAAAAAAAATTATAAGAATACACTTGTGTCTCCATCTGTCATAAGTGTCAGATAATGGACTCACACTTCGTATGGTCATGACAAAAATATTGACTTCAAAATTTACTTAGGTATTTTGTTTTTTTTACAGATACTGTTAACGAAAAGATTGACAACGCCAACATAGAAAATGACAAGCCAGTTGAGTTGAATGATATTCTTACTGAAGGTAAAAGAAAATTGAAAGTATTTGAAAATATCGTTTCTCATACTTTGGCTTCATCAGGTCATCATTAATTTTAACTATGAAGGATTTTCACAGTGGAGTAGATTGATTTCCTTGTGCAGAATTGGTATCTATTGTAGCGTCTAAGGATTTTAACTTGTTATTAAGGGATTCACGCCCAATAATACTAATTTATCTTACTTTAGCGATTAGATCATCAGTACAAGTTCTATACTTAATATCTAAGTATATGGTAGAATAACAAAGGGGAAATATTTATTATTGAATTATATTTCTGTGTTGTGGTTATGATTAGCCATTGTGCAGAATTATATGTCACTCTATTTAGAGTACATTTAAGACAGAATGGTTCTGAGGCGACATATTGATCAACTATTAAACATAAGGCCCGTTCAGAAGTTATATGATTTTCAGGCACAACCCAGAAGTTTTTAAATTTTCCACTGGTCCCAACACGATTCTCAAAGTGTAATAACTGCAGTAAACACAAATAAATGAATAAATATTCAGACGTTATTCAGTGAGTGTGTGTGTAGCTGATTTGCATATTTGGATTTTAATACTTTCATGAATATTTTGTCTTGTTTTATTCCCTTGTAATTAACCTTGAAATTTTTTAAGTTCAAAACAGTGGTGAGGCCTTAAATAACCCACCAACATTTTGTGAAATCATGAAAAAAATAAGAATTTACTCATTCATCCAGTCAGTGCCAAGCCCCCAGACAATTGGCATACACTTCAGTCAATCTTGAAAGAAAACATGGAGAAATTTTTGTTCACTTTATGACTGATAGGTCTCCAGATAACATGCACACACTCTGCTGGATCTTGTTTTTCGGAAGTTATTTAATGACTGTGTGTAGCTGATTTGCATATTTGGCTCTTAATACTTTCATGACTATTTTGCCTTGCTTTATTCCCTTGTAATAAACATTGAATCATGAAAAAAATAAGAATTGACTCATTCACCCAATCAGTTCGATTGTAGCGTCTAAGAATTTTAACTTGTTATTAAGGGATTCACACCCAATAAGATTAATTTTTCGTACTTTTGCGATTAGATCATCAGTACGAGCTCCATACTTAATATCTAAGTATCTGGTAGAATAACGATGGGGAAATATTTATTATTGAATTAAGAGGAAGCTTTCATTAATAGCATTGATGTGTTTATTGATGAAAAAAGTTGGCTTAAAAGACTGAATTTGACTTGGTAAATGGTTTTTGTTGTTACAAATTATCTCATCAAGATCAGTCCTCATTTAACAGGCACACACTGCAGTGAATGACAAAACATTTTAGTTCATTTTAGATGTTTCCTCGGCAGTATTTTTGCCGTGGACAATTTGAGTGACGCCGGCAATGATGATTGTTGTAAGCTGTTTTTAAGTTAAAAAAAAAAACAGAGTGCAACAATCCACATTACTGACGTCACTACTACGCCTGATGCAGATGTGCACATTTGCATTAGTGTTGAAATGATTAGTGATTTTCAGGAATCGACTAGTCGCCAGCAGTAGTTAATTACTAGTTGAAGCCCCATGTTATTGTTGTCGAACATGTGTACCACTGCTCTTCCATTAAAACTAACAGTGATACTTGCAAAACCACTTTTCATTTTCCAGAGAGAATTAATGTTGGTACCGGTAGCTTCTGTGTTTAAAATTATTTTTCTCAATATAACCCCTGATATTTTATTAAATTAAATCATCATTCATGTTGTTTTTCTTTCTATCCTGTTCTCAGATGTCAACAAATTTTAAAGGAACTGCTCTTTTGCCATGCGCAAAGGACACGTCACCTGTCAATTAAGCACAGTCAAGCACAGTTAATAATTTATTGCATAATTTTCTTTTGTCAAAAATAAGTTGCTTGTGGGGATGTTTTGGACAAAGGTAGTCTATTTTGGGGTTTCACTCAGCTGATTGTTTGGTGAAAAGTGGCTGAGTATGGAAGTGTACTTTCAGGTATGTTTTGCAACATCTCTTTTCTTTTTCAGAATTTCCTCATACAACCAGGTCAGATATCAATGATGTTGATTAAACTGATGATGACAGTGATTATGACCCTGGATTTCATTTTTCAAGCTCAGAATCGGAGTATAGTGATAGTGATGAAGAAACCAATACTTTTGTGAGAAATCCGCACATTACTAACTCTTTTGACAGGCCATCTGAAGTGGAAAATGAAAAAACGGCAGATGCACAAGTCAACATCATTTCAAGTTCTGTCACCTCAGCACCTAAGCATCAAGGATCCATACAAAACAAATGTGCATTAGATGATGATTCATTTCAAGGACAAGCATCTGTTCCTGTAACATCAAATGAAGGACGAAGAAAGTACGATAAGAAATTTTACTGCATGTTTTGTAAAAAGGCAGTAGCAAAACTACCAAGACATTTGAAAGATAAACATCGATCTGAAGAAAAAGTGATATCATATAGAGAAGAAATGGATCCAGGAAGGAAACAAATGATGTTGGTAAAAATTCAAAATATGGGTACGCATTTACACAATACTGAGGTCTTAAGAAATCAGGAGGGGACTTTGCAGGTAACATATCGGACAAAGAAAAAAACATCCCCCAGTAAATATGTTCCATGTCAGTATTGTCTTGGATATTACAGCAAAAAAGAACTGTGGGTGCATGCTAAAAGGTGCCTGTTGGGTCCAACAGAGAAAAAAAGGAAAAACAAGGTGTATAGAATCCGGAAGACTGTTATTACCAAGTACAGTTAAAACTTCTGCTCTCCTCCTCGATATCTTATCAAAAATGAAGGATGACAGGATAAAGATTATTGTGAAAAATGATCCTTTGCTTATCCAGATGGGTGAAAAACATTTGATGAAAAAAGGTAATGATGATAGAGAACAACACCCCTACTTAAGGGCACTTCTTAGAGGTGTTGGCAGATTATTAGATGGTGTTAGAATATCTACAGGGAATGAAAATCTCACAGCCACAGAACTTATTGATCCACAGATGTTTAATAAAATAACGCAAGTTGCTAAGCAGATTTCTGGATATGACATAATACCTCAAGCATCTGAATCAAGCTCACCATCCTTTGCCCTGAAAGTGGGTTATTCTCTTAGTAAATGTGCCAAAATTGTTAAAGCTAATGCAATAGAAAATAATGATGACATTCAAAAACAAAAAGCTTCCGAGTTTATAGAATTATACTATATAAACTGGGCAGATGATGTAGCTACTCAAGCTCTTGATACATTATATAGAAGGAAAAGGAACAAAAATGCACTTCTACCTCTTGTGAAAGATGTTAAACTATTAATTGACCATGTAAAAGCAGTTTGCAGAGATGCCATGACATGTTTAAAAAAGAATTCCAAGGACAGAAAATTGTGGATGTTGTTAGCTGAAGCATCCTTGACCTATCTGGTTATTTTTAACAGACGCCGCCAGGGAGAAGTTTCAAAACTCAAGATTTCTGACTATAATAACAGACATTTAAGTAAAGATGGTGACACGGTAGGGGAAAAGTTATCTCCATTTGAACAGAAACTACGTTCTAGCTTAGAACGGGTGGAAATCAGGGGAAAAAGAGGGCGGAATATTCCCCTTCTTTTGACCAAGGACATTATTGAGTGGATTAATTACCTCATTGAAAAAAGACAGGAAGCTGGCATCTCGTCTTTGAATACGTATGTATTTGCTAGAGGGTTTCAGCCTGAAAACTACATTAGAGGTGATTGTTTAAAAAAATTTAGTTTAAACTGTGGTGCAGAATATCCAGAACGGCTAAGATCAACCAAGCTTAGAAAACATATTGCTACTATATCTCAGATAATGAATTTAAGGAAGAATGAACTAGACATTCGGGCAGACTTTATGGGACACGATATAAACGTGCATCGGGAATTTTATCGCTTGCCATGTGTGTGATCTTATTGTGTCCTTCCAACTTTCTTTTTTTAAAACTGTGGTAGAAATTGATTACACCATGAAGGTATCCTCAGCACGGAAATGAAAAAAATGATGAAGACGAAAATTTTGTTAAAAGACATCTTGGCTGGAAATTTTGAACATGCTGCACATATCCAATTTATGTCTGATTATATTGTGCTGTTTCAACTTCTTGCATTAGAAGCCATGGAAGGAGTTGATTGCACCGTGAAGGTACTTAACCTCAACACAGAAAATGAGAAAATTTTCTGAATAGACGAAGGTGGAAATTTCTGTTAGAAACATCTCAGTTGAAATCTTTATACATGTTGCTCGTTTTCACTGTATGGGAAATCATTTTGTGCAGTTTGGGATTCCTGCATTAAAAAATTGGAAGGAGTTGATTACACCATGGTGGCAACATCAACATGGAAAATGACAAAAAGAAATTGGAGTCCATGAATACAAAATATTTGTTATATAACATGTCAGCTAAAAAAAACTTTATACATGTTGCACATCTCCATTGTGCATGTGATCATATCGTGCAGTTTCATCTTCCTGCATTAAAAACTGCATGAGCTGATTACACCAAATTGTGCAGTTTCAGTTTCCTAAAATTAAAACATTAGGAAGAGTTGATTACTCCATGAAGGTACCCTCCACACAGAAAGTGACAAACATTTTCTAAGTCAATGAAGACAAACAAATTTATTAAAAAACATCTCAGCTGAAAACTTTATACATGTTGCACATCTCCATTTAGGTGTGACAACATTTTGCAGTTTCAGCTTCCTGCATAAAAAACTGTAGAAGAAGATGATTACACAATGAATGTAGCCCCTTCGGGACTGAGGGATGGACAGAAGGATGGACAAGGCAATTCCTGTAAACCACCCGCCTTAGTAGGGGGATGTATATAAATAGGACATCCCTGCAATAACTGATGTGTAGAACAAAAATGTTGAAAGGTGTTCTTTTTAACTGGTGGGAAACAACAATTTGAAAATTTCAAACTGTGTTAAAAACAATGAAAAGATTCTTACACATTTGACAAACACAACCTGGGAATAGAAGACGTCTGAAGAAAAAAGAAAAAAAAATCTCTTCTAAAGCTTTTTGATTTTTTAAACAGACTTCAGCAATTTCTATCTAAATTTTTTGTCCATTTTGTTCCATATAAATTCTAAGCCTTCTACTTACCACAGCCCATTTTGTCCAGCTGGTCCATCTGAGGGTTATTACTTTCCCCACCATATCTTGACTCACAAATTTCTTCAGCTTCAGTGAAATGATCTTCTACAGGATTATCTTCAATACAAATTGACTATTTATAATTTGGGTATAAAATGTTCCACATAATCTACATATGAGCATTAAATAAATAACATTGTATGAAACAATCTTCTATTTGGTATGCCACCTTAATGCTGATCAATTATTAAGAAAGGACAAATAATAAAACAAAGGTCTAAAAATAAACACATACTGCCATGAAAGTGGGAACATCTGGCTACCAGTGTACAATGCATAAAAACAGGAAATCCCGCAATAACCGAAGTTTACAATAACAAGAGGCCCCAAGGGGCCTGAGGGCGCTCACCTGACATGATAGCCTAAATATCAACCCAGAGAATTGATTTCAACAAGTTGCATCTGCTCCTCCTAAGAAAAGCTTATACCAAATATCCAAAGATTCTGACCAGTGGATCTAAAAAAAAAAGAAGATTTTTAAAGAATATTCCTCATATTGAACTAAGTTATAATTCGGGCTCCCACAGGGAGCCCATATATGAACCCAGGGACTTGGCTTTAACAAACTTAAATCTCACCCCCCTAAGGATGCTGCACACCAAATATCAAAACATTCCGACTGCTGGATCTGAAGAAGAAGATTTTTAAAGAAAATTCCTCATTTTGAACTAAATTACAATTCAAGCTCCCACAGTGAGTCCAAATATGGACCTAGGGACATGGCTTGAACAAACTTGAATCTCACCCCCCCCCCCCCCCCCTCCCCCCCCCCTAAGCATGGTGCATACCCAATATCAAAAGATTCTGCCTGCTGGATCTTGAGAAGAAGATTTTCAAAGAAATTTGCCTGAAAAGCACTAAGTTCGAATTCGAGCTTCTATAGTGAGCCCAAATATGAATCTAGGGAGCCGATTTGAACAAAATAGAATCAGATCCACCCCACAATGTTGCATACCAAATATCAAAAGATTCTGCCTGCTGGATCTGGAGAAGAAGATTTTTTAAGAAATTTGCCTGAAAAGCACTAAGTTCAAATTTGGGCTCCTATACTGAGCCCAAATATAAACCCAGGGAGCCGATTTGAACAAACTTGAATCAGATCCACCCCACAATGTTGCATACCCAATATCAAAAGATTCTGCCTGCTGGATCTTGAGAAGAAGATTTTCAAAGAAATTTGCCTGAAATGCAGTAAGTTCAAATTTGGGCTCCTATACTGAGCCCAAATATAAACCCAAGGGGCCGATTTGAACAAACTTGAATCAGATCCACCCCACAATGTTGCATACCAAATATCAAAAGATTCTGCCTGCTGGATCTGGAGAAGAAGATTTTCAAAGAAATTTGCCTGAAATGCAGTAAGTTCAAATTTGGGCTCCTATACTGAGCCCAAATATAAACCCAGGGGGCCGATTTGAACAAACTTGAATCAGATCCACCCCACAATGTTGCATACCAAATATCAAAAGATTCTGCCTGCTGGATCTGGAGAAGAAGATTTTTTAAGAAATTTGCCTGAAATGCACTAAGTTCGAAATCGGGCTCCTATACTGAGCCCAAATATGAACCCAGGGGGCCGATTTGAACAAACTTGAATCAGATCCACCCTCCAATGTTGCATACCAAATATCAAAAGATTCTGCCTGCTGGATCTGGAGAAGAAGATTTTTTAATGTTTTTCCCATTGCCTACAGTGTTAAAAAGTGCTGACTCAGCACTTTTTCAAAGTCCCGAAGCTGTACCCTATGATAAAAACGATGGCAATTTTTTTTTACCAATTGTTTCTGTTGCTCCTAAGGAAGCTTCACACCAAATAAAAATTCTCGGTGCCATGCAGTTTTGGAGATATGGGCGTTTTAATTTTTTTGCTATTTTTAGCTCCTGCGGTTCCCATGGGGCTACGGGAAAAAAAAAATCTGCATAAATTAGGTACTTATGACCCAATAAGCCCTCACATAAAATTTGGTTCAAATCAGCCTCTCGGTTTGGAAAATAGAAATTTGGGGCGGGGCCAAAAATTTTGCCCCTCCCATAACGACGCCAAGTATAGCCCCACAAACTTCTCTTGAACAAATCTGAGTCTACACCTCAAAAGGAAGCTGCACACCAAATATCAAGTCTCTGCTACTGCTGGTTCATGAGAAGAAGATTTTTTAAGATTTCATCACACTTTTGGGGTGTGGCCCTACCCACGGGCAAGGCAACTTGATTTGAACAAAATCAAATTGCGATGTCATAACAAACTATTATCTCAAATATCAATTAAATTGGTTCAGCGGTTTGGGAGGAGAAGACGCAAACACCATGTTCACGGACGACGGACGGTGAGTGATCACTATAGCTCTCCTGACTGAAAGTCAGGTGAGCTAAAAATCTCATGCAATGCTTTTTGATTTTTTAAACTTAGAATTGAGCAATTTCTATATAAAAAAATAGGGTGGATTCCAACACCTCTGATACAAAATATGCAAAAACAGGAAAATGAGAATATGAAAACTAAAATAGTAACCTCATGCTATAACTGCTCCATACATGGCAGTTGACCCTTCTGTAGTTATGGCAAATTGTAATTCCAGCCAAGGTTAACAAGCATGTCCAATTATTTATACCTAAATCACATATTTTCTGAAACCTGTACTCAAGCTGTTGGTAACCTTATCCAAGAATCCCCGTTCTATCAGTATAACCGAACATTCATAAAATATACCAGTAGGGCCCTGCGAATCGGGAAATTTATGTTCGAATCGAATTGGGACTGATGTCGACATCGAATCGAATCTCAAATCGAATCGGGATAAACTCGAGAAATAACTAATACTGGCATTATCTTGTGCAGAAATGTCCGGAAAGCACTGCGAGAAGAAATCATTGACATAACTTGACAACTTGGTGTTGTTTTAATTTTCTTTCTCATTGAATGGCCATTCAGATGTTCACTTGGCCCAATAAATTCAAGACATAAGTATGGATAGAAATTAAGGTGTTACAACCCACAGACATTTGAGACAAACCTCTAAATTGAAACATGAGCATTAAAAGCACATATGTAATACAAGTGGCACATTAATTCCCATGGGCTGAAGTCGGCTACAGCCGCTAACTTCACGTAAGTTAGCATGGCTAAATACATGTACAATGAAAACAGCCAAACATCACAACAATGAGGTTCCTATAAGGTGTACATTGTACATTTTATAGGAACCTCATTATTGTAATGTTTGGTTGTTTTTGTATTATCAGGATTCGGGTCTCGTAGATTTCGGTCCATTCTCAACTCAATAACACAGTATACATCAAAAGCAGCGATGCCAACGAAGGCGTTAAACTGTGTTAGTTTCTGCATTAGTTAACTCTAATATTGACGCAGTGCTCATTTCACACAAATTGCTTTTACTTCATTCCAACTTCTAAGTACCAACGCCGAACAATGCAAGGAAACTAAAGAGGTTTTCCTCCCACAGTTTTCTGACACAATAATGGGAGCGCTCTAGGTGACATGCCCCCATTATTGTGTTAGAAGATTCTGGGACTGGGAGCGGGCCGAAGGATATTTCGGTTGTATAGATGGGGGCGTGAACAGGTTACGACATGCAAATCTATAAATAGCGAATTGGCCACTGTTGGCGGTGTGTGGTTTTCTGGGAATCTGAAACTGAACGTGAAACAATGCAGACTGACAGAATTGTGCAATGAATTTGACTATTTTCCTGATAGAAACATTAAAACTAGAAGAGTTTGCTCCTTATTTCAACCGATGTCGACATTGTCGAACACTGATTCGTTTTCCTCGAAGCTTCGTTTGACTAACGAATCGGCCAACTAATCGAGATCGGCATACGAATACTAAAGTATCGAATACTCGAAGCTTCGCAGGGCCCTATATACCAGGTATTACAATATTTGCTGAAGGTCCCATTGTGTTTCTAAACTAGCTGTTTGTTTCAGAATCGTTTCAATATACCAATTCTCAACCATATGCAGGAAAATATATAATCGTAGATCAGCGTAGAGACTACTATTTAAGTTCCAAATAAATTCTAAGCCTTCTACTTACCACTGCCCTTTTTGTCCAGCTGGTCCATCTGAGAGATTTTACTTTCCCTGTCATATCTTGACTAACGACTTTCTTCAACTTCACCAAAATGATCTTCTACAGGATTATCTGCAACAGAAATTGTCTATTTATAATTTAATAATTTGGGTATCACATAATCCACATATGAACATTTAATAAGTAACATTGTATGTAAAAAGCTTTCTGGTATATATGCTACCTAAATGCTGATCAATTATTGAGAAAAAAAAAGACAAAAAAGTTCTAAAAATAAACACACACTGCCATGAAAGTGCTACAAGTGTACAATGCATAACTGGAGTCGTTCCAACGCCAAGGGGTATGATACACCCGCACCAATACCCAAGGGTGATCAAGGTCAACAATGTGACATATTGGTGTTACCCCCGCCTATCAGCTGGTAATATTTTAAAGTCCATGATGCAAGTGAGGCACATATGTATAGTCAATATTGAGAAAACATTAGCCATTGAAATCAACCACCAATGACATCACGAAATTTTTCGTATTAATTAAGAACAGCAAATGTGTTGTTCAACTGCACTGTACAGATAAAATGACAGGTTTAGTTCATGACATCATTGAGCTGTTTTCCAATGAAATCACCCTACCCCGTCTTTAAAAAGGGTAAAAAAAGGGGGGGGGGGGGCGGAAACACTATAAAAACAACAAAATTTGTGATCAAATTATGCAGTTTATGCTCTCTGCATTTATAACTGTGGGCTGACTTGATTGCACCATGAAGATTACCTCTCTCAAAAAATGAAAACATTTTCTAATTAGACAAAGGTAAAACAAAAATGTTATAAAACACCTCAGCAGAAAATGTAAAACATGTTGCAGAACTCCATTGTATGAGTGATCTTATTGTGTCCTTCCAACTTTCTTCTTTTTAAAACTGTAGTAGAAGTTGATTACTTAGATGGTTTATTTTGAATAGAGAGGCAAATTGAAATGCAAATTCAAAACTGGGGAAAAAGGCAACCCGTCTCTATTTGCTGTATCTTGTCCAGTGAGCAAGTCTGTACAGCTATGGCGCATTTGTGTGGACCGTGAAGAAAGCAGAACCCGTTAAATAGAGAAAAACACATACAAAATGATGATGTGTCACTTTGTCCCCAGGAAAATGATTTTGTTTGAAAGTAGGAGAAAAGTGCATGTTTTTTTTAAACTGCAACTGCGAAGCTTGAAGAACAAAGTAAAGGTTTGCTGAAGGTGGCATAAGAACACCGCCTTGTAAAGAGGATGCGTCATGGGCTAACGTGTTTTGTCAACTGATCAACGAAGCTAAGTTGCTCAAAAAAAGGAAAGAAAAAAAGAAGAAATTTTCCTCATAGACCGGCACATATAGACCGCGCATTATACCTAACATCAACCCCTCTACACACCTCTACACATTTTACCACCCAGTATACTTTTTATGACTGAATTATCACAGATTGCCATTTGAACATTGTACAAAAGAAAGAAAGAGGAGCGGGTGATTGAATTAGTCAGCACTGTTTCTAATATGGACATTTGTTATAGTGGATATAGTACCATCTCAAGGAGCGTATCAACATTAATGGGGCAGAAAATAAGGTTTAGGGTCAAGTCGCCCTCAGGTCAAGTCACCCCCACTTATTTTTTCCGGATCAACATGCCCCCAGTCGGGGGCGAGTGACACGGTTTTGATGGGCGAGTTGACCCGGAAACAATTTTTTAGCCATTATTTTTTTAAAACTGAAGTTTTTATTAATAATTTATCTCCCTTTCTTCACCGAAAGTCAATCAATAATGTTTTTAAGTAATAATCGCTCATACTTACTTTGAATTAATGAATGATGAATGAATGAAAGGCTTTAGCGCTCGAAGGCTCACAGGGACGGTGTGGGATTTCCAAATCCCTTGCGACCCGGTTAACCTTATTTTATTTCACTTGGATCACACAGGCCTAGCTTCCCTATTGCCTCAAATGGGGTCTGAGGGGGTATGCGCGCGGTTAGAATTCCCGGCAGTTTACGTTGGAGTGATAGATTGTCAATAATCAATCCCTCAACGCCTTTAAGACTATTAGAGAGTGGGCTCTATTCGGTTCCAGTTTGGCGATGGTAGAGGTTTGAGTCCCAACAGGGTGGCGAGTCAGAATATAATGTTGTGTGATGGCAAATTTAAGGGAAGAAGAGAAAAAAAAAACAAACAGCAATGCCGGTTTGGTAGCGGCCCCGGTATATGACCATAGCGGTTACAAAAAAGGAGTGGAGAAAGCTCCAACAATTTAGTTTTGAAAAACCGGGAGTCATCTATCAAGCCTTCTGGAAGTTAGGATGTCGTATGTGATTATGAGGTATCTGATTATCCTTCGGGAATTCCAAATGACCTCCCCCACCCCCACCCCTCCAAAAAACGAACACATTGACAATACAATTAATTTGACAATTAAATGTGTGCGTTAGAGAAGGCTCAACCTATCAAATGAAGACAAACACATACACAAAAAGAGACCGTTCATTTTGGAACATTGAAAGTTTTATCATTTATCTTAAATTGAGAGGCGAAATGGTACGCATACTCAAAATTTTGAAAAGAAAAAAGAACGATTCGTCTTTGTTCGTTTGAATCTGTCCAGTGATTAAGTTTGTAGGCGTATGACAAATTTGTGTGAAGAAAGCTGAACCCGTCATGTGGGGGAATATCAGACCTTCTATTTGAGGACATTATTAGTTATATCATTCATCTTCAGAGTCACAGGAAGGGGGGGGGGGGGCTCTTGCCAACCCTTCATCAGTTTTCTCGCGTACAGTCTCTCATGGGATTTTTCCACTTGTGTTTTAATTTTCAACCATCACTATGAAAACACACAAACTATTCTCTCAGGTGCCAGTAAATTGGGTTGTTCCAACCCTAAAAAGATAAGAAAAATGTCCTAACACGTGCTGATGTGACACTTATCCTCCATCCCAGCGGCAGTTGCGTAGATAGGTATCACCTGACGGAGGGGCAAGGCTTAACATTTTCCAACAGCACCACGGTGGTCAGACAACTATTCCGCCCATAAAAACATAATGTTCATATACAGAGTAGTCATTTCACTGATTTCAAAAATAGTGTGCTTTTGCCGCAAATGAAGATGATTTTGCCGGCAAATATCATGATTTTGTTTGAAAAGTAACATGATTTTGTCAGAGAATTAACAAAATTTTCTTAAAAAATCTGTATGTGCGTGTGTGAGGAGGGGGGGGGAGGATTAACTACGCCACTGCACAGCGAGCCCCGCCATGGCCTTATTTTTCTCTGCCAAAACACCCTCTGCTTGTACTAACCTCCCAAGCAGTGAACAAATATTTCTCCCTACTCACCATGTAAATAAAAAATATCTTCAGAATCCCTCAGAGGTGTTATTTGAAAAAAAAGAATCAACCCCCAGCCCCTCCCATTTCAAAATGCTTCCCTCGCTTCTGGTTGTCTTGAATAGGGAAGTGAAAATTCAAAATTTAGAAAAAAGAAAAAATTCTCTGTTCATTGGATCTTGTTCAGAGAGTAAGTCTGCAGGCCCATGGCAAATTTGTGTGGATTGAAAAGAACCGAACCTGTCAAGTGGGAACAAACACACACAAAATACGATACATTTTATATGAGGACATTGATAGCTGGATGGTTTATTTTGAATAGAGAGTCAAATTGAAATGCAAATTCAAAACTGGGGAAAAAGACAACCCCTCTCTATTTGTTATATCTTGTCCAGTGAGCAAGTCTGTACAGCTATGATGCATTTGTGTGGACCTTGAAGAAAGCAGAACCCGTTAAATGGAGATAAACACACACAAAATATAAGAACTTTTATTTGAGGGCACGGATAGCTATTTAAACTACCTTCAATAGGAATGCAAAGCAAAATGAATTGCACATTCAACAGTGGAGGATAAACAGCCCGCTTTCATTTGTAGGATCTTGTCCAGTGAGTTAGTCTGTGGGGCTTTGACAAATTTGTGTGAACTGTGAAAAAAAAACGAACATGTCATTCGGAGACAAACGTACGCAAAATATCAGAACTTTTATTTGAGGGCACCGACAGTTATGTCATTAACCTTTAATGGGAAGGCAAGGAAAAATGAAATGCAGATGCAAAATAGATGAATTTAAAAAGGGATTCACTTTATCCCCAGAAAAAAAGATTTTGTTTGAAAGTAGGAGAAAGTCCATGTTTTTGTTAAACGCTAATAGCGGAGCGTTATGAACAAGGTAAAGGTTTGTTGAAGGGGACATAAAAACACCGCCTTGTGAAGAGGATGCAGCAAGGGCTAACCCCTCATCAGTTTTCTCGCATATAGTCTTTCAAGGCATTTTTCTACTATTGTTTTAGTTTTCAACCATCAATATGAAAAAAAACCCACAAAGTATTCTCTCAGGTGCCAGAAAATTGGGTTGTTCCGACCCTAGAAAGATAAAAAATTTTCCTAACACGTGAGGATGCGACACTTATCCTCCATTGCCGCAACAGTGGCGTAGATAGGTATCACCTGATGGAGGGGCAAGGCTTAAAATATTCCGACACAGCCACGGGGGTCAGACAACTATTCCGCCCATAAGAGCATAATTTTCATATACAGAGTAGTCATTTCATTGATTTCAAAAGTAGTGTGCTTTTGCCACAAATGAAGATGGTTTTGTCGGAAAATATGATTTTGTCAAAAAGTAACATGATTTTGTCGGAGAATAGTAGTATAGCATGTACTCAATCGTCCCCCATAACCCGGAGCTTTGCCGGTGCAGCTAGTGTTAAATTCCTATAGGAACCGGAGCCATTGCCAGTGCAACTTTTGCCAGTGCAAAATGTCAGCACCATACATCTAGATCTGGTAAATGGTGTACGTACTGCATATATAGTATGCCATGGTATGTATAGTGATATATGTATGCATGGGCCTATAGGAAAATATTATGGGTAAATTGTGGAAAGATGATGGGAAAATTGGGTTTTCTTGAAAGTTTTTACCGTCATTATACGCGTGTGACGTCATAGAGATGCTGACCGCTGTTATTGTCCAGTATACAATCTGACATAATGCTGTTCGGGTCAGGGGGTGTCGGACTTGACGTAAGGGGGTGGGGGTGATATGGTAGTGGTGGTATATATCCATGTTGGCATCCTATTAGCCCTTGGGTCTTCATATTATCCTATATATGATATAGCTAGGTCAAGCAGTACTGTAGGAATGGAGGTAATGCATGGTCGCCCGGTGTGGTATTGCGAGATAGACCTTGATGGTTTATATTAGCAGTATAGGATGAATGGTCTGTTGGCCTATTACCCCCTTAGTACTATTTACCTACCAAATCCTTTGTATTATCTTATGGCTGGTATTGGTTGTTCGTAATGCTAGGTCAGGCAGTATTATAATCGTTTGTTTAGAAGGGGTGATAGGATGCATTGTATATACTGCTGTAGGTTCCCTTTTAGTCCTCGGTATTACGGTATTATTAGCAAACTGATTGCTTTGTATTATTCTATGGCTGGTATAGGTAGTACGTTATGGCAGGTCAAGTGGTATTGTGAGTGGGGGTAATGCCTGGCAGTATAGAACAGCAGTATAGTATGGACAATATATAGCTCTGTGGGCTCCCCGAAAGCCATTGATACTACTAATCGACTTACTGCTTTATGTCACCCCATGACTAATATAGGAAGTATGAAATGTGGGGCCAGACGTTAGTGTGGATGGGTGGGTGTAATGCATGGTCGCCTAGTGTGGTAGTGTAGGATATACGCGTGCTTCCCCTACAGGTCCCATGTTAGTCCTTAGTACTATTAATCCGGCCAATGCTTCATGTTATCCTATGACTTGTATAGGTAGTATGTATTATTTATTTATTTATTTATTGGTGTTTAAGGTCACATATTTCTGCACAATGGCTAATCATGACCACGACAGTTTTACAGGTGGAGGAAGCCTGAGTACCTGGAGAGAACCACCGAGCAATGGCGAGCACCTGTCAGCTCCCCAACATATTAACTCCACACAAGCAGGGTTAGCATTGGTTGACGACAGGTGTACCATTGATGTGCAGTTCGCCTTAGTGCACCACGTCACCATGCCCCCACATGGGCAATGGGGTGAAGTGTCTTGCCCAAGGACACAACGCGGTTGCCGCAGGTGGGATTCGAACCGAGGACCGCTCGGCTTGCAGCCTGCACCTCTACCTACTGAGCCGCCGCGCCCCCATAGGTAGTATGTAATGCTAGGCCAAGGGGTACTGTGGGTAAGGGTAATGCCTGATGTCAAAACATGAACAATCGAGCAATTGCTCGTTCAAGTGACTTGCACATATTGCTCATCGATTCATTTCAGAAAAAAGGGATTACATAGCCACAGGCGTATTCAAAAAAAGGGATTCCACAAATGGGATTCCGTCTTATGTTGAGTGACTCGCACATATTGCTCGAACGACTCGAATCCCATCGAGCGAATGAGCTAATGAGCAATTGCTTGTTCGAGTGACTCACACATACGACTCTTAGACTCATTTCAGAAAAAAGGGATTCCATATCCACAGGCATTTTCGAAAAAGGAATTCTTAAAAAGGGATTCCGTAATTGGGATTCCTATCTGACTCTGTAAAATTTGGATTCCGTGTTCTGACATCAGGCATTACCCTTACCCACAGTACCCCTTGGCCTAGCATTACATACTATCTATACAAGTCATAGGATAACATGAAGCATTAGGCGGATTAATAGTACTAAGGACTAACATGGGACCTGTAGGGGAAGCACGCGTACATCCTACACTACCACACTAGGCGACCATGCATTACACACACTCACCCACAATAACATCTGGCCCCACATTACATACTTCCTATATTAGTCATGGGGTGACATAAAGCATTAAGTCGATTAGTAGTATCAATGGCTTTCGGGGGGCCCACAGAGCTATATATTGTCCATACTATACTGCTGTTCTATACTACCAGGCATTACCCCTACTTACAATACCACTTGACCTGCTATAACGTACTACCTATACCAGCCATAGAATAATACAAAGCAATCGGTTTGTTAACAATACCGAGGACTAAAAGGGGACCTACAGCAGTATATACAATGCATCCTATCACCCCTTCTAAACAAACGATTATAATACTGCCTGACCTAGCATTACGAACTACCAATACCAGCCATAAGATAATACAAAGGATTCGGTAGGTAAATAGTACTAAGGGGGTAATAGGCAAACAGACTAGGCCAACAGACCATTCATCCTATACTGCTAATCTAAACCATCAACGTCTACCTCGCAATACCACACCGGGCGACCATGCATTACCTCCATTCCTACAGTACTGCTTGACCTAGCTATATCATATATAGGATAATATGAAGACCCAAGGGCTAATAGGATACCAACATGGATATATACCACCACTACCATATCACCCCCATCCCCCTTACATCAAGTCCGACACCCCCTGACCCGAACAACGTTATGTCAGATTGTATACTGGACAATAACAGTGGTCAGCATCTCTATGACGTTGCACGCGTATGATGACGTCACGACGTCAATAGCAACGTCAACCGTTTTGCGGGAAAAACTTTCAAGAAAACCCAATTTTCCCATCATCTTTCCACCACTTACCCATAATATACACCTATAGACCCATGCGTACATATATCACTATACATACCATGGCATACTATATATGCAGTACGTACACCATTTACCAAATCTAGATGTATGGTGCCGACATTTTGCACCGGCAAAAGTTGCACCGGTAATGGCTCCGGTTCCTATGGAAATTTAACACTAGCTGCACCTGCAAAGCTCCGGGTAATGGGGGACGATCGGGTACATGCTATACTACTGAGAATTTACAGTATTTTCTTAAAAACCTGCATGTGCATGTGTGAGGGGAGGGGCATCAAATATGCTACTGTACAGCGAGCCATGCCATGGTCTTATTTTTCTCTGCCAAAAAAAACCTCTGATCTTTATACCAACTTCCCAAGCAGTGAAAAAATATTTCTCCCATCCACCAAGCAAATATCTTCAGTATCCGTCACTGAAAGGTGTTATTTGAAAAAAAGAATCAACCCCCAGCCCCTCCCATTTCAAAATGCTTCCCATGCTTCTGGTTATCTTGAACAGAGAAGTGAAATGAAATTCACATTCAAAATTTGGAAAAAAGAAAAAATCTCTGTTCGTTGGATCTTGTTCAGTGAGTAATTCTGCAGGCCTATGACAAATTTGTGTGGACTGAAGAAAACTGAACCTGCCAAGTGGGAACAAACACAAACAAATACTAGACGTTTTATATGAGCACATCTACAGTTAGTTAGATGATTTATATTGAATAGAGAGGCAAATTGAAAAGCACATTCAAAATTGGGGAAAAACACAACCCGTCTACATTTGTTGTATCTTGTCCAGTGAGCAAGTCTGTACACCTATGATGCATTTGTGTGGACCGTGAGGAAAGCAGAACCAGTTAAATGGAGATAAACACACACAAAATATAAGAACTTTTATTTGAGGGCACGGATAGCTATATAAGTTACCTTCAATGGGAATGCAAGGCAAAATGAATTGCACATTCAACATTTGGTGGATAAACAACCCGCTTTTAGTTGTAGGATCTTGTCCAGTGAGTAAGTCTGTGGGGCTATGACAAATTTGTGTGAACTGTGAAAAAAACGAACATGTCATTCGGGAACAAACGTACCCAAAATATCAGAACTTAGATTTGAGGGCATCGACAGTTATATCTTAACCTTTATTGGGAAGGCAAGGCAAAATAAAATGCACATGCAAAATAGATGAATGTAAAAAGGGAGTCACTTTGTCCACAGGAAAAAAGATTTTGTTTGAAAGTAGGAGAAAGTGCATGTTTTTTTTTAAACGGCAATAGCGGAGCATTATGAACAAGGTAAAGGTTTGATGAAGGTGACATAAGAACACCGTCTTGTAAAGAGGATGCATTATGGGCTAACGTGTTTTGTCAACTGATCAATGAAGCTAAGTTGCTCAAAAAAAAGAAAGAACAAATTTTCCTCATAGACCGGCATATACGGACCGTGCATTATACCTAACATCTACCCCTGTACACACCTCTACACATTATACCACACAGTGTACTATTTATGACTGAATTATCACAATTTTCCATTGTAACATCATAAAAAAGAAGGAAAGAGAAGCAGGTGATTGAATTAGACAGCCCTGTTTCTAATATGGACATTTGTTATAGTGGATATAGTACCATCACAAGGAGCGTATCAACATTAATGGGGCAGAAAATAAGACGAACACATTGACAATACAATTAATTTGACAATTTGAATTAAATGTGTGCGTAGAGAAGGCTCAACCTATCAAATGGAGACAAACACATACACAATAAGAGACTGTTCATTTCGGAACATTGATAGTTTTATCATTTATCTTGAATGTAGAGGCGAAATGGTACGCACATTCAAAATTTTGAAGAGAAAAAAGAACGATTCGCCTTTGTTCGTTTGAATCTGTCCAGTGGGTAAGTTTGTAGGCCTATGACAAATTTGTGTGGAGAAAGCTGAACCTGTCAAGTGGGGAAATATCTGACCTTCTATTTGAGGACATTAATAGTTATATCATTCATTTTCGGAGTCATAGGAAGTGTGGGGGTGGATGGGGAAGGGCTCTTACCAACCCCTCAATGTTTTTCTCACGTATATTCTCTCATGTGATTTTTCTACTATTGTTTTAGTTTTCAACCATCACTATGAAAAAAACACAAACTATTCTCTCAGGTGCCAGTAAATTGGGTTGTTCCGAGCCTAAAAAGATAAAAAAAATGTCCTAACACGTGTGGATGCGACACTTATCCTCCATCACAGCGACAGTGGCGTAGATAGGTATAACCTGACGGAGGGGCAAGGCTTAAAATTTTCCGACATCACTATGGTGGTCAGACCACTATTCCACCCATAAAAGCGTAATGTTCATATACAGAGTAGTCATTTCTTTGATTTAAAAAATAGTGTGCTTTTGCCGCAAATGAAGATGCTTTTGACGGCAAATATGATTTTGTCGAAAAGTAACATGATTTTGTTGGAGAATTAACAAAATGTTCTTCAAAAATCTGCATGTGCGTCTGTGCAGGGGGGGGGGGGGGAGGGGGGTAGCATTAACTACGCCACTGCACAGCGAGCCCCGTCATGGCCTTACTTTTCTCTGCGAAAACACTCTCTGCTTTTTGCTGACCTCCCAAGCAGTGAACAAATTGTTCTCCCAACTCACCGTGTAAATAAATATCTTCTGAATCCGTCACTCAGAGGTGTTATTTGATAAAAATAATCAACCCCCAGTCCCTCCAATTTCAAAATGCTTCCCACGCTTCTGGTTATCTTGAATAGGGAAGAGAAATAAAATTTCAGCACATTCAAAATTTGGAAAAAAAAAAAAAATTCTCTGTTCGTTGGATCTTGTTCAGTGAGCAAGTCTGCAGGCCTATGGCAAATTTGTGTGGACTGAAGAGAACTGAACCTGTCAAGTGGGAACAAACACACACAAAATACCAGACGTTTTATATGAGGACATCGATAGTTAGATGATTTATTTGAAATGCAAATTCAAAACTGGGGAAAAAGATAACCGCCTCCTTTTCTTGTATCTTGTCCAGTGAGCAAGTCTGTATACTTTTGACACATTTGTGTGGACCGTGAAGAAAGCAGAACCCGTTAAATGGAGATAAACACACACAAAATATACAAAGTTTTATTTGAGGGCACTGATAGTTATATAAGTTACCTTCAACAGGAATGCAAGGCAAAATGAATTGCGCATTCAAAATTGGGGATAAACAACCCGCTTTCATTTTGTTGGATCTTGTCCAGTGAGTAAGTGTGTGGGGTTATGACAAATTTGTGTGAACTGTGAAAAAAACTGAACATGTTATTTGGGGACAAACGTGCGTAAAATATCAGAACTTTTATTTGAGGGCACCGGTAGTTATATTATTAACCCCCCAAAGTTGCCTTCATTTGTTAGATGTTGTCCAGAGAGTAAGTCTGTGGGTCCAGGACAAAGCTGTGAAGACAGCTGAACCTTTCAAATGGGTACAAACACACACAAAATGCCAAAACGTTTATTTGAAGACACCGAGAGTTATATCATTTATTCTCAGTGGGGAGGCGAATTGAAATGCACATTCAAAATTTGGGAAAAAAGAAAAACAATCCCCTTTGTTCGTTGGATTTTGTTCAGTGAGTAAGTTTGTAAACCTATGACAAAGTTGGGTAGACTGTGAAGAAAACTGAACCTGTCAAATGGGGGACAAACACACACACAATATCAGAACTTTTATTTGAGGGCACCGATAGCTATATAAGTTACCTTCAATAGGAATGCAAGAACTCCAATATTTATATCATTTACCTTCAAAAAGAAGGCAGGGTGAAATGAAGACTTTCAAGAGAAAGCTGGTCCTGTTAAATGGGGACAAATAAAACACACAACATCAGAACTTTTATTTGAGGGCACCGATGATGGTATCATTTATCTTCAATAGAAAGACAAAATGAAATGTTCATCCAAAATGGGGGTGGGGGATGCCTTCATTTGTTGGATCTTATCCAGGAAGTAAGTCTGTGGGCCTATGACAAGTGAAGAAAACTAAACTTGTCCAATGGGGGCAAACACACATTCTCCCGCATGTCTCTAACAGAACTGTGCCTGTAGAAAATCGCTCGGCTCACTGTCCTACCCAGCGAGAGAAAAAACAGTGTTTTCGAGAAATGACTGTCTGTCTACCCCTTTTTTGGCTTTTGACCCATGATTGCTTTATGCCTCACACCGGTTGCTGTAATACGTGCACTGTAATATTAATCGTTTCACGATAATCTTTTGCACAAAATGGCAATATGGTTAGGTTTCCTCAAGGCTGGCTTCATATATTAAACTTGAGCAGTCTTTACCTCTTTTTATTTTTTTACACATGCACCGACAAGCCGTTGATATTCTCGGCTTCATCTAAATTCGAACAGTCTGCAAGGTTCATTGAAACTGAATAGATCTATATTTCATGGCTTTTTTATTCAATTCATACATTGAAAGTAGAGACTGGCGGTTGTGATTTTTTCACTTCGGTTTCGGTTTTTTGGGGGGTGAAGACCCAGGTTTCGGTTTCGGATTTTTTCTACTTTATGCATTCTCAACTAATTTTGGGAATTTGGAAGTGGAGAATCAGTGAACTTGTTCATGTTCAAGTATGAAGTGATAGTCCAAGAATTTTTCCAGGTGAACTTGAATTCATTCAGGTTGTTCATAATTCAAAATTGTTATTTCAGGGTATCAGAAAATCAAATTTAAGCACCTTTAGGCCTCTGACCATGACTTTCAAGGACTGTTATAAGCTTGATGAGATTCGGAGACAGGAAAATTTTAACGCTGTCACCAATGCAAATCATTTACAGTACTGTAACCATTACTTCATAGGTGTCTGTCAGGGGTCAGCCTTGCAGCTGATTTTAGCGGGAAGTGACTCCCTCCAGGGACTTTAGGGAGAAGTCAGGGGCCAGGAGGGAGAAGTCAGTGGACATGAGGGAGAAGACAGAAAACAACATAAAATGTATATGACATTGTGACAAAATAAATGTACATAGAGGACACAATTGTGGAGAAAAAAAATAAATAAATTTTATACAAACATACATACACACACAAAACTAAGTCATGTAGGTTAAAATCCTCCCCCTCCCCTACAAAGAAATTGCGTCGTTCATGCTTTCTGAATACCCTAACTCTTTCCCTAACAGTGATGACTAGGGTAACCATGCTGTTGGTTTTGAATTTGCCTCAATGCAGTGGATTTGAAATGTAGCATCACCATTGGTGAGAGTGTTCTTCTCTGTAATAGAAGGTATATTCTTTTAAAAAAAAATATTTTAAGTATTAAAAATAAATTTCAAGTTCACATTAGAAGCTGGGTCATTCATGGTTTCTGAATGTCCTAATTGAACTGAAAAGCGTAGTTAAAAAAGTTTTCAACATCCTTCGTAAATTAAGCGTCATTAACAATTTTAGTTAATTTATTTCTAAGGTAAAAATAACAAAATATTTCAGTTGTCCCCCTTACCTGCTGCGCTGCGTGAATGAGACACTGTTCAGAAAAATGACAATTTCTGCCAACCATCTAACATTGACACGTGCGAATGGTGCGAATGGTGCCACGAGGCCTGCCATTCTTATCCATCCTAATATGTGTGATTTCTATCGCAGCCTTATCACATTTAACCCCTTTCCAAAACAAGTTTAAAAAGAAAAACTTTCAATGCAAATTGCGGGGCGAATTTCAATGTAACCAATTTTTCAGTGGAACAGAGCGTAACCATAAGAACTTTCGATGTTTTTATGGATGAAACTGTCTCCTGCACATTTTTTTTGGTTTTGAAATGGTGGTTAAATTTAATTATTATTATTATTGGTGTTTTAAGGTCGCATATTTATGCACAATGGCTAATCATGACCACGACAGTTTTACAGGTGGAGGAAGCCGGAGTACCCGGAGAGAACCACCGAGCAATGGTGAGCAACTGTCAGCTCCCCAACATACTAACTCCACACAAGCAGGGTTAGCATTGGTTGAAGACAAGTGCACCATCGACATGCAGTACGCCTTAGTACACAACGCCACCATGCCCCCCCCCCCCCCAATGGAGATGAAGTGTCTTGCCCAAGGACACAACGCGGTGGCCGCAGGTGGGATTCGAACCGAGGACCTCTCGGCTTGCTGCCTGCACCTCTACCTACTGAGCCACCACGCTCCCAGGGTTAACTTTTAATAAATTCTGATTAACTCGATGTGTGTCTTGTGTGATTCGTTGTTTTTGCTGACACTTTTGTTTTTAAATATCACTTTGATAAGAGCATATACAAAACGTATCTCCATGTGCTTAAATTGTGCTTTTAATAAAAAATAATAATAATAATTTAATAATAAATATATACATGCAATGTAGGCCCTATTTATGTATGTCCCACGCAGGGACAAAATTATGATTTTGGGTCATTTCGATTATCGTACACAGGACTCGGATCTTCACTCACCATTTTAACTCAAGAAAACTTGTAACTCTTACGTGGTGCATGTGGTTACCAAGTTCTACTTTCGTTTCTGTAATCAGTAGATATCCGTTCATGGCGCTAGGCACATTCACCCTCCCCCCCCTCCCCCCAACACACGATCGTGGAAAATATGGGTTAGTTCTAAGAAATAACACCTGTGTTTTCAAATTAGATCGACCCTTGTTCCAGGATACATAGATTATGCGCTGTATTAATGATTAATTTTAAAAAACGTAACGTCGGTTGTATGACTGCAATTTCGGTGCAACTCGCAGTTTTTTTTTCACAACCGAAACCGAGTTGCTGTCAACCCCATGTTTGTGTTCAAAATTCAAATCTGCCTTTTCACTGCAATTTTTGGACTGAAAATGTGAATATGAACCAAGTAAAAAATTACTTAGAAAAGCACCACTGAATTCCCACACGATAATGAAAATGAATCAATGCTTGTTCTCGATCAATGCTTGTTCTCGTAGTATTTCACCCATTATCTCCCCTGATGTTCTGCGATTAAACACAACTCGTATGAAACTAAGTTATTGCATTGAATTGGGGACAGGCATATACACACGCAACAATAAATCGCGGACATCTCCAAACCGAGGCTTAGTTAGTTTTTCTATTCAACAACTGGGGAAAAAATGTATCTGGTTATGTACATGTATAATACACATGTGTATCTTTTCGGTCATTTTTTTTTTTTTTCGGGGACAATTTCATTCTTTCAAATTTTCGACTTTTTGGGGTATTTTACATCACGAGAAACAAGAATCAAGACTTTTTCGAAACTGGGGACGTCCCCAAAACGCAATGTCCCCATTTAAAGGGTGTGTATCAATGAGCAGGTCCCCATTTTATAGGGTGTCGCGAGTGCACCTACACACACACACACACACCACATGCACACACTCACAATCCACTATACGTGTATAAACTCTTTTTGGGGGACCTACTACCCCGTCATATCTGACCTATTCATGCGGGGTTCTTTTCAACTTTTTACTCTTTAATGCAATACGCGTCATTTTTTTCATGAGGTCATCTAAAATGAAGGTTATCAAGTTTGTATAGGAAATTAAGCCTTGTTTTGTTTGATTTTCAAGTTACATGAAATGGCTGCTCGTCTGTTTTGTCCTTTTCAATTGTGGACACCAAAAATACACAGGTGTATATCCCACTTAGAACGTATGAGCCCAAACGGGTACATCGTGGAACGCCTCGGTTTCTAATTTTTAAAATTTATTTGAAGTAACCTGAGATCACGGGAGTTTCAGAATGCCGCGTTTTTAACCAAAATTAAGTTTTTTTACTGTAGCATGCTATGATATAATTTTTGTACAATTTAATTAATTCACTTTGCCTCCTTTCCAGCATTCAATTTTTAAAAAACAACTGATGGTCAGACTAAAACTAAAATCAGAAAGAACACGAGGGGAGGTAATTGGATAAGTGAATCAAGGGGAATAATTGTAAATAAAGAAAAAAACTTTTGTGACTGAATGAACTTGCGAAAGACATCAAATGATCTATATGTGGATCATCTTCCATATGAAAAACTTCATAATTTGTGGTTTGGGCAAGTGACACTTATCCTCCATCAGAGCGACAGTGACCTAGATAGGTGTCGCCTGGCAGAGGGGCAAGGCTTAAAATTTTCCGACAGCACCACGGCGGTCAGACAACTATTCCGCCCATAAAAGCATAATTTTCATATACAGAGTATTCATTTCATTGATTTCAATCTCTGTTCGTTGGACCTTGTTCAGTGAGTAAGTCTGCAGGCCTTTGACAAATTTGTGTGGACTGAAGAAAACTAAACCTGTCAAGTGGGAACAATTCAATTCAACTCATTTATTCTTTATGACCAGTTTCCTGGTATCAAAGATAATACATCATTTACCATTCATTAATATACATACAGAGGTGTCTCCAAGGATTTCTCGACAGGGAGGCTGACCTCTCCGACAGGGGGGGGGGGCTATAATATTTGACCTTCCCAAACGAAGGAAACTGAGTGAAAATTGGTAAATTAGAGAACCAAAATAGAAACAAATTGAAGATGTTTGTTGATTATTTAACGTAAACATATTATAATAAGGTCGGGAAATATTTCATCTATAAAGCAAGTTCGACGAACAACATTAAGGAATTTCGTGAGAATCACTATTCTCTATCAAAGTTCCAGTGCTGCACGGGTTCGAATCCACCCTGCGACAATGGAATATTGACAGAGAATAGTGATTCTCGTGAGTTTCATTGATGTCGTTCGTCAAACTAGTTTTATAGATTAAACAAACAATAATATCCCGACGTTCTAGGGAAATAAAATAAAATAAATCTTAACGTCCTGCACACAACTTGTGCGTAACAAATACCATTCAACTTGATTCAAGCACACAGTTTACAAAGAAATTTTGCATTTTGGAAACTTTTGATTTAAACATGTTTAATGCAACATTTAAATCAATGTTACAGCTTCTTGATCGGTGAATACCCAACATCATGAGTCTGTCAACTTACAAAGAAGAACCATATACCTCATTCTTGATCGACACAAGATGAGATATCTACATTCGATTGTTGGAAATTTCTGGTGAAGTCGGGTTTACGAGACTCACCGACGGACTGACTAAAAATCTCCGACAGGGGGGCTGGACCTCTCCGACGATGGGGCTGTAGCCCCCCCTGATCCCACCACTGTATACATGTATGCATTCATTGCACCGAAAAACGTCATGTGACCAAATAAATTCTTATATCTATGAGCCGCCCCTCAGCTCAACCCCACACCCTATGTACTCAAGGAAGGCATTGCGATTTTATTCTATGTCATCTGAGTTGGATTTATTGAGCCGTCGCACATTTGGCCCAAGGTAACCAGACATGTAGTGCCCGTAGGCATTGACTATCGAGCCCTACGTGTCTAGACATGTAGAACCTCATGCACCTATTGTACTACACCTCACAACTTCGCCCACCCTCATACACACGCATAATGAACCACTGATTAGTCCCACATACACATACACGCCACTTCATCTTTTATAACTCTCCTCACTTGTCCACCCATGCATTGATCAACTGTTAGTCTCTTTTTTTAAGTTTTAGACCAATAAATCTAATAAAATTGGATGTTTTAATTTGTGTTTGCAATTTTGCATTAAATAGTTCGAACAATTTATAATTATTGGGGTTTGTGTGATAATACGGAGCCATATATCGTTGTCGAGTCTCATGCAATCCTGTGCACTCCAATGGAGCAAAATGGGCATTTTCTCTCACTGTACTCGGTGTTATACCAATCTCCTGTTTCAATCGGGAGATGGTGATTTCGGGTTCGAAATTTTATAGGAGTTTTAATTTGTATCGGGCTTAGTTTGCTGAGGTACTTATCTCGCGTGAAAGATTGTTTAATAATTTTATAAAAGCTGTACTTTACTGACGTATCTGCCTTTCTAAACCATTCCTGTATATGAAGATCATGCATTTTTTGTTTAGTCATTGTTTTAAACCAAGAGTGAAGTGGTATTGATTGGGCATTCCAGATGTAGGGCATTCCACATTCTATCAATAACCTGTGATCATTTTTAATCCAGGGGTTTTGTATACCTCTAGTTTTGTAATTATCATATAGACCTCTATACAGAAGAAAACATACTTTTCCTGTCTCCCATTTATTACTTTTGCCCAATAGTTTAGAATTCTCGTCTTAATTTAGACACCGATTGGATAAATACCAGTTTCTCCATAAATAAAACCTGTGGGTGTTGATTTTTTCAAATCTAACAGATATTTAAGAAACCTGAGTTCTGTATTTTCAATACTATTGTTGTTTCCAAAACCCCGTACTTCACAGCCATATAAAAGTATTGGTACAATCGACTTCTCATAAATTTCTAGAGCTGTATCTAAGGACAGTTTGTACTTTCTAAATTTTTGAATTACAGCATACACAGCTTGTTTGTCTTTCTTACACCTATCATTTTTTTCTCGTGCAAATGTACCAGTTTTAAAGAAAGTCAGACCAAGATACTTAAAGACTTTTACAGTTTCTAGTAAAGTATTTTTCAGATAATAATGTGTTTTTATTACCTTTTTATTGCTAAATACAATAATTTTAGTTTTGGTTGTGTTCACGTGTAACTTCCAGGTATCACAAAACACAGCAAAACTGTTCAATAATTTTTGTAGTCTGCTCAATGAATCCGAAAATAATACCGTATCATCAGCATACAATAGAACCAATAATTTAATAAATGTATCTGCGTCATTTCGCTCCACGTTGGAAAAGGGTAAGCAGTCTCTGTTTTTGTCTAATAAGAAACTTTTCCAAATCATTCATATACAGGTCGGAAAATAGTATGTTGGTCAAAGTCAAAATCAGTTTCAGCTGCACTCAGGTCACACAGTGCATCGCTTAAGCTATTTATATCACTGTTAGTGGTTGTGTTACTTTCCCTAAGACAAAGTAAGAGTTTCCCTAGTTTTGTACAGTTCAGTTGTTCACAAAAGGTTTCTCACTTTGTTTGGTCCCATCGACCAATAAAATGTGTTGGTATGGTAGAGGCAGATAATACAGCTTCACTGTCACGATTTTCACCAAGTTGACATGCTTTTAGTTGTACACTGATTGGATAGTGAGCGTCCGAACGCAGTTCATTGAAATCACCGACCAGTAAATTTTCAATGACTGAGCCGAACTCTTTCGTGCTTTTAACAAAATCAATCACTCAGCTATTCTTGACCGCAACATGGAGATAAAGTCAAGTTACCCAATCGTTTATATCCATATTACTCATTATAGAGGACTTCCACCCCACGCATTGGTTACTGGGTCCTATTTACCAGTGAAACAGGACTTGCTTACTGCACTAGTGCAGTAAGCAAATACTGCTTCACTTCCCAGGGTACCAGCGGGGAAAATCCTTGCAATAACTGATGTTTAGAACAAAAATGTCAAAACGTTTTCTATTCAACTGGTGTGAAACAACAAGTTGAAAATTTCAGACTGCGTTAAAAAAACTATGAAAAGATTCTAACACATTTGACACACACAACCTGGGAATAGAAGACATCTGAACAAAAAAGAAAAAAAAAACTCTTCTAAAGCTTTTTGATTTTTTAACCAGACTTGAGCAATTTTAATCTAAATAAAAGTGTCAATGACACTGTACCTCAACTTGAGAGTGACATGAATAGTATGTGTATGGATAACGAACTGTATCCGAGACAAGAATTAGTAGATGCATATAGACTTTGCTATGACACTGTAAAGAAAACTGAAAGTGAATCTGTCCTAGATATAATGTGCTGTAACCAAGAGAAGAATAAGTAGAGGTATGTGATAAAACCATAAATATTCCTTCATGAATATGGCCAGTTGCCAGAAATAATCTTGAATTTCTGACCAAACCCAAAGGGGATGTTTTCGTCCCATCGTGAGAGCCACAACACACTATGAGTTTCTTTAAAATCAGTTCGCAAATACAGTTTGTAGCCTGAGCAATACAGACATCTCACAGGAATTTTCTTCATTACATACTTAATGCAAAGTTCGCCTGATTTCCATAATTTTTGCACGACATGAAAACCTGTATTTTATGTTATGTATTTCATGGTACTAAACATTCATACAAAAAAGTTTTGATTTGGACTTCTCATTTAGAAGTTCTGCTTTAAAAACTGTATGCAACTAATTTCAGTTCAAAATGGCCACTGGTGGCCATCTTGAATTTCAGAATGAACCCAAAAGGGGACGTTCTCATCCCAAGTTCATTACAAAGATACCCTATATGGTTCAGATAAACTGGTTCATAAATACAGCCTGTAGCCTGAGCCGTACGGACATGTGCATGATAATGTGTGATTTAGCACTGAATAAATAAAAGTTCGCCTAATTTGCAAAATTTTTGCACGAGACAAAAACCCGTATTATTTGAGTTGCATTTCGTGGGACTAAACATTCACACAAAAATTTATTGGAATAGGGACATCTCATGTGAGACTTCTGCATGAAAAACCAAATGTCTCAATTTTGATACAAAATGGCTGCCAGCGGCCATCTTGATATTTGCACCGGACCCAAAATGAGACATTCTTTTCCCACACAGATAGCAAAGATACTCTATGAAGTTCATCAAAATTGGTTTACAAATACAGTCTTCAGCCTGAGACATTAAGACATCTGACAGGAATTTTCTACATTCCATATTGAAGACAGCTAATTTTGGTATAAAATGGCCACTGGCAGGCATCTTGAAGGTCAGGCCAAACCCAAAAGGTGATGTTCTCATCCCATAGTCACGACAAAGATACCTCATAAGTTTCAGGAAAATTGGTTCCTAAATATGCCCTGTAGCCCAAGCCGAATGGACATGTATCTATTAATGTGAGAATTAACACTGAATTAAATCAAAGTTCACCTAATTTGCATAATTTTTGTACGAGACAAAAACCTGTATTATGTGTGTTGTATTTCGTGAGAGTAAACATTCATACAAAAAATTATTTGGATTGGATTTCTCGTGTGAGAAGTCTGGGTGAAAAACCAAATGTCTCAATTTTTGTGCAAAATGGCCGTTGATGTACAGACAGACAGATGGACAGCAGACTGACAGATGATGAGCCATGACAATACCTCAGATTGACTTCATATTGTATCCCCTGGCGTTGGAACAACTCTAGTTATGCATTGTACACTGGTAGCCAGATGTCCCCACTTTCATGGCAGTGTGTGTTTATTTTTAGAATTTTTTTGTCTTTTTTTTCTTAATAATTGATCAGCATTTAGGTAGCATATATACCGGAAGCTTTTTACATACAATGTTACTTATTAAATGCTTATATGTGGATTATGTGATACTCAAATTATTAAATTATAAATAGACAATTTCTGTTGCAGATAATTTTGTAGAAGATCAATTTGCTGAAGTTGAAGAAACTTGTGAGTCAAGATATGATGGGGAAAGTAAAATCTCTCAGATGGACCAGCTGAACAAAAAGGGCAGTTGTAAGGAGAAGGCTTAGAATTTATTTGAAACTTGAACAGTTGTCTCGATGCTGATCTACGATTATATATTTTCCTGCATCTAGTTGAGAATTGGTATATTGAAAAGATTCTGAACAAAACAGCTAGTTTAGAAACACAACAGTCAGGTGAGCTAAAAATAAACAATATTCATGAAGTGTAGTAATTATGGATGTTACTGGAACCGGCTGATGAGAGCCGGTTCTAATGACAGTTATATTTGTACAAATTTTATTGCCAGTGTCAGAACATTTCAGGTCATGTTATGTTAGTGTTGTATTATTTGTTAATTTGCTGCATTTGTGTTAGGTAAAGGGTTAAACTGTCTCAGTACTTTACATGTGAATCCTAGCAGCAGTGTTACGAGAAGCTACATGGTTTCTCACTGGTTTTGTTACACGGATCTCTAGGTGAATTGATTCTCAGATTCTTATAAGCTCTGGCTGAGGCTATATAATTATCCAGTATCAATAGAAAGTGCCATTTTATCTCAACAAATGATGTCAAATATTCTTTTACCTAGTGATGGGGTAAAGTATAGCCCTGGATGTGCCCCCCACACCCCCCTCCCCAGTATGCATTTTTCCATAAAAAAAAAAAAATATTTTAATTTATAAATAATTTGATGATGACACATTTTGAATTTCCCATTTTTTAAAATCACATTCTGGCTTCTGAAGACATTTCACATTGTGTTTGATATTTTGCAATCTTTGTAAGAAAAAGCCTGAGGTTTCTCAGTTAAGGCACCTCAAGCCATAAAGCAGTGAATTGTTTCATGACAATGACCAGTACCTGCTACTGTGGTGTCTCATGACACTGTTAAAATTCCTAAAATCATCAAATATAGATTCTGTAGTGCTGTCCTTGTGCTGCAAATATCCACAAGTGCACTTTCACTACTTTGGCTTTAATCCCCACAGGCACACATTCTGTCAAAAGGAGTGAAATTTTAGAAAATATGTTCCCGAAGAGAACAAATCAGTTACAGTACAGTCGCTATGGAGGAGCTGTAATACACACATTGGCAGTGATGTCCACACATGCGTTTACCAGGCAATAAAAATCATCATCCACAAAATTTTAATTAATGAAGCACCGGGTTGTACTTGGTGCTTCTTTATTTAAATTTTTGATAATTATTACTATATTTAGTGTTTGGCATCAATTATTATTGTTTAGGTGGAAATATGGCCCATCCATGGAAAGTGAGCAGTACACAGCAGCTGTACTGTATTTGTTACAAGTATATAATACTCTTTGATGTTTAACATATTTGTGACGGGCTGGGTCCAAAGTACTCAGTACTCGTAGTACTCGAGTACAACATTTTTAACAAAGTACTCAATACTCGCCTCAGCCTTGATTTGTGTATGTGTGTGGGGGAGGTTGGAGGGTGAAAGATAGCTGCAGATTATTTAAAATGCTGAGCCAGACAAATGAAAAGCAAAGAAACATTTCATCTGAAGGACAGACAGACAGACATGCAGTAACACATTTTGGAAGCCTATATAAAAGTAGTGACTAACTTACAATGAAAAATATAGAGAGAAAAGCCAGGGCAATGTTGTCAAACAGAAAACAAGAGGCCCCAGGGGGGCTGAGGGCATTCACCTGACATGGTAGCCAAATTATCAACCCAGGGGGAATTTATGTGTACAAGTTGCATCTGCCCCTCATAAGAAAAGCTTATACAAAATATCCAAAGATTTTGACCAGTGGACCTCAAAAAAAAGATTTTTAAAGAATATTCCTCATACTGAACTAAGTTATAATTCAGGCTCCCACAGGGAGCCCAAATATGAACCCAGAGACTTGGCTTGAACAAACTTGAATCTCACCCCTCTTAGGATGATGCATCCCAAATATCAAAAGATTCTGAAGGGTGAATCTGAAAAAGAAGATTTTTAAAAAATATTCCTCACATCTTGGAAAACTACGCTATGATAAAACTGATGGCAATTTTTTGGACCATTCCTTTCTGCTGTTCCTAAGGAAGCTTCCCACAAAATAAAAATTCTCAGTGCCATGTAGTTTTTGAAGAGATGGGCTTTTTAAATTTTTTCTATAGTTAGATCCTGCAGTTCCCATAGGGCAACGGGAACACTTTTTTGCATAAATTAGGAACTTATGACCCAATAAGCCCATCATATCACATTTGCTTCAAATCAGCCTCTCCATTTGGAAAACAGAAATATAGGTACAATTTGGGCTCCCACAGGAAGCCCACATATGAACCCATGGACTTGGGTTTAACAAACTTATATCTCACCTCCCTAAGGATACCGAATATCAAATATCAAAACATTCTGACTGGTGGATGTGAAGAATATTTTTGAAGAATATTCCCACAGGAAGCCCAAATATGAACCCAGGGACTTGGCTTGAACAAACTTGAATCTCACCCCTAATTATGCTGTAAATGGCACCAAATATCAAAACATTCTGACTGCTGGATCTGAAGAAGAAGATTTTAAAGAAAATTCCTCATTTTGAACTGAGTTATAATTCAGGCTCCACAGTGAGCCCAAATATGAACCCAGGGACTTGGCGTAAACAAACTTGAATCTCACCCCCCCCCCCCCCCCCCCCCCCTAAGAATTCTGCATACGAAATATCAAAACATTCCGATTGCTGGATCTGAAGAAGTTTTTTAAAGAAAATTCCTCATTTTGAACTAAGTTATAATTCAGGCTCCCACAGTGAGTGAGGGTATATATATTTTTTTGCGGGACCCATTTATTTTTTGGGGGCCCATTTCCAACATGTGTCTTAATCACATGAATTATGCTTATTTATCTTCAAATACATAGACGGTTAAATTGTTCTGCCACCACATCAAAGGCTATTGCAGTCATCATGCAGTAATCATGTTTATAGAAATTAATTAGAGCTGATACGGTTAACCGATTAATCGACTAACCGATGATCAACGTCTTGATCGATAAAAAAAGTAAATGATCGGTTTACCATACTTTTGAAATACAGTATTATATGGGTTAACTACGAAACAAACTTGCTCCAAAACAGGCAGACATTGTCACACTTGCTCACATCAATTATATGAGACAGCGTAAAGCATGCCAGTTACGTGCTGACATACTTATTCACTTGCATGATCATTATACTGTATCAGTAACTAGAAATGGTCATTCTCAACTCTTCACTAAATGCGGGTAGCAGACGATACTTCCACAAGAAATTCTTGAATAACTAAAAATGTTCAATGTTTGTCTCAAAAACATAGCTTATGACCCCCTCCCCCCCCCCCATTGGAACAAGTTCAATGACCTCATTCCAATGAGGGGCCATAAGCTATGTTTTGAGACAAAAATTGAAAATATAACCAGAGGCTCAAGTGAGCCTAAAATACTCACCTGGCTCAAATTGTCAAAACAGATAAGTGTATCAGCATGTGATCAGCAGCAAGGGCAATGTTTTGATTTGCTTTGACTCAACCAAAGGCAACTTTTTTGGCCATTCATTTCTGCTGGGCCTAGGAAAACTTCCTAGCAAACTTTGTTCTATGAAGTATTAAAAAACAACAGCCAAAAGAAATTTTTGTTTTGTTTTAAACTACTGTGTTCTCTCTAGCCCCCCCCCCCCCCCCCCCCCCCCCACCCACAATTTTTTTTTTTTTTTTTTTAAAACAAGCAAATCAATTTGAACAAACTTGAATTTGACATACCAAATATGAAAGGATTCTCACTGGTGGAGCTGAAGAAGAAGAATTTTCAAGAAATTTTCTCATAGCGCTCTAAGTTAAACACTTTGGGCTTCAATAAAAAGCCCAAATATTAAGCCAGGGACTTGATTTGAACAACCTTCAATCTAACCCTCCCAGAGGTGTTGTACACCAAATATCAAAAGAATCTGACTGCTGGATCTGAAGGAGATGATTTTAATCGATAATTCCCCATATTGCACAAAGTAATTAATTAATTACATGTAATTAATAATAATTTTAAAGCCTAGAATCCACACACGGTGCTCAAAGGCGGTACAATAAAATTGTACAAAATTGACAGAAACGCATAAAAAACAAAAATTCCCGATTTGGTTCAAAATTTTCGAAGTCCCACCCAGACCCCAAATATTCAGGGTAAAAAAAAAAAATTTTTGTCTTAAAATTGACCGAAATGCATAAAAAACAAAAACAAAAATTCCGGATTTTGGTCCCAAATTTTCGAAGTCCCACCCGGACCCCAAATTTTCGGTGTAAAAAAAAAAAAAAAATTTTGTCTTAAAATTGACAGAAACGCATCAAAAACAAAAAAAAAAATTCCGAATTTTGGTCCAAAATTTTCGAAGTCCCACCCGGACCCCAAATTTTCGGTGTAAAAAACAAAAAATTTTGTCTTAAAATTTACAGAAACGCATAAAAAACAAAAAATTCCAGATTTTGGTCCAAAATTTTCGAAGTCCCCTCCAGACCCCAAATTTTTGATGTAAAAAGAATAAAAATTTTTTTGTCTTAATATTGACAGAAACGCATTGAAAACAAAAAAAAAATTCCGGATTTTGGTCCCAAATTTTCCAAGTCCCACCCGGACCCCAAATTTTCAGGGTAAAAAAAAAAAATTTTTTTGGTCTTAAAATTGACAGAAACACATAAAAAACAAACAAAAAAAAAATTTCTGCATTTTGGTCCAAAATTTTCCAAGTCCCATCCAGACCCCAAATTTTCAGGGGAAAAAAATAATTTTTTTTGTCTTAAAATTTACAGAAATAAAAAACTTCCGGATTTTGGTCCAAAATTTTCAAAGTCCCACCCGGACCCCAAATTTTCAGGGGAAAAAAAAAAAATTTTTTGTCTTAAAATTGACAGAA
The DNA here is from genome assembly GCA_031216915.1 of Pictodentalium vernedei. Taxonomy (NCBI): domain Eukaryota; kingdom Metazoa; phylum Mollusca; class Scaphopoda; order Dentaliida; family Dentaliidae; genus Pictodentalium; species Pictodentalium vernedei. The sequence continues at coordinate 469,398,952 of CM062297.1, forward strand.
ATGCAAAAAAAACAAAAAAAAAAAATTCCGGATTTTGGTCCCAAATTTTCAAAGTCCCACCCGGACCCCAAATTTTCAGGAGAAAAAATTTTTTTTTTTTTGTCTTAAAATTTACAGAAATGCATAAAAAACAAACAAAAAAAAAAATTCTGGATTTTGGTCCAAAATTTTCTAAGTCCCACCCGGACCCCAAATTTTCAGGGGAAAAAAAAAAAATTTTTGTCTTAAAACTGACAGAAATGCATAAAAACAAACAAAAAAAAATTCCGGATTTTGGTCCCAAATTTTCAAAGTCCCATCCCGACCCCAAATTTTGAGGGGGAAAAAAAAAAAATTTTTGTCTTAAAATTGACAGAAATGCATAAAAAAACAAACAACAACAAAAAAAAAAAATTTCCGGATTTTGGTCCAAAATTTCAAAGTCCAGAACGGAGCCTCAAATTTTCAGCCTAAATATAAACCCAGGGACTTGGCTTGAACAAACTTGTATCTCACCCCCCTAAGGATGCTGCATACCAAATATCAAAAGTTTCTTGTTGGTAGATCTGAAGAAGAAAACACTGTTAGCCTCATTTCTGAAGAAGGCAGAATCAACAGATAGCGCATGAAGCTCACTGACGCTAGAAGAAAAGCCGTCTTATAGGTGAGAAAACGCATATCAGTCTCAGATAAAGGCTCGAATGGCGCCCCCTCCAAACAGTGCAGCACCCATGCCATGTTCCACTTGGGTGTAAGATGCAAAACTTGAGGCCTCTTCAAAGAAAAGTGCCGAATGAGTTTGGAGAGAAAAAAGATTACGACCGATGCACCGCTTTACCACATAAGAGAAAGTATCAGACAGCATAGACCAATAGCCCTTAATCGTAATAGGCTGGAGGCCCTTGGAGTCAAAAAGATATACCAGAAAATCCGCAATTTGAGCGATTGACGGATCACGGTAATCCACATTGTGATCTGCACACCAGCGGCAGAAAACCTTCCACTTCGCAGCATAAGTCATGCCAGTGGAATGTCGCCACGATGCAGAAATGCACTCCACTGATCGTCTCGAAAAACCTCTACGTCAGAGACTGGACCTGATAAAAGACAGGCATGAAGGGACAGGCTCGCCAGGTTTTTGTGATACTTCCTGGGATGACCCTGGGAAAGAAGATCGCGACACTGAGGTAGACGAATCGGCCGATCTGCCAACAGAGGCCGCAGCAGATTGATCCACACCCTCTGTGGAGACAGAGGTGTGATCAGTCAGAATGATCCTGCAACTGCAAGCATGAATCTTCGCTAATACTTGAGGAAGAATCGGTGCAAGAGGGAAGGCATAGCCGATCCAACCTGTCAAGTCCATGGACAGAGCATCTACCGCAAAAGCCAGAGGATCTGGACAAGGGGAGACAAAGGTCTCTACCTGATGATTCACGCGAGTAGTGAAAAGGCCGACCTGAGGATGCCCCACTGCTCGCAAATCGCCTGAAGCACCGACCGATGTAGCATTCATTCGGTGGGAAGAACACTGTCACATCGGGACGGGGAGTCTGCTAGGACGTTGAGATGCCCGGGAATGTGTCGAATGGACACCCAAGCGTTTACATCCCGTGCCAACAGAAGAAGATCCCGAGATAGCCGATACAGGGGAATCGAATGTGTGCCTCCTTGATTCCGAATGTAGGCCACTACTGTCGAATTGCCACTACTGTCGAATTGTCTGAAAGAAGTAGGACAATATGGTCCGACAGGTGAAGGATCCAAAGCCGAAAACTCAACAGAAGAGCAAGGAGCTCCTTCTGGTTGATATGAAGGCCCACCTGCTCGCTGTCCCACTCGTCGTGAGTGGACAGACCGAGAGGATCCAACGTCGCACACCAGCCCTGATCGCTGGCATACGCAGCAAGGATGCGATCGGCCAAAGGAAGATCCAATGGAACACCCTGTGTCAGCCAGGGAACATCGGCCCAGAGGTGGAGGTGACAAAGCAAGGTCCGAGGAACAGGGAGTTCCAGGTCCAGTGGATCGACATTCGGACGCCAATGATCCAACAGAAAGTGTTGGAGAGGTCGGACAAACAAGCGACCGAGCGGAATGAGATCTGTCACCGAACCGCAAAGGCCCAGCATCCGAAGGAAAGTCCTGGCCGAGACTGAGGAAGATTGAAGCAGGTTCCGAGTCAAGGCGGAAAGAATCGTCATCCGAGCATGGGGGACCGACACTACATTGTGAAGAGTGTCGAAATCCATCCCCAAATGACTGAATCGCTGAGAAGGAAGGAGATCCGACTTCTTGCGATTGACTCTGAAACCCAGCGACGCTAGCAGACAAAGAAACTGCCGGACATCTAACTCCAGAACAGCAGCATCGTGGTGCCATTGGAGAATGTCGTCCAGGTAGGCTGACGAAGTCACAGCCGACTGAGTACGATGGAAAGCAAGCACATGTGACAGCAGTCGGGTGAAAGCCCAAGGAGTCAGGTTCAAACCGAACGGGAGAGCCCTGAATTGATAGACTCAATCCCAAAACGAGAACTGAAGATATTTCCGTGACGCCAGATGAATGGGTACATGGAAGTAGGCATCCTTCAGATCGATACTGGCAGCAAAGTCGCCCTGATGAACTGAACGTTGAGCCGACCGGAAAGTCTCCATACTGAAATGAGGAGCGTTTATGTACTCGTTCAGGATACTCAGATTGAGGACAGGATGAAATTGGCCGTTTTTCTTTGGCACCAAGAAAAGTCTCGAGTAAAACCCCGGTGAAAGGGTGTTTCTGACCACATCGATCGCCCCTTTGGAGAGGAGACTGTCGATCTCCTGCACCAGAAGGTCCTGACACAGAGAATCAGAAGGGACCTGAGTCAGGAGGGGCACCCGAGATAAACTGGGGTGCCGATGGAAGGACAGTCGCAGACCGGATTGAATGGCGTCGAGGACCCAAGGGTCCGACGTTATCGCAGTCCAACGGTCAAAATACAGCGACAGTCTTCCTCCGACTGGAGGCGAATCGAGGTGAGAACCTTCACTTGCAGCCTTGACGAGGCCCCCCGAGAGGAGAAACCACCTCGGGAAGTGACAGAGTCCTGAGACTTTCCTGCCTGAGGCTGCCAGCGAGCCTGGTCACATCGGCGCTTCTTATGCGTAGAAGGAGCACACGGAGCCGAAGGTGCAGCCAACATCGCCGACGAGGCAGACGCAGCAGCATGCTTGGCGGGCCTGGAATGACCACCACCCGCAGCAGCAGGTTGGTCCAGCTGTCGCAGCAAAAGCTGGCCCTTCGGATGATGAAGAACTCCACAAACAGCTTCCACGGAACCATGGAACAACTGAGGTCCCACCAAAGAGGCAGACCTCAGAACAGCACGCTGTTCAGAAGGAAGGGATAGAGAAGAATCCAACACCGCATCCCGGCGTGCCAGATTAGCCATGTTACAGGCGTGAGTATGGGTCAAGTTCATGAGAGCCTATGACAAAACGCAGAAAGGCGCCTGAGCGTCATCAAACTCCCCTGGTGGAAAATATTCAGCCAGGGCAGTGACGACATGGTCCGCAAGAGATGACATACCCAGCATCTCTCGGGACAGGCCTACCATAGACTCAACTACCAACATCGGGAGAACTGCCGACTTAGGCTTAGTTAACCCGAGGGAAGAAGAATCCTCATCCACAGTAGTCATCCCTTGGAAGACTGGTGGACAGACGGAATTGTAAACATGAAACCGCGATGGAGGCAGAAAGGCATCAGCTCTAGAAAAGAAGGACCCTTGAGGACCTTAGAAAACATTTTGGCGTCTAAGCCCTGGAAGGACTCAACAACCTGAGCCGATTGCAGAGGACGCAAAGCCCCAGAGCTTGAAGGCTCAACAGGGTTACGGCGCTCCACAGTGGACTGCGGCCGGACGGTCACAGATGGCTGGTCTGAAGGTTGAACGTCTGGCAATAAGCCGAAGACGAAATCCAAAGCCTGCCCCAAGACTGACGAGGGGGCCCAACTCGGGCGGACCAGCAGAAACCTCCTGGGAAGACTGAGCAGCATCCAAGGGGCCAGGCAAGACATCTCGGCGACCGACCAAAGGAGGTTGTGCCTCAGGAGGCACAGGGAGGCCAACTTGAGGGTTGCCAGAAAGCAACCGGGTGAGCACCAAAACGGCCTGATGCAGGTCACCCTGAGAATCTGTCGCAGCAGCATTGCCCGACAGAGTGGCCTCCCAATGGACCCTTCTGGTAGAAGAACCCAAATCCTCAGAAGAAACCGATGTCGAACGTCGATCGGCAGACAGAATAGGGGACACAGTGAGAAGACACCGGAGGATAGTCCTGATTGTGACGCCCAGGGGCCATCACTGACCTCTGCGAAACAGAAGGTTCTGCCTGCAAATCCTCGAAAGAGACCGACGGCGCACGTCGATCGGTAGATGGACCTAGGACACGGTGAGAAGACACCGGAGGATTGTCCCAAGAATGACAGGAACCTGTCATTGGCCTCTGCACGGCAGACGGCCCCAACTGCCCATCCTCTAAGACCGACGACAAGCATCGATCGACACCCAGACTCGAAACACAGTGAGGAATCACCAGAGGAAGGTTCCAAGAGTGACAGCTAACCGGGGCTGTCACTGACCACTGCCGAGCTGCAGGCCCTCGATGCCACGGTCCCAACCCCATCCTGCTAGTCGGCACACTAGCAGAGGAAGGAGGAACAAGAAATGATTCACTCGAGGGGCAAGGAATCGCTGTCGAAGCGACCGACCGGCTCAACCGACTAGGAGTAAACCTAGCCAGATGAGGCGGAGCAGACAGCAAACCCGCACAGCTTCGGCGCGAAGCTAGGGGAGGCAGAGAGCTCACAGACACACCAGCAGATACAGCCTCGGTCCCCCGAGACTGTAGACCATCCTCAGAGGAGATGGAAGAGCCACCATCATACAGAATAGGATCTGTAGTAACAACTTCCTCAGCAACTGTCGACGGCTTAGGAGGCAGATCGGAGAGGGTCACCGAGTTGACCTCGGAGAAGCTCTCTACGAAACCAGACACCTGAAGAGTGACATCAAAAGACAAAGAGACCACGGTCTCCAAGTCAGGTATCACTGAACTAGCACCGTCAACAGTTGCAGAGGAACTCACCACCGAAAAAGACAGATCAGAATCCTGTGTGACAGAGTCACCATGTGCACCAGCAGAAATGTCTGCTATGGCACGGCTACCCCTACCCCGAGAACGAGGAGTTCTAGCTCTGGACAGAACCACCTTGTTAACAGAAGCCCAGAATTTTGAGGACCAAACCCCACAAACACAACATGATTGGGCCTGAGAACAATTGTTGCAAGTGACACATGTGGAATGAGAGTCGTCCACATGTTTCACTTGCAAGCAAGAGGTACAAGGAATAGTCTTTGGCATAATGAAAATGAAAATAATGGAATCAAGCTCCCCGCCGACGGAAAACAGAACAAAGGTCGTGTTCACACGTGGGGAAAAACAAGATTAAGTGTGAAGAAACAAGCAATAATGATCAAAAAGAACATTAAACAATAATAATGTTGATAGCTTGACAAAAGGATACAATTCACTTGCACACAATAAGTTGTTCACGAAGAAACAGCTAAGTATAGCACGAGTCACAAAAATTTCTGACCATGTACAAATGGCAGAAATAAAAGGAATTGACGTCATGGTTGTTGCGCATGCGATCGGTAAACGCAAGAGGTGTGCAGAGTGAGTACCTGTAATTCCGAGCACTGGTCATTTCGTGCTTTTACACTCTAGTACTTTTCCAGCTTGTTTGGAAAAGTTTCTAAAAGCTTGAGTTAGTTCCGAAGTAGGGCTTTCACTTATGTTACAGCCAATTGTAAACAATTGGGAGTAGGTTGAAAAGAAACATCTCAGTTGAAATCCTTATACATGTTGCACATTTTCACTGTATGGGAAAGCATTTTGTGCAGTTTGAGATTCCTGCATTAAAAATTTGGAAGGAGCTGATTACACCATGGAGGCAACATCAACATGAAAAATGACAAAAAGAAATTGGAGTCCATGAAGACAAAATATTTGTTATATAACATGTCAGCTAAAAAAAACTTTATACATGATGCACATCTCCATTGTGTGTGTGATCATATTGTGCAGTTTCATCTTCTTGCATTAAAAACTGCAGGAGTTGATTACACCAAATTGTGCAGTTTCAGTTTCCTAAAATTAAAACATTAGGAGGAGTTGATTACACCATGAAGGTACCCTCAACATGGAAAATGACAAAAATTTTCTAAGTCAATGAAGAAAAACAAATTTGTTAAAAAACATCTCAGCTGAAAACTTTATACATGTTGCACATCTCCATTTATGTGTGACAACATTTTGCAGTTTCAGCTTCCTGCATTAAAACTGTAGGAGAAGTTGATTACACAATGAATGGACAGATGGATGGACAAGCCAAATCCTTTAAACCCTCATCTTAGTAGGGGGATGTATAAAAATTGGAAATCTTTGCAATAACTGATGTGTAGAACAAAAATGTAGCAATATGTTCTTTTTAATTGGTGGGAAACAACAATAAGAAAATTTCAAACTGTGTTAAAAACAATGAAAAGATTCTAACACATTTGACAAACACAACTTGGGAATAGAAGACATCTGAACAAAAAAGAAAAAAAATCTCTTCTAAAGCTTTTTAATTTTTCTAACAGACTTGAGCAATTTCTATCTAAAAAATTGACTAGATTCTCAAATCCCCGATATTAAAAATGCAATAACAGGAAAAAGAAAAAATGAAAACTAAAATAGTAATTTCATACAATACAAGGCGGTTGACCTTCTGTAATTACGATCTATTGTAATTTCAGCAACAATTAACAAGCATGTCCAATTATTTATACCTAAATCACATATTTTCTGAAACCTGTACTCAAGTTGTTGGTAACCTTATCCAAAACCCCTAGTTCTATCAGTACAACCAAACATTCAAGAAATGTGCAAGTACTATATTACTAACTAAGGCTCCTATTGTGTTCCTAAACTGGCGCTTTGATTCAGCATCTTTTCAGTATACCAATTCACAATGAAATGCACATTCAAAACTGGGGAAAAAGACAACCTGTCTTCATTTGTTGTATCTTCACCAGTGAGCAAGTCTGTACACCTATGATGCATTTGTGTGGACCGTGAAGAAAGCAGACCCTGTTAAATGGAGATAAACACACACAAAATATAACAACTTTTATTTGAGGGCACGGATAGCTATATAAGTTACCTTCAATGGGAATGCAAGGCAAAATGAATTGCATATTCAACACTGGAGGATAAACAACCCACTTTTATTTGTAGGATCTTGTCCAATGAGTAAGTCTGTGGGGCTATCACAAATTTGTGTGAACTGTGAAAAAAAACCGAACATGTCATTCGGGGACAAACGAATGTAAAATTTCAGAACTTTTATTTGAGGGCATCAACAGTTATATCATTAACCTTTAATGGGAAGGCAAGGCAAAATGAAATGCACATGCAAAATAGATGAATTTAAAAAGGGAGTAACTTTGTCCACAAGAAAAAAGATTTTGTTTGAAAGTAGGAGAAAGTGCATGGTTTTTTTAAATAGCAGAGCATTATGAACAAGGTAAAGGTTTGATGAAGGGGACATAAGAAAACCGCCTTGTAAAGAGGATGCATTGTGGGCGAAAGTGTTCTGTCAACTGATCAATGAAGCTAAGTTGCTCAAAAAAGGAAAGAAAAAAAGAAGAAATTTTCCTCATAGACAAGCATTTTTTGACCGCGCATTATACCTAACATCTACCCCTCTACACACCTCTACACACCTCTACACATTTTACCACCCAGTGTACTATTTATGACTGAATTATCACAATTGTCCGTTGTAACATCATCAAAAAGAAGGAAAGAGAAGCAGGTGATCGAATTAGACAGTCCTGTTTCTAATATGGACATTTGTTATAGTGGATATAGTGCCATCACAAGGAGCATATCAACATTAATGGGGCAGAAAATAAGATGAACACATTGACAATACAATTACTTTGACAATTACACGTGTGTTATAGAGAAGGCTCAACCTATCAAATGAAGACAAACACATACACAATAAGAGACCGTTCATTTGGGAACATCGATACTTTTATCATTTAATTTGAATGTAGAGGCAAAATGGTACGCACATTCAAAATTTTGAAAAGAAAAAAAGAATGATTCGCCTTTGTTCGTTTGAAACTGTCCAGTGAGTAAGTTTGTAGGCCTGTGACAAATTTGTGTGAAGAAAGCTGAACCCGTCAAGTGGGGGAATATCAGACCTTCTATTTGAAGACATTAATAGTTAAATCATTCGTCTTTGGAGGCACAGGAAGTGGGGGGAGGGGGGCTCTTGCCAACCCCTCATCATTTCTCGCGTCTAGTCTCTCATGGGATTTTTCTACTTGTGTTTTAGTTTTCAACCATCAATATGAAAAAAAATAAAAACTATTCTCTCAGGTGCCAGATAATTTGTTTTTTCCTACCCTAAACGATAAAATTTTTCCTACAACGTGAGGATGCGACACTTATCCTCCACTACAGTGACAGTGAGGTAGATAGGTATCACCTAGCGGAGGGGCAAGGCTTAAAATTTTTCGACAGCACCACGGGGATCAGACAACTATTCAGCCCATAAGAGCATAATTTTCATATACAGAGTAGTCATTTCATTGGTTTCAAAAGTAATGTGCTTTTGCCACAAATGAAGATGGTCTTGTCAGAAAATATCATGATTTTGTCAAAAAGTAACATGATTATGTTGAAGAATTAACAAAATGTTCTTAAAAACCTGCATGTGCGCATGTGTGTGTGTGTGGGGGGGGGGGGGGGATTCAGGGGAGTGCGGTTGGGTGGGGAGGCATCAAATATGCCACAGCACAGCGACCCCCATCTTATTTTTCTCTGCCAAAACACCCTCTGATCTTTACTAACTTCCCAAGCAGTGAAAACAAAAATTCTCCCACCCACTACACAAATATCGTCAGTATCCGTCACTCAGACATGTTATTTGAAAAAAAGAATCAACCCCCATCCCCTCCCATTTCAAAATGCTTCCCACACTTCTGGTTATCTTGAAAAGAGAAGTGAAATGAAATTCACATTCAAAATATGGAAAAAAGAAAAATCTCTGTTCGTTGGATCTTGTTCAGTGAGTAATTCGGCTGGCCTATGACAAATTTGTGTGGACTGAAGAAAACTGAACCTGTCAAGTAGGAACAAACACACACAAATACTAGACGTTTTATTTGAGGACATCTATAGTTAACCTTTAATGGGAAGGCAAGGCAAAATGAAATGCACGTGCAAAATAGATGAATGTGAAAAGGGAGTCACTCTGTCTCCAGGAAAAAAGATTTTGTTTGAAAGTAGGAGAATGTGCATGGTTTCTTTAAAAGGCAATAGCGGAGCTTTATGAACAAGGTAAAGGTATGTTGACGGGGACATAAGAATACCGCCATGTAAAGAGAATGCACCATGGGCTAAAATGTTTTGTCAACTGATCAATGAAGCTAAGTTGCTCAAAAAAAAGGAAAGAAAAAAAATCCAGCAAGAGGATCACAGATCCAGAAGTCGAGTTTTGACATTAAATTCTGAAGAAATAAGCTATTTGTAGCAACAGTGACCTTGACCTTGGGGCACGAGACTCTGAAATCGTTAGGTGTCTTCCTTTCCTATAGGGTAACCTCTGGTGTAAGTTTGGTAAAGGTGCATCAAATAGAACTAAAGTTATTGCAGGAAACCAATTTGTCACAAAATATTCTATTTACAGTAACAGTGACCTTGACCTTGGAGTCCCAGACTCCAAAATCAATAGGTGTCTTCCCTTCCTATAAGGTAACCTCTGGTATAAGTTTGGTAGAGGTGAGTCAAATAGAACTAAAGTTATTGCCCGGAAACCAATTTGTCACAAAATATTCTATTGATAGTAACAGTGACCTTGACCTTGGGGCCCCAGACTCCGAAATCGATAGGTGTCTTCCCTTCCTATAAGGTAACCTCTGGTATAAGTTTGGTGAAAATACATGGAATAGAACTAAAGTTATTGCCCGGAAACCAATTTGTCACAAAATATTCTATTTATAGTAACAGTGACCTTGACCTTGGATTCCCAGACTCCGAAATCAATAGGTGTCTTCCCTTCCTATAGGGTAACCTCTGGTATAAGTTTGGTAAAGGTGCATCAAATAGAACTAAATTTGCACAGAAACCAATTTGTCACAAAATATTCTATTGATCGTAACAGTGACCTTCACCTTGGGGCACAAGACTCCGAAATCGATAGGTGTCTTCCCTTCCTATAGGGTAACCTGTGGTATAAGTTTGGTGAAAATACATGGAACAGAACTAAAGTAATTGCCCAGAAACCAATTTGTCACAAAATATTTTATTTATAGTAACAGTGACCTTGACCTTGGATTCCCAGACTCCGAAATCAATAGGTGTCTTCCCTTCCTATAGGGTAACCTCTGGTATAAGTTTGGTAAAGGTGCATCAAATAGGACTAAAGTTATTGCCCGGAAACCAATTTGTCACAAAATATTCCATTTATAGTAATAGTGACCTTGACCTTGGAGTCCCAAACTCTGAGGGAGTCACTCTGTCTCCAGGAAAAAAGAATTTGTTTGAAAGTAGGAGAAAGTGCATGGTTTCTTTAAAAGGCAATAGCGGAGCTTTATGAAAAAGGTAAAGGTTTGTTGAAGGGGACATAAGAATACCGCCATGTAAAGAGGATGCACCATGGGCTAACATGTTTTGTCAACTGATCAATGAAGCTAAGTTGCTCAAAAAAAAGGAAAGAAAAAAAATCCAGCAAGAGGATCACAGATCCAGAAGTCGAGTTTTGATATTAAATTCTGAAGAAATAAGCTATTTGTAGCAACAGTGACCTTGACCTTGGGGCGCGAGACTCTGAAATCAACAGGTGTCTTTCCTTCCTATAGGGTAACCTCTGGTATAAGTTGGGTAAAGGTGCGTCAAATAGAACTAAAGTTATTGCCTGGAAACCAATTTCTCACAAAATATTCTATTTATATTAACAGTGACCTTGTCCTTGTGGCGCGAGACTCTGAAATTGATAGGTGTCTTCCTTTCCTATAGGGTAACCTCTGGTATAAATTAGGTAAAGGTGCATCAAATAGAACTAAAGTTATTGCCCGGAAACCAATGGTTTACGCCCGCCGTCGGTCCCCTGCCACCATCGGCCCGCCTGTCATTTCATCAAACTATAAGTTGAGTTTGACTTTGTCAAAACTCGACTAAAAAAGAAATTTTCCTCATAGACCGGCATATATCGACCACGCATTATACCTAACATCTACCCCTCTATATATACACACATCTCTACATGTTGTACCACCCAGTATAACTTACATGACTGAATTATCACAATTTGCTGTTTGAACATCATACAAAAGAAAGAAAGATGAGCGGATGATTGAATTAGTCACCCCTGTTTCTAATATGGACATTTGTTATAGTGTATATAGTACCATCTCAAGGAGCGTATCAACATTAATGGGGTGGAAAATAAGACGAACACATTGATGATACAATTAATTTGACAATTAAATGTGTACGAAAAGAAGGCTCAACCTACCAAATGGAGACAAACACATACACAATAACAGACCGTTCATTTGGGAACATCGATAGTTTTATCATTTATCTTGAATGTAGAGGCGAAATGGTACGCACATTCAAAATTCTGAAAAGAAAAAAGAACGATTTGTCTTTGTTCGTATGGGCCGCCATCCCTCTATTTATTCCTTATTTAATGATATCATTAAATGAATTAGTGATATCACTATTTCATTTAGTGATATCATAAATTATTTAGTGATATCACAAAATGATGTAGTAATATCACTAATTCGATTTTGTGACATCACAAAATGATTTTATGATATGAATAATTTGATTTAATGATATCACTGTTGTCGATTTAGTGATATCGCTTATTCGATTTCGTGATATCACTAAATCATTTTGTTATATTACTAAATCGAATTAGTGATATCACTAAATCATTTTGTGATATCACTAAATTCATTCAGTGATATCATTAAATCCAAGTGATTATACATATCAATAGTTTGATTTTATGATATCACAAAATATTTTATGATATCACAAATTATTTATTGATATCACAAAATAGTAACTTCCACACGAATTATTGATATCACGAAATGATTTAGTGAGATCACTAATTTGATTTAATGATATCATTAAATCATTTTATGATATCACTAAATGGATTTTGTGATATCACTAAATAGAACGGAATTAGTGATATCATAAATTCGATTTAATGATATCATTAATTCATTTAATGATATCACTAATTCATTTAATCATATCATTAAATAGGGAATAAATTGAGGGATGGTGCCCCATAGGATTCGCCTTTGTTCGTTTGAATCTGTCCAGTGAGTAAGTTTGTGGGTCTATGACAAATTTGTGTGGAGAAAGTTGAACCCGTCAAGTGGGTGAATATCAGACCTTTTATTTGAGGACATTAAAAGTTATATCATTCATCTTTGGATGCACAGGAATCGGAAAGGGAGGGGGGGGGGGAGCTCTTGCCAACCCCTCATCGTTTTTCTCATGTATATATAGTCTCTCATGGAATTTTTCTACTAGTGTTTTAGTTTTCAACCATCAATATGAAAAAAACACAAACTATTCTCCCAGGTGCCAGAAAATTGGGTTGTTCCGACCCTAAAAAGATAAAAATTTTCATAAGACGTGCGGATGCGACACTTATCCTCCATCACAGCGACAGTGGCGTAGATAGGTATCACCTGGCAGAGGGGCAAGGCTTAAAACTTTTTGACAGCACCACGGTGGTCAGACAACTATTCCGCCCATCAGAGCATAATGTTCATATACTGAGTAGTCATTTGATTGATTTCAAAAATAATGTGCTTTTGCTGCAAATGAAGATGATTTTGCTGGCAAATATCATGATTTTGTCAAAAAGTAACATGATTTTGTCGGAGAATTAACAAAATTTTCTTCAAATATCTGCATGTGCGTTTGTGCGGGGGAGGAGGGTGCAGCATTAACTACGTCACTGCACAGCGAGCCCCATCATGGCCTTATTTTTCTCTGCCAAAACACCCTCTGCTTTTTACTAACCTCCCAAGCAGTGAACAAATATTTCTCCCAACTCACCGCGTAAATAATAATCTTCAGAATCCGTCACTCAGAGGTGTTATTTGAAAAAAAAAAGAATCAACCCCCAGCCCTCCAATTTCAGATGCTTCCCAAGCTTCTGGTTATCTTGAATAGGGAAGTGAAATGAAATGCACATTCAAAATTTGGAAAAAAAACTCTCTGTTCGTTGGATCTTGTTCAGTGAGTAAGTCTGCAGGCCTATGGCAAATTTGTGTGGACTGAACAGAACTGAACCTGTCAAGTGGGAACAAACACACACAAAATACGAGACGTTTTATATGAGGACATCGATAGTTTGATGATTTATTTGAAATGCGCATTCAAAACTTCGGGAAAAAGATAACCTGCCTCCTTTTGTTATATCTTGTCCAGTGAGCAAGTCTGTACACTTATGACTCATTTGTGTGGACTGTGAAGAAAGCAGAACCTGTTAAATGGAGATAAACACACACAAAATATAAGAACTTTTATTTGAGGGCACCGATAGCTATTTAAGTTACCTTCCACAGGAATGCAAGGCAAAATGATTTGCACATTCAACATTGGAGGATAAACAACCTGCTTTCATTTGTTGGATCTTGTCCTGTCAGTAAGTCTGTGGGGCTATGACAAATTTGTGTGGACTGTGAAGAAAACCGAACATGTCATTCGGGGGCAAACGTACGTAAAATATCGGTACTTTTATTTGAGGGCACCGATAGTTATATTATTAACCCCCCAAAACTGCATTCATTTGTTGGATGTTGTCCAGCGAGTAAGTCTGTGGTCCAGGACAGAGCTGTGTAGACTGTGAAGACAGCTGAATCTTTCAAATGGGTACAAACACACACAAAATGCCAAAACGTTTATTTGAAGACACTGAGAGTTATATCGTTTATCCTCAGTGGGGAGGCGAAATGAAATGCACATTCAAAATTTGGGAAAAAAGAAAAACAATCCCCTTTGTTCATTGGATTTTGTTCAGTGAGTAAGTTTGTAAACCTATGACAAAGTTGTGTAGACTGTGAAGAAAACTGAACCTGTCAAATGGGGACAAACACACACACAATATCAGAACTTTTATTTGAGGACACCGATAGCTATATAAGTTACCTTCTGTAGGAATGGAAGAACTCCGATATTTATATCATTTACCTTCAAAAAGAAGGCCGGGTGAAATGAAGACTGTGAAGAGAAAACTGAGCCTGTCAAATGGGGACAAATACATACACAACATCAGAACTACTATGTGAGGACACCAATAGTGGTATCATTTACCTTCAATAGAAAGGCAAAACAAAATGAAATGTTCATCCAAAATAGGGGTGGGGGACACCTTCATTTGTTGTATCTTATCCAGGGAGTAAGTCTGTGGGCCTATGACAAGTGAAGAAAACTAAACTTGGGAGCAAACACACATTCTCCCGCATGTCGCTAACGGAATTGTGCCTGTAAAAAATCGCTCGGCTCACTGTCCTACCCAGGGAGAGAGAAAGGAGTGTTTTCGAGAAATGAGTGTCTGTCAACTCCTATTTTGACTTTTGACCCATGATTGCTTTATGCATCATACCAGTTGCTGTAATACACGAACTATATTATTAATCGTTTCACCATAAACTTTTGCACAAAATGGCAATATGGTTAAGTTTCCTCAATGCTGGCTTCATACATTAAACTTGCGTGGTCTTTACCTCTTTTTATTTTTTACACAAGCACTGACAAGCCGTTGGTATTCTCAGCTTCATCTAAATTCGAACAGTCTGCAAGGTTCATTGAAACTGAATAGACCTATATTTCATGGCTTTTTTATTCACTTCATACATTGAAAGTTGCTGTCAGCCCCATGTTTGTGTTCAAAATTCAAATCTGACTTTTCGCTGCAATTTTTGGACTAAATATGTTAATATGAACCAAGTAAAAAATTACTTATAAAAACACCACTGAATTCCCACATATCGGATGCATGCAGCAGACTTCTACACGATAATGAGCAGCAGACTTCCACATGATAATGAAAATGAATCAATGCTTGTTCTCATAGCATTTCATCCATTATCTCCCCTGATGTTCTACGATTAAACACAACTCATTTGAAACTAAGTTATTGCATTGAATTGGGGACAGGCATATACACACGCAACAATAAATCGCAGACATCTTCAAACCAAGGATTAGTTAGTTTTTCTATTCAACAACTGGGAAACAAATGTATCTGGTTATGTACATGTATAATACTCATGTGTATCTTTTCGGTAATTTTTTTTTTTTTCGGGGACAATTTCATTCTTTCAAATTTTCGATTTTTTGGGGTATTTTACGTCACGCGAAACAAGAATCAGACTTTTTCTAGGCTGTGGACGCTCCCGATTTTGCGATGTCCCCATTTAAAGGGTGTGTATCAACGAGCGGAGCCCCATTTTATAGAGTATCACGAGTGCATCCTCACACACACACACACACACATGCAAACACACCTACACACAAACACACACACACGCTCGCTCTCTCTCACTCTCATTTCTGTTAAGACAAAGTTGGCTGAAATGTCCTGGAAGACTCTAAAACCTTCTTGAGAATTCCCTACTTGAACAACCATGCACATTGTACTAGTCATGTGCATACTGAGACATCTTCTAGATACTGGTCTGTAGCCGTAGTAGGGAGACGTGGGGATCTTCGGTCAAACCTAAGTAAAGAGTCTGGTCACCGCCTTCCTGCTACTTTAGAAATAGACGGGTTGATAAAGATACACACGAACACCCTCTCTCTCTCTCTCTGTCTCTCTCTTTCATTTCTGGTAAGACAAAGTTGGCTGACATACAGTGGCGTAGATAGCTTTTCGCTGGTGGAGGGGCAAGCCCAAAATTTTCCAACAGACCAAAAATTTTCCGACAGTGTAACAACAATAAAAACCCAAACAAACAGAAAGAATCTGTTGTTTACTGCAAATGTACTGAAAATTGGTCTTTTTAACCCAAAATTTACCCAAAATGGCATGTTTTTATCCTCAAAGCCAGCATTTTAATGCTATTAGGCATAAATTCACCTAAAAATGGTCCCAAAAAATTTCCGACAAAACTTCCGGTGGGGGGGCCTCTGCCCCCCCCCCCTTATCTACACCACTGCTGCATATCCTTGAAGACTGAGAGCCCCCCCCCCCCCTTTATCTACGCCACCGCTGCATATCCTTAAGACTGGAACAATTTCTTGAGAATTCCCTACTTGAACAACCACGAGCATTTTACTAACCGCGTGCACACAGAGATATCTTCTAGTTACAGATCTCTAGAATAGCCGATGAATCAATGGGCAATTGGGGATCTCACGGGCTTCTGTTGGAAATTTGATTTTTTGCCTGGTTTATTACTCTCACAATAGTTGCCAACTGTTGATTAGCTTTGAATCCGAAAGACTGCTTTTCTGGGCCAGGAACATAATATCATTAACTGGCTGCTAAGCGATTGTGTGTGGGGTAGACTAATCAATATTTTCAATGTGCAGCCCCATATTCTTGATCAGCAATTTCAGGAGTCAAACACTAAAGAATTTTTCATCAAATTTAGTCATGGCTGATGTGAAACAGTCATGACAAGAGTTTATGAAAAATTTCCTGAAAATACTGAACTAGTTATCAGGGAAAAATTAATACATAAGAGTAGAGTATATACAAAGAAATGGGAAAGGCAACAGAAAAGCAGCAAAAGGGAAACAAAAAAGGGGGGGTAATAGCAGGAGTACCCAGGTTCGACTGAACAGAAGGTTCCGTATGATTAGAAGGGTATTTTGGTTTAAAAAAGCTCACACTTTACAAAATAAATTTTAGAAAATGTGAAATAATTCTTTTAAAAAAAAACTTATGTGACAGTTTTATCGAAATATAAGTCATTTCCGTAAGACATTTTATCGATGCATCACTGTCTTCAAATGCACCCACCCACATACTTTAGAAATTGAATAAACAGTTGAAGAAAAGAAAATTATTTTTGAAAATATTGCAACAAAATCAAAGCATGTGACCCCTCATTGGAACGGCTGGATAAGCTCGTTCCAGTGAGTGGTCACAAGATATAATTGTGCTGAAATATTTGAAAAATTTAAAATATTATTCAAAATAATCAATTTTGATATCGACTGCGTTGGGTAAGGGGTAACAATCACTTCTCCTTTCTTAATGTGAGTGATAGGTTGATATTGTATGTTTAAGTATCAACATTTACATTGTAAACTGTTGTACTCCCCACCACACCAGCCACCACTCCCCCCCCCCCCCCCCCAAAAAAAAAAAACTGAAAGTGTCAATGACACTGTAGCTTGTGCGTTGTGTTTGATGTAAAGGATAATGTTCAATCTTTATGAAAGGATTATGAAATAAGATAAGAATTGTGATAAGTGGGAATATGTTCATATCTGTTCCCTGTATGCTATTTTTTTGATAGAAATAATATGAGGTGTACACTGTACTAAAGAGATGAGGGGTGGGTTAATATGACATCACAGTTAATGTATGTGGCCCTCACAGTTAAAGTATATCTATGAAAGTTACCAAGTTACAGTGAAATTATTCCAAAACGAGTCATCCTATCAAGTTACATTGAAATCCCTTCATAAATATGGCCTTTAGACTGTGCTAAAGGTTATCGGGCTTCGAGCCAATATATTTATTTATATTTATTTATTTATTGGTGTTTAAGGTCACATACTTATGCACAATGGCTAATCGTGACAGTTTTATGGGTGGAGGAAGCCGGAGTACCCAGAGAGAACCACAGAGCAACGTCGAGCAGCTGTCAGCTCCCCAACATCGTAACTCTGAACTCTGCACTGCAGCACAGGCAGGGTTAGATTGGTTGAAGACATGCGCACCATCGACGTGCAGTATGCCTCAGTACACAGCGTCATCGTGCCCCCCTGTAGGCAATCGGGGTGAAGTGTCTTGCCCAAGGACACAACGCGGTTGCCGCAGGTGGGATTCGAACCGAGGACCTCTCGGCTTGCAGCCTGCACCTCTACCAACTGAGCCACCGCGCCCCCCTTCGAGCCAATGTAGACGTCAGTTTCCCAATTGCGTCCAAAGGGGACATTCTCATCTAGACATTATATGAAGTCAACCTACCAAATTACAATGAAATCCTTTCATAAATATGACCTGTAGACTGTGCTCAAGGTTTTTGGGCTTCAAGCCCCTGAAGCCGTCACAGATGACCAATCACGACCAAATGGGGATGTCATCATCTTGACATTATATGGAGTCAAACTTACGGATTACAATGAAATCCTTCCATAAATATGACCAAAAGACTATACTAAAGGTTTTGGGCTCGGGCACCCATCAAGGCTGAATGATCGTAACCAAAAGGGGACGTTCTCATCTAGACATTATTTGGAGTCATCCTACCAAGATACAATGAAATCCCTTCCTAAATATCACCTGTAGACTGTGCTAAAGGTTTTTGGGCTTCAGGCCCCTGTAGCCGTCACAGTTGCCTAATGGTGTCCAAAAGGGGCTGTTCTCATCTAGACATTATATGAAGTCAACCTACCAAGTTACAATGAAAATCCCTTCATAAATATGACCTGAAGACTGTGCTAAAGGTTTTTGGGCTTTAGGCTCGGGCAGCCATCATGTTTGAAGGATTGCAACCAAAAGGGGACATTCTCATCTGGACATCATCTGGAGTGATCCTACGAAGTTACAATGAAATCCCTTCATAAATATGGCTTGTAGACTGTGCTCAAGATTTTCGGGCTTCAGGCACCTGTAGCCATCGCAGTTGACCAACCACGACCAAAAGGGGATGTCATTATCTAGGCATTATATGGAGTCAACCTAACAAGTTACAATGAAATCCTTCCATAAATACGACCTACAGACATGCTAAAGGTTTTTGGGCTTGGGCAGCCATCAAGGCTAAATGATCGCGACCAAAAGGGGGCGTTCTCATCTAGACATTATTTTGGAGTCATCCTACCAAGCTACAATGAAATCCCTTCATAATTATGACCTGTAGATTGTTCTAAAGGTTTTTGGGCTCCGGGCCCCTGTAGCTGTCACAGTTGCCCAATCGTGTCCAAAAGGGCACATTCTCATCTAGACATTATATGAAGTCAAGCCTACCAAGTTACAATGAAATCCCTTCATAAATATGACCTGTAGACTGTGCAAAAGGTATTCAGGCTTTGGGCTCGGGCAGTCATAATGGCTGAATGATCGAAACCAAAAGGGGACATTCTCATCTGGGCATCATCTGGAGTGATCCTACAAAGTTAAAATGAAATCCCTTCATAAATATGACCTGCAGACTGAGCACAAGATTTTCGGGGCTTCGGGCACGACCAAAAGGGGATGTCATCGTCTAGGCATTATATGGAGTCAACCTGACAAGTTGCACTGAAATCCTTCCATAAATACGAGACTATGCTAAAGGTCTTTGGGCTTGGGCAGCCATAAAGGCTGAATGATCCTGACCTAAAGGGGATGTTCTCATCTAGACATTATTTGGAGTCATCCTACCAAGCTACAATGAAATCCCTTCATAATTATGACCTGTAGACTGTTCTAAAGGTTTTTGGGCTTTGGGCCCCTGTAGCCATCACAGTTGCCCAATCAAGTCCAAAACGGGACGTCTCATCCAGTCATTATATGAAGTCAGCCTACCAAGTTACAAGGAAATCCCTTATAAATATGACCTTATATGTGCTAAAGGTTTTTGGGCTTTGGGCTCGGGCAGCCATCATGGTTGAATGATCGCAACCAAAGGGGACAACCTCATCCGGGCATCATCTGGAGTGATCCTACAAAGTTACAATGAAATCCCTTCATAAATATGACCTGCAGACTGTGCTCAAGGTTTCGGGCTTCTGGCACCTGCAGCCATCATAGTTGACCAATCATGACCAAAAGGGGATGTCATCATCTAGGCATTATATGGAGTCAACCTAACAGGTTACAATGAAATCCTTCTATAAATATGACCTTTTGCCTATGCTAAAGGTTTTTGGGCTCGGGCACCCATCAAGGCTGAATGATCATGACCAAAATTGGACATTCTCATCTAGACATTATTTGGTGTCATCCTACCAAGTTACAAAGAAATCCCTTCATAAATATGACCTGTAGACTGTGCTAAAGGTTTTCAGGCTTCGGGTCCCTTTAGCCGACACAGTTGCCCAATCATGTCCAAAAGGGGACGTTCTCATCAAGACATTATGTGAAGTCTACCTACCAAGTTACAATGAAATCCCTTCATAAATATGACCTGTAGACTCTGCTAAGGGTTTTCGGGCTTCGGCAGCCATCTTGGTTGAATGATCGCAAGGAAAGGGGGACAATCTCATCTGGGCATCATCTGGAGTGATCCTACGGAGTTACAATGAAATCCCTTCACAAATATGACCTGTAGACTGTGCTCAAGGTTTTCGGGCACTTGTAGCCATCACAGCTGACCAATCATGACCAAAAGGGGATGTCAGCATCTAGGCATTATATGGAGTCAACCTAACAGGTTACAATGAAATCCTTCCATAAATATGACCTTTTGCCTATGCTAAAGGTTTTTGGGCTCGGGCACCCATCAAGGCTGAATGATCGCGATCAGAATAGGACATACTCATCTAGACATTATTTGGAGTCATCCTACCAAGTTACAATGAAATCCCTTCATAAATATGACCTCTAGTCTGTGCTAAAGGTTTTTAGGCTTCGGGCCCCTTTAGCCGTCACAGTTGCCCACTCACGTCCAAAAGGGGACTTTCTCATCTAGACATTATATGAAGTCAACCCACCAAGTTACAATGAAATTCATCCATAAATATGACCTGTAGACTGTGCTAAGGGTTTTCGGGTTTTGGACTTGGGCAGTCGTCACGGTTGTCAGATCATGGCCAAATGGTGAAATCTCATCTAGACATCATAAGGAGTCATGCTACCAAGTTACAATGAAATCCCTCCATATTAAACATGACCTGCAGACTGCGATAAAAGTTTTTGGATTTCGGGCTTGGGCAGCCATCACAGTTGATAGATCATGCCCAGAAGGGGACGTTCTCATCCAGGCATTATACAGAGGCATCCTACCAAGTTACAATGAAATCCCTTCATAAATACGACCTGTAGACTGTGCTCATGGTTTTTTGGGTTTTGGGCTCGGACAGCCATACCGGTTGCCCGATCGCGACCAAAAGGGGATGTTCTCATCTAGACATGACCCCAAACCTGCATATGAAATTTCGTGACGATCAGACAATAGAAAGGCAAAACAAAATGAAATGTTCATCCAAAATAGGGGTGGGGGACACCTTCATTTGTTGTATCTAATCTAGGGAGTAAGTCTGTGGGCCTATGACAAGTGAAGAAAACTAAACTTGGGAGCAAACATACATTCTCCCGCATGTCGCTAACGGAATTGTGCCTGTAAAAAATCGCTCGGCTCACTGTCCTACCCAGGGAGAGAAAAAAGAGTGTTTTCGAGAAATGAGTGTCTGTCTACTCCTTTTTTGACTTTTGACCCATGATTGCTTTATGCATCATACCAGTTGCTGTAATACATGAACTATATTATTAATCGTTTCACTATAAACTTTTGCACAAAATGGCAATATGGTTAGGCTTCCTCAATGCTGGCTTCATACATTAAACTTGAGTGGTGTTTACCTCTTTTTATTTTTTACACAAGCACTGACAAGCCGTTGGTATTCTCAGCTTCATCTAAATTCGAACAGTCTGCAAGGTTCATTGAAACTGAATAGACCTATATTTCATGGCTTTTTTATTCAATTCATACATTGAAAGTTGCTGTCAGCCCCATGTTTGTGTTCAAAATTCAAATCTGACTTTTCGCTGCAATTTTTGGACTAAATATGTTAATATGAACCAAGTAAAAAATTACTTATAAAAACACCACTGAATTCCCACATATCGGATGCATGCAGCAGACTTCTACACGATAATGAGCAGCAGACTTCCACATGATAATGAAAATGAATCAATGCTTGTTCTCATAGCATTTCATCCATTATCTCCCCTGATGTTCTGCGATTAAACACAACTCATTTGAAACTAAGTTATTGCATTGAATTGGGGACAGGCATAAACACACGCAACAATAAATCGCAGACATCTTCAAACCAAGGATTAGTTAGTTTTTCTATTCAACAACTGGGAAACAAATGTATCTGGTTATGTACATGTATAATACTCATGTGTATCTTTTCGGTCATTTTTTTTTTTTTCGGGGACAATTTCATTCTTTCAAATTTTCGATTTTTGGGGGAATTTTACGTCATGCGAAACAAGAATCAGACTTTTTCGAAGGTGGGGACGTTCCCGATTTTGCGATGTCCTCATTTAAAGGGTGTGTATCAACGAGCGGGGCCCCATTTTATAGAGTATCACAAGTGCATCCTCACACACACACACACACACATGCAAACACACCTACACACAAACACACACACACGCTCGCTCTCTCTCACTCTCATTTCTGTTAAGACAAAGTTGGCTGAAATGTCCTGGAAGACTGTAAAACCTTCTTGAGAATTCCCTACTTGAACAACCATGCACATTGTACTAGTCATGTGCAAACTGAGACATCTTCTAGATACTGGTCTGTAGCCGTAGTAGGGAGACGTGGGGATCTTCGGTCACACCTAAGTAAAGAGTCTGGTCACCGCCTTCCTGCTACTTTAGAAATTGACGGGTTGGTAAAGATACACACGAACACCCTCTCTCTCTCTCTTTCTCTCTCTCTCATTTCTGGTAAGACAAAGTTGGCTGACATACAGTGGCGTAGATAGCTTTTCGCTGGTGGAGGGGCAAGCCCAAAATTTTCCAACAGACCAAAAGTTTCCGACAGTGTAACAACAATAAAAACCCAAACAAACAGAAAAAATCTGTTGTTTACAGCAAATGTACTGAAAATTGGTCTTTTTAACCAAAAATTTACCCAAAATGGCATCTTTTTATCCCCAAAGCCAGCTTTTTAATGCTATTAGGCATAAATTCGCCTAAAAATGGTCCCAAAAAATTTCCGACAAAACTTCTGGTGGGGGGGGGGGGGGGGGGGGGGGGGGGGCAGAGACTGGAACAATTTCTTGAGAATTCCCTACTTGAACAACCATGAGCATGTTACTAACCGCGTGCACACAGAGATATCTTCTAGTTACAGATCTCTAGAATAGCCGATGAATCAATGGGCAATTGGGGATCTCACAGGCTTCTGTTGGAAATTTGATTTTTTGCCTGGTTTATTACTCTCACAATAGTTGCCAACTGTTGATTAGCTTTGAATCCGAAAGACTGCTTTTCTGGGCCAGGAACATAATAATATTAACTGGCTGCTAAGCGATTGTGTGTGGGGTAGACTAATCAATATTTTCAACGTGCAGCCCCATATTCTTGATCAGCAATTTCAGGAGTCAAACACTAAAGAATTTTTCATCAAATTTAGTCATGGCTGATGTGAAACAGTCATGACAAGAGTTTATGAAACATTTCCTGAAAATACTGAACTAGTTATCAGGGAAAAATTAATACATAAGAGTAGAGTATATACAAAGAAATGGGAAAGGCAACAGAAAAGCGGCAAAAGGGAAACAAAAAAGGGGGGGTAATAGCAGGAGTACCCAGGTTCGACTGAACAGAAGGTTCCGTATGATTAGAAGGGCATTTTGATTTAAAAAAGCTCACGCTTTACAAAATAAATTTTAGAAAATGTGAAATAATTCTTTTAAAAAAAAACTTATGTGACAGTTTTATCGAAATATAAGTCATTTCCGTAAGACGTTTTATCAATGCATCACTGTCTTCAAATGCACCCACCCACATACTTTAGAAATTGAACAAACAGTTGAAGAAAAAAAAATTATTTTTGAAAATATTGCAACAAAATCAAAGCATGTGACCCCTCATTGGAACGGCTGGATAAGCTCGTTCCAGTGAGTGGTCACAAGATATAATTGTGCTGAAATATTTGAAAAATTTAAAATATTATTCAAAATAATCAATTTTGATATCGACTGCGTTGGGTAAGGGGTAACAATCACTTCTCCTTTCTTAATGTGAGTGATAGGTTGATATTGTATGTATCAGTATCAACATTTACATTGTAAACTGTTGTCCTCCCCACCACACCAGCCACCACTCCCCCCCCCCACAAAAAAAAAAATGAAAGTGTCAATGACACTGTAGCTTGTGTGTTGTGTTTGATGTAAAGGATAATGTTCAATCTTTATGAAAGGATTATGAAATAAGATAAGAATTGTGATAAGTGGGAATATGTTCATATCTGTTCCCTGTATGCTATTTTTTGATAGAAATAATATGAGGTGTACACTGTACTAAAGAGATGAGGGGTGGGTTAATATGACCTCACAGTTAATGTATGTGGCCCTCACAGTTAAAGTATATCAATGAAAGTTACCAAGTTACAGTGAAATTATTCCAAAACGAGTCATCCTATCAAGTTACATTGAAATCCCTTCATAAATATGGCCTTTAGACTGTGCTAAAGGTTATCGGGCTTCGAGCCAATATATTTATTTATATTTATTTATTTATTGGTGTTTAAGGTCACATACTTATGCACAATGGCTAATCGTGACAGTTTTATGGGTGGAGGAAGCCGGAGTACCCAGAGAGGACCACAGAGCAACGACGAGCAGCTGTCAGCTCCCCAACATCGTAACTCTGAACTCTGCACCGCAGCACAGGCAGGGTTAGATTGGTAGGCAATCAGGGTGAAGTGTCTTGCCCAAGGACACAACGCGGTTGCCGCAGGTGGGATTCGAACCGACGACCTCTCGGCTTGCAGCCTGCACCTCTACCAACTGAGCCACCGCGCCCCCCTTCGAGCCAATGTAGCCGTCAGTTTCCCAATTGCGTCCAAAGGGGACGTTCTCATCTAGACATTATATGAAGTCAACCTACCAAATTACAATGAAATCCTTTCATAAATATGACCTGTAGACTGTGCTCAAGGTTTTTGGGCTTCAAGCCCCTGAAGCCGTCACAGTTGACCAATCACGACCAAATGGGGATGTCATCATCTTGACATTATATGGAGTCAAACTTATGGGTTACAATGAAATCCTTCCATAAATATGACCAAAAGACTATACTAAAGGTTTTGGGCTCTGGCACCCATCAAGGCTGAATGATCGTAACCAAAAGGGGACGTTCTCATCTAGACATTATTTGGAGTCATCCTACCAAGATACAATGAAATCCCTTCATAAATATCACCTGTAGACTGTGCTAAAGGTTTTTGGGCTTCAGGCCCCTGTAGCCGTCACAGTTGCCTAATGGTGTCCAAAAGGGGCTGTTCTCATCTAGACATTATATGAAGTCAACCTACCAAGTTACAATGAAAATCCCTTCATAAATATGACCTGAAGACTGTGCTAAAGGTTTTTGGGCTTTAGGCTCGGGCAGCCATCATGTTTGAAGGATCGCAACCAAAAGGGGACATTCTCATCTGGACATCATCTGGAGTGATCCTACGAAGTTACAATGAAATCCCTTCATAAATATGGCTTGTAGACTGTGCTCAAGATTTTCGGGCTTCAGGCACCTGTAGCCATCGCAGTTGACCAACCACGACCAAAAGGGGATGTCATTATCTAGGCATTATAAGGAGTCAACCTAACAAGTTACAATGAAATCCTTCCATAAATACGACCTACAGACATGCTAAAGGTTTTTGGGCTTGGGCTGCCATCAAGGCTAAATGATCGCGACCAAAAGGGGGCGTTCTCATCTAGACATTATTTTGGAGTCATCCTACCAAGCTACAATGAAATCCCTTCATAATTATGACCTGTAGATTGTTCTAAAGGTTTTCGGGCTCCGGGCCCCTGTAGCTGTCACAGTTGCCCAATCGTGTCCAAAAGGGCACATTCTCATCTAGACATTATATGAAGTCAAGCCTACCAAGTTACAATGAAATCCCTTCATAAATATGACCTGTAGACTGTGCAAAAGGTATTCAGGCTTTGGGCTCGGGCAGCCATAATGGCTGAATGATCGAAACCAAAAGGGGACATTCTCATCTGGGCATCATCTGGAGTGATCCTACAAAGTTAAAATGAAATCCCTTCATAAATATGACCTGCAGACTGAGCACAAGATTTTTGGGCTTCGGGCACGACCAAAAGGGGATGTCATCGTCTAGGCATTATATGGAGTCAACCTAACAAGTTGCACTGAAATCCTTCCATAAATACGAGACTATGCTAAAGGTCTTTGGGCTTGGACTGCCATAAAGGCTGAATGATCCTGACCTAAAGGGGATGTTCTCATCTAGACATTATTTGGAGTCATCCTACCAAGCTACAATAAAATCCCTTCATAATTATGACCTGTAGACTGTTCTAAAGGTTTTTGGGCTTTGGGCCCCTGTAGCCATCACAGTTGCCCAATCATGTCCAAAACGGGACGTTCTCATCCAGTCATTATATGAAGTCAACCTACCAAGTTACAAGGAAATCTCTTCATAAATATGACCTGTAGACTGTGCTAAAGGTTTTTGGGCTTTGGGCTCGGGCAGCCATCATGGTTGAATGATCGCAACCAAAGGGGACAACCTCATCCGGGCATCATCTGGAGTGATCCTACAAAGTTACAATGAAATCCCTTCATAAATATGACCTGTAGACTGTGCTCAAGGTTTCGGGCTTCTGGCACCTGCAGCCATCATAGTTGACCAATCATGACCAAAAGGGGATGTCATCATCTAGGCATTATATGGAGTCAACCTAACAGGTTACAATGAAATCCTTCTATAAATATGACCTTTTGCCTATGCTAAAGGTTTTTGGGCTCGGGCACCCATCAAGGCTGAATGATCATGACCAAAATTGGACATTCTCATCTAGACATTATTTGGTGTCATCCTACCAAGTTACAAAGAAATCCCTTCATAAATATGACCTGTAGACTGTGCTAAAGGTTTTCAGGCTTCGGGCCCCTTTAGCCGACACAGTTGCCCAATCATGTCCAAAAGGGGACGTTCTCATCTAGACATTATGTGAAGTCAACCTACCAAGTTACAATGAAATCCCTTCATAAATATGACCTGTAGACTCTGCTAAGGGTTTTTGGGCTTCGGCAGCCATCTTGGTTGAATGATCGCAACGAAAGGGGACAATCTCATCTGGGCATCATCTGGAGTGATCCTACGAAGTTACAATGAAATCCCTTCATAAATATGACCTGTAGACTGTGCTCAAGGTTTTCGGACACTTGTAGCCATCACAGCTGACCAATCACGACCAAAGGGGATGTCATCATCTAGGCATTATATGGAGTCAACCTAACAGGTTACAATGAAATCCTTCCATAAATATGACCTTTTGCCTATGCTAAAGGTTTTTAAAAAAGGGCTCGGGCACCCATCAAGGCTGAATGATCGCGATCAGAATAGGACATACTCATCTAGACATTATTTGGAGTCATCCTACCAAGTTACAATGAAATCCCTTCATAAATATGACCTCTAGACTGTGCTAAAGGTTTTTGGGCTTCAGGCCCCTTTAGCCATCACAGTTGCCCACTCAAGTCCAAAAGGGGACTTTCTCATCTAAACATTATATGAAGTCAACCCACCAAGTTACAATGAAATTCATCAATAAATATGACCTGTAGACTGTGCTAAGGGTTTTCGGGTTTTGGACTTGGGCAGTCGTCACGGTTGTCAGATCATGCCCAAATGGGGAAATCTCATCTAGACATCATAAGGAGTCATGCTACCAAGTTACAATGAAATCCCTCCATATTAAACATGACCTGCAGACTGTGATAAAAGTTTTTGGGTTTCGGGCTTGGGCAGCCATCACAGTTGATAGATCATGCCAAAAGGGGACGTTCTCATCCAGGCATTATACAGAGGCATCCTACCAAGTTACAATGAAATCCCTTCATAAATACGACCTGTAGACTGTGCTCATGGTTTTTGGGCTCGGACAGCCATAGTGGTTGCCCGATCGTGACCAAAAGGGGACGTTCTCATCTAGACATGACCCCAAACCTGCATATGAAATTTTGTGACGATCAGACAATAGAAAGGCAAAACAAAATGAAATGTTCATCCAAAATAGGGGTGGGGGACACCTTCATTTGTTGTATCTTATCCAGGGAGTAAGTCTGTGGGCCTATGACAAGTGAAGAAAACTAAACTTGGGAGCAAACACACATTCTCCCGCATGTCACTAACGGAATTGTGCCTGTAAAAAATCGCTCGGCTCACTGTCCTACCCAGGGAGAGAAAAAAGAGTGTTTTCGAGAAATGAGTGTCTGTCTACTCCTTTTTTGAATTTTGACCCATGATTGCTTTATGCATCATACCAGTTGCTGTAATACACGAACTATATTATTAATCGTTTCACCATAAACTTTTGCACAAAATGGCAATATGGTTAGGTTTCCTCAATGCTGGCTTCATACATTAAACTTGAGTGGTGTTTACCTCTTTTTATTTTTTACACAAGCACTGACAAGCCGTTGGTATTCTCAGCTTCATCTAAATTCGAACAGTCTGCAAGGTTCATTGAAACTGAATAGACCTATATTTCATGGCTTTTTTATTCAATTCATACATTGAAAGTTGCTGTCAGCCCCATGTTTGTGTTCAAAATTCAAATCTGACTTTTCGCTGCAATTTTTGGACTAAATATGTTAATATGAACCAAGTAAAAAATTACTTATAAAAACACCACTGAATTCCCACATATCGGATGCATGCAGCAGACTTCTACACGATAATGAGCAGCAGACTTCCACATGATAATGAAAATGAATCAATGCTTGTTCTCATAGCATTTCATCCATTATCTCCCCTGATGTTCTGCGATTAAACACAACTCATTTGAAACTAAGTTATTGCATTGAATAGGGGACAGGCATATACACACGCAACAATAAATCGCAGACATCTTCAAACCAAGGATTAGTTAGTTTTTCTATTCAACAACTGGGAAACAAATGTATCTGGTTATGTACATGTATAATACTCATGTGTATCTTTTCGGTCATTTTTTTTTTTTTTCGGGGACAATTTCATTCTTTCAAATTTTTGATTTTTGGGGGTATTTTACGTCACGCGAAACAAGAATCAGACTTTTTCGAAGCTGGGGACGTTCCCGATTTTGCGATGTCCCCGTTTAAAGGGTGTGTATCAATGAGCGGGGCCCAATTTTATAGAGTATCACGAGTGCATCCTCACACACACACACACACACATGCAAACACACCTACACACAAACACACACACGCTCGCTCTCTCTCACTCTCATTTCTGTTAAGACAAAGTTGGCTGAAATGTCCTGGAAGACTGTAAAACCTTCTTGAGAATTCCCTACTTGAACAACCATGCACATTGTACTAGTCATGTGCATACTGAGACATCTTCTAGATACTGGTCTGTAGCCGTAGTAGGGAGACGTGGGGATCTTCGGTCACACCTAAGTAAAGAGTCTGGTCACCGCCTTCCTGCTACTTTAGAAATAGACGGGTTGGTAAAGATACACACGAACACCCTCTCTCTCTCTCTCTTTCTCTCTCTCTCATTTCTGATAAGACAAAGTTGGCTGACATACAGTGGTGTAGATAGCTTTTCGCTGGTGGAGGGGCAAGCCCAAAATTTTCCAACAGACCAAAAATTTTCCGACAGTGTAACAACAATAAAAACCCAAACAAACAGAAAAAATCTGTTGTTTACTGCAAATGTACTGAAAATTGGTCTTTTTAACCAAAAATTTACCCAAAATGGCATGTTTTTATCCCCAAAGCCAGCATTTTAATGCTATTAGGCATAAATTCGCCTAAAAATGGTCCCAAAAAATTTCCGACAAAACTTCTGGTGGGGGGGGGGGGGGGGGGGGGGGGGGGGCAGAGACTGGAACAATTTCTTGAGAATTCCCTACTTGAACAACCATGAGCATTTTACTAACCGCGTGCACACGGAGATATCTTCTAGTTACAGATCTCTAGAATAGCCGATGAATCAATGGGCAATTGGGGATCTCACGGGCTTCTGTTGGAAATTTGATTTTTTACCTGGTTTATTACTCTCACAATAGTTGCCAACTGTTGATTAGCTTTGAATCCGAAAGACTGCTTTTCTGGGCCAGGAACATAATAATATCATTAACTGGCTGCTAAGCGATTGTGTGTGGGGTAGACTAATCAATATTTTCAACGTGCAGCCCCATATTCTTGATCAGCAATTTCAGGAGTCAAACACTAAAGAATTTTTCATCAAATTTAGTCATGGCTGATGTGAAACAGTCATGCAAGAGTTTATGAAAAATTTCCTAAAAATACTGAATTAGTTATCAGGGAAAAATTAATACATAAGAGTAGAGTATATACAAAGAAATGGGAAAGGCAACAAAAAAGCGGCAAAAGGGAAACAAAAAAGGGGGGTAATAGCAGGAGTACCCAGGTTCGACTGAACAGAAGGTTCCGTATGATTAGAAGGGCATTTTGGTTTAAAAAAGCTCACACTTTACAAAATAAATTTTAGAAAATGTGAAATAATTCTTTTAAAAAAAAAACTTATGTGACAGTTTTATCGAAATATAAGTCATTTCCATAAGACGTTTTATCAATGCATCACTGTCTTCAAATGCACCCACCCACATACTTTAGAAATTGAACAAACAGTTGAAGAAAAGAAAATTATTTTTGAAAATATTGCAACAAAATCAAAGCATGTGACCCCTCATTGGAACGGCTGGATAAGCTCGTTCCAGTGAGTGGTCACAAGGTATAATTGTGCTGAAATATTTGAAAAATTAAAAATATTATTCAAAATAATCAACTTTGATATCGACTACGTTGGGTAAGGGGTAACAATCACTTCTCCTTTCTTAATGTGAGTGATAGGTTGATATTGTATGTATCAGTATCAACATTTACATTGTAAACTGTTGTACTCCCCACCACACCAGCCACCACCCCCTCCCCCCCCCAAAAAAAAAATGAAAGTGTCAATGACACTGTAGCTTGTGTGTTGTGTTTGATGTAAAGGATAATGTTCAATCTTTATGAAAGGATTATGAAATAAGTTAAGATTTGTGATAAGTGGGAATATGTTCATTTCTGTTCTCTGTATGCTATTTTTTTGATAGAAATAATATGAGGTGTACACTGTACTAAATAGATGAGGGGTGGGTTAATATGACGTCACAGTTAATGTATGTGGCCCTCACAGTTAAAATATATCAATGAAAGTTACCAAGTTACAGTGAAATTATTCCAAAACGAGTCATCCTATCAAGTTACATTGAAATCCCTTCATAAATATGGCCTGTAGACTGTGCTAAAGGTTATCGGGCTTCGAGCCAATATATTTATTTATTTATTTATTGGTGTTTAAGGTCACATACTTATGCACAATGGCTAATCGTGACAGTTTTATGGGTGGAGGAAGCCGGAGTACCCAGAGAGAATCACCGAGCAACGACGAGCAGCTGTCAGCTCCCCAACATCGTAACTCTGAACTCTGCACCGCAGCAAAGGCAGGGTTAGATTGGTTGAAGACATGCGCACCATCGACGTACAGTACGCCTCAGTACACAGCGTCATCGTGCCCCTCTGTAGGCAATCGGGGTGAAGTGTCTTGCCCAAGGACACAACGCGGTTGCCGCAGGTGGGATTCGAACCGAGGACCTCTCGGCTTGCAGCCTGCACCTCTACTAACTGAGCCACCGCGCCCCCCTTCGAGCCAATGCAGCCGTCAGTTTCCCAATTGCGTCTAAAGGGGACATTCTCATCTAGACATTATATGAAGTCAACCTAACAAATTACAATGAAATCCTTTCATAAATATGACCTGTAGACTGTGCTCAAGGTTTCTGGGCTTCAAGCCACTGAAGCCGTCACAGTTAACCAATCACGACTAAATGGGGATGTCATCATCTTGGCATTATATGGAGTCAAACTTACGGGTTACAATGAAATCCTTCCATAAATATGACCAAAAGACTATACTAAAGGTTTTGGGCTCGGGCACCCATCAAGGCTGAATGATCGTAACCAAAAGGATACGTTCTCATCTAGACATTATTTGGAGTCATCCTACCAAGATACAATGAAATCCCTTCACATAAATATCACCTGTAGACTGTGCTAAAGGTTTTTGGGCTTCATGCCCCTGTAGCCGTCACAGTTGCCTAATGGTGTCCAAAAGGGGCTGTTCTCATCTAGACATTATATGAAGTCAACCTACCAAGTTACAATGAAAATCCCTTCATAAATATGACCTGAAGACTGTGCTAATGGTTTTTGGGCTTTGGGCTCGGGCAGCCATCATGTTTGAAGGATCGCAACCAAAAGGGGACATTCTCATCTGGACATCATCTGGAGTGATCCTGCAAAGTTACAATGAAATCCCTTCATAAATATGACCTGTAGACTGTGCTCAAGGTTT
Source organism: Pictodentalium vernedei (assembly GCA_031216915.1). Classification (NCBI taxonomy): domain Eukaryota; kingdom Metazoa; phylum Mollusca; class Scaphopoda; order Dentaliida; family Dentaliidae; genus Pictodentalium; species Pictodentalium vernedei. The sequence goes on from CM062297.1 coordinate 469,431,539, forward strand.
TCAGGCACCTGCAGCCATCATAGTTGACCAATCATGACCAAAAGGGGATGTCATCATCTAGGCATTATATGGAGTCAACCTAACAGGTTACAATGAAATCCTTCTATAAATATGACCTTTTGCCTATGCTAAAGGTTTTTGGGCTCGGGCACCCATCAAGGCTGAATGATCATGACCAAAATTGGACATTCTCATCTAGACATTATTTGGAGTCATCCTACCAAGTTACAAAGAAATCCCTTCATAAATATGACCTGTAGACTGTGCTAAAGGTTTTCGGGCTTCGGGCCCCTTTAGCCGACACAGTTGCCCAATCATGTCCAAAAGGGGACGTTCTCATCTAGACATTATGTGAAGTCAACCTACCAAGTTACAATGAAACCCCTTCATAAATATGACCTGTAGACTCTGCTAAGGGTTTTTGGGCTTTGGCAGCCATCTTGGTTGAATGATCGCAACGAAAGGGGACAATCTCATCTGGGCATCATCTGGAGTGATCCTACGAAGTTACAATGAAATCCCTTCATAAATATGACCTGTAGACTGTTCTCAAGGTTTTCGGGCACTTGTAGCCATCACAGCTGACCAATCACGACCAAAGGGGATGTCATCATCTAGGCATTATATGGAGTCAACCTAACAGGTTACAATGAAATCCTTCCATAAATATGACCTTTTGCCTATGCTAAAGGTTTTTGGGCTCGGGCACCCATCAAGGCTGAATGATCGCGATCAGAATAGGACATACTCATCTAGACATTATTTGGAGTCATCCTACCAAGTTACAATGAAATCCCTTCATAAATATGACCTCTAGACTGTGCTAAAGGTTTTTGGGCTTCGGGCCCCTTTAGCCGTCACAGTTGCCCACTCACGTCCAAAAGGGGACTTTCTCATCTAGACATTATATGAAGTCAACCCACCAAGTTACAATGAAATTCATCAATAAATATGACCTGTAGACTGTGCTAAGGGTTTTCGGGTTTTGGACTTGGGCAGTCGTCACGGTTGTCAGATCATGCCCAAATGGGGAAATTCTCATCTAGACATCATAAGGAGTCATGCTACCAAGTTACAATGAAATCCCTCCATATTAAACATGACCTGTAGACTGTGATAAAAGTTTTTGGGTTTCGGGCTTGGGCAGCCATCACAGTTGATAGATCATGGCCAAAAGGGGACAGTCTCATCCAGGCATTATACAGAGGCATCCTACCAAGTTACAATGAAATCCCTTCATAAATACGACCTGTAGACTGTGCTCATGGTTTTGGGGTTTTGGGCTCGGGCAGCCATACCGGTTGCCCGATCGCGACCAAAAGGGGACGTTCTCATCTAGACATGACCCCAAACCTGCATATGAAATTTCGTGACGATTAGACAAGAACTGCAGGGTGTAGCCCGTGCTAAAGGAAAATGTGAAGACTTACAGACTAACAGACTTCCGCAGGCGTGATGGCAATAGCTTATCTTGACTATATCAAGTTAAGCTAAAAATTACTTTTGTTTTAAGCTCATCAGTTTTACAATGATTGGCAAGCATGTTAGGCAACTTATATTAATCATTCCTTTCACTTTAACATAAAACAGAATGAATATCGAAATAGCAAAAATGTTAAAAGATGAATTCAATTTAACCAATGCTAAATTAAATGAACCTTTGAATCTTCGACCTGTCATCACCTATAAGAAAAACAAAAGCTTGCGTACCATCCTTGTAAAGATTAAATTAGAGCCCATCAATGAATAACATCAATTATTGCCAGTCACTTTAACCAGTTCCTAAGCTCATCACTTAGTTTAAATCAATTTTATGTGATTTTTTGTCATGTTTGAAACCCATCAGGGTTCAGTAAATGAAAACAATTTTTCAGGGCATAGTAAAAGAAAACAAGAGCACCGGAAAGCGGGACAATATACGCGTGTTTTGTATTTTTGAAGGGTTGGGGTAAGGATGGGGGTGAGGGTGAAAATTGTTTGGACCAACCCCATATTCGAACTTGACCTGTATTTTGTTGTGATTAAACAACATACCAAGTTTGGAACCAATCGGAAAACAAATAATAAAAGTTATCATCCGGAAACCAAGTATTTGATGCATTCTATGTCCAACAAGGTCCATAATTCAGGGGAACTTTGAAGTTCGAGCTGACCCCATATTCGAACTTGACCTGTCTTTTGTTTTGATTAAACCACATACCAAGTTTAGGAGTCAATCAAAAAAAAAATACTAAAGTTATCATCTGGATGGATGGACAAATGGATGGACAAATGGACAGACAGACAGACTGATTCCATAATTCGACGGTTTTTCAACAGGCATATACTAAAAAATCAGTTAGGCCATTTTAAAGTTATAATCCGGAAAACACAAAATGCACAAATTCAAGAGAAATAACTCTGGAAAGGTACATGGGATTTTGGCCGAAAGTGAACTTGAGCTGTGCTTTGTGGTCATAAACAAAATCTGAGAATTTGAAACAAATTAGTCAAGGCAAACTAAAGTTATCATCTGGAAACCACATAATTCACAAATTTGTTTTCATTCACAGGGAATAACTATGGAACGGTACATGCAATTATGGCCGAAGGTGAACTTGAGCTGTGCTTTGTGGTCAAAAACAAAATCTGAGAATTTGAAAAAAATCAGTCAAGGCAAACTAAAGTTATCATCCGGAAACCACAAAATCCACAAACTTGCAATCATTCAAGGGGAATAACTCTGGAAAGGTATATGCGATTGTGGTCAAAAGTGAACTTGAGCTGTATGTTGTGGGCAAAAACAAAAAACTGAAAATTTGAAATAAATCAGTCAAGGCAAACTAAAGTTATCGTCCGGAAATGAAAAGTTGGGCTAAATTCCCATAAATAAAGGGCCATAACTCTACTGCAAATGGGCCGCTAGAAACGGAAATTGAACCCATCCTGTATTTTGTCATACTAAATCCACATGCCAAATTTAACTCAGCTCAAACCATTACATCTAAAGTTATCGTCTGGAAACAAAATGTGCCCATGGACGGACAGACAGACAGGTGGAGAAACCATTCACATAATACGTCCCGTTTTTCAAACGGGTGTATAAAATCAACATCTGAAAAATTTGGTGTCAATCCATCAAGGCGTTCGGCTTTAAATGAACGGAAACCAATTTTTTTTCATGAATTGTGTTTTCAAAGGGCCATAACTGTAATTGGCGAGAGGGGGTCAAATCAAAGAGATCTTTGGGTGGCCTGCGTGATAAAGAGAAGCCTGGTTTTGAAGAGTACCTTGATGGCACCTTTGGGGGGTCACTGTTGTTCAAGCCGAGGTCGCGGTCCCTGGAGCTGAGGGGAAAAATTGGGAAAAACAGTGAAAAGGAGTGCCAGATGTGTAACTTGGGCGTGGTCGAGACCCTGGAACACTTTCTTCTAGAATGCCCAAAGTATCAGTCTAAAAGAATGAGATTCACTGGGAGTATAATGGGGAAGTGGGATGGGAGAATGAAGGACATGTGGTTGGGGGAGACTCAAAGGAGAGGGTTGATAGGCTAATCGGTGAGATTGGGAAGAATGGGGCAAGGGATGTCATCAAGCAGTTCGTCTCCGAGTGTTGGGAGGAGAGGAGAAGCGTGGGAATAGGGAGGCAGTTGGGAGTTCAGGGGTAACCATGGTCTTCTCGTCCGAGAACCGCGACAAAACAGCAGCTGGCCAAAGTGTTATTATTATATTATTATTATAACTCTGCAGCAGATGGACTGAGAAACACCAATATCGAACTTGACCTGTATTTTATTACTACAAATAACATCTGAAAAATTTGGTGTCAATCCGTCAAGGTGTTCAGCTTTAAATGAACGGAAACCAATTTTTTTAGAAAAATTGTGTTTTCAAAGGGCCATATCTCTGCAGCAGATGGACTGAGAAACACCAATATCGAACTTGACCTGTATTTTAATGCTAAAAACAACTTCTGAAAGTTTGATGTCGATCCGTCAAGGCGTTTGACTTTAAATGAACAGAAACCAAATTGTTTATGGACAGACAGACAGACAGACAGACTGATAACATAATACAACCGTTTTTTAAACGGGTGTATAAAAATGTTTCAGTAGGAAATGTCTGTGCCAGTGCGATTTTTTAACCTCAAACACACATAGGCGAGTGCCAGAGTTCATATATATGCCCCAAAACAAAATAGGTCCAATTTCAACCATGTTTATTTATTTACTAAATAAAATTATTATTTATTTATTTATTTTTCACCTTATTTATTTTTCACTGTATTTTATTTACCTTTCACACAATGTAGAGGTTCAAAAGGTAAAACACACAATTTCTACGTTATGTAAGATATTTTCCATCATAAACCTCCGTCGGGGGATATTCATTCCAACTAATAACATTCGTAAGGCATCATAATCTTTGGCGTTTTTTTAATTTATTTCTCCAGTCTCAATATATATTGTTTATATTTGTAAATAATTCTAAAATTTATTTTTTAGGTTATTAGAGATTTTAATTTAATTGTATTGACTTAAATATTCATTTTTAGCGGAAAAATGCAGATAGAGAAATAGCAAGAGAAAAAGTAAACACTTACAGTGATACAAACAGATAAAAAAGATACACAGAAATAGTGCAAATGGCGATAGCGTTGTTGAACTTCCGAGTGAGTGATAATCAGTTTTGTGTGAAATCACCAGTGCTGGACGATACGTCTGTTCACTGTGAAATCAGAGGTGCGAATGACTTTGGGAGGGCATGCCTGGTATATATGCATATGTGGGCTGGGGTGTTTTCACTGTTCAGTACATAATTAAACTCGGTGACAAGCTGAGAAATGTCACTTAACTAGATAATTCTTTTCAATCTGAGATGTCCCAAGTTTGTTTTTCACAACTAAGTTTGTGTCGTCCAAACAAATTAGATGAAGCCCTATTGATTGGCTTTCATTGAATTTTAATCAGTCAGGGATTGGTTTGCTTTACTGACCCCATGAAGCCCTATTGGTTGGCTTTGATTTAAGTATAACCAATCGGGGCGGTTTGCTTTACTGGCTTCAGAAGTGTGTGAAAATAATATGAAAAAATGGTTTATAAAATATATACTAAATGCTTCGACGGAATCAAAAAGGGAAAATAAGTTGGCATCTGGGAAAACGTAGAAATAATTCAGGTTTGGGTTCGTGCTCCAGCAACAAAAACTCTAAACAAAAGGGCAAGGGTGTGGAGTCCAACCCATTGGGCCCTAAAACGAACACCACTACGGTAGTGCTTCTAAACCAGATGATACAACTCAGCAGATTTCAAAAACTAATCCTAGCAAGGGGATGGTGAGCAAGACTAATCTTACACCTGTTTTGCCCTTTATAGATAATACCACTGAGATGGGGAGACCTATGCATGGCATCTCTGTGGAGGTATCACCATAGGGCAAGAGGCAACTACTGTTCCCACCTGTGATGTGGTCAATCAGGTGACGCCGTGATTGAAAAGGAAATTGGATATAGACTTCCAAGAAAATGGTGAGCCCCTGGAAATAGAAACGGTGGCTAAGAAAACCTGGAAAGCGTCGACACACACCGATAACCCAGGTGTTGTTGTCAATGAGAGCTCGGACACCATGGATGTTATAGTAGTAACAACCAGTGCGGAGATCTATAATGATGGGAAATCAGCAGACAGTAATGCAACGGAAACGATAGCGACGACGCCAACATTCACCATTGACAGTGGTGTATCGTTCGCCGACTAGGTAAGAGCCCTTTCTAAACAACCTCATAAGGATAATACGGCCAAACACCAGGCGAATAAACAAGAGCATCAACCGCTGCAAAACCCTTGCATAGTCATCAAAATTGCGACATCGATGCCATAGCTGCGACGGGTGGAGCAATCTCACAAAATTCTAAGTCCATCAAGGGCCATAACTCCAAGAAAAATATTTGGAACAACACATGCATTGAGCAGTGGCTAGACATCAATACAATACACTTACATGCCAAATATAAAGTCATTTCATCAAGTATTTCAAAAGTTATGGAATTTTGAAACTCGTTGGTCACAGACCGACCGACCGACAGACCGACCGACAGAGACCGACCGACAGACCAACCGACAGACAGACCGACATTGTGACTTATAGAGCTGCAAGTCATAGCTAACAAGGGTTCCCACAAAGATTAATGATGGGGATACTGATGAAGCACTGTTTGAATACTAGTGGGGCAGACTAATATCTAAGGCTACAGGAAACCCTATGTGGAAAATTAAAGTAAAATGCCCCAACAGGTCACAAAACTAAACTTCATTAACAAAGGTGTTTGTATAAATGAACAAAAATATGAGACCGAGGAGTATCATGTTTTGCCTCAGCCCACACAGTGTCATAAATGCCAGAAATTTGGCCATATGTCGGACAGATGCAAAGAAGAGTTGTGTTGCATGAAATGTGGCAAAAAACATTTAACAAAGTCATGCAAGGTTTCAACACTGAAATGCCCAAATTGTAATGGGAACACCCAAGTAATTATCGGGGTGTCCCCACTACAAAAAAGTTAAAACCAACATAGAACTCAAAGCTATGAATGTCAACAGTGTAGAAAACTCAACCTCTCCGCATTCGATGTGCAGCCTAATGGGTGGTTCAATTTTTAATATAATGAACAAACACTTCGACGTCAGTCTTTGCAACATATGTAAAGAAGTTGGGAAAACAGCATCCAAGTTATATCAAACTAAAATCTCTTCCTCGCTAATAGAAGCCGCCATAAATAAAATATAAATCATACCCATAACAAGTTAACTAGTACGATTACGTCAGGTACTGACCAATTATGGATAAGCTGAAAATAATTCAGTGGAACGCTCGAAGCATTAACTGCAAAAGCTCACAGATGACCGATTACTTCACAAACGTAGATGTAATTGGTATCAGCGAAACATGGATAAAGCCAAGTAAGACATTTTTGCTAAGTTGATTCAACATCATTAGACGAGACCGTCCCACACAATGTGGAGGCAGAGTGGCTCTCCTCATAAGGCAGAACTTCTGTCTGGCACAATGGCATGAGATACAAACTAGCTAAAATGGGGCTACCTACAAAAATTCAAAGGATCATATCATCATTTTTATCTGATCGAAAAATCAAAGTGAGGGTCAACCGCAAGGTGTCAGACGAGGTAAAACTCGAAGCGGGCACTCCACAGGGTTCCGTCCTTAGCCCACTTCTATTTATAATATATGTGAATGACTTTGACAAAGTAGGGAAGAACCATGTTGAACTATCTCAATTCTCCGACAGCAAAGGAATCTGGACAGCCAGTAAGTCTCAAAACATAATACAAAACTGCCTGCAGGATACCATCTGTGACCTGCAAGACTGGTGCACTCTGTGGAGCATCAAGCTAAATGCCGCGAAAACACAAAGAATCACATTCTATAAAAAGCAAAGGAAAAAAGCTGTCCCTAATATTGAGCTTAAGCTTTATGACTACAAACTGGAAGCTAGTAATGAGGCAAAGTTTCTGGGATTCTCAATCTAAACAATCATGTAAACTCAGTCACTGACAAAGCCACTAAATGCTTCAATTTCCTGAAAATGATAAGAGGAAAAATTGGGGAGCCAATAAAGAAGGTCTCCTCAAGCTTTACAAATCACATATATGCCCAGTAGTAGAGTATGGGGCCATAATAACGAATGACCCGAATAAAACCAACACTGAAAAACTACAATGGGTCCAAAGTCATGCTTTGCACGTGGCTCTGCGCAAGCCCACGTGAACATCGATAAAACAACTTCATGAGATAGTAGAAATAGACACTATAGCAATGCGCTTAAAAGCAAAACTCTCAATAGACTTCAAGACAGTGAATTAATAATTGAACTCAATGTGCATCGCGCCCTTAATAGGAAAACTAAATAATTTGGGGCATATACATCAAAAGGGTTAAAGATTACATCATTGCGATGGGTTGAGCCAGGCACTCAGTGACAAAAGTTCAGAACTGGCTGCGGGTGACACGATACGCATGAAAGCTTGCCTCTGTTACCAGTGGGAGTTGCAAACAGCAAGGAAAATCTCCATCTGCTGCCGGGCATAAATTTCAGGGAAAAAATACTGGCTTCCCCATCCACATGTCATTGGTCGTCACGGACAGAGCAGTTGTAAATCAAAAACTAAATTGCTCTAATTTCCAGCTCGCCATCTTCTCTACCTCCTCTATCTCATCAGGCACATGACCAAAACTGAATGACAAACAATAAGGGATTGAAACAATCCTCATGCAAAGATGTGCAGAAAACCTAAAGAAGACCAAGGCCGGGATTGAAACAATCTTGCCAGCAAACAGCCCTTTTAAGGGCTTTTTTGTTATTTATTTAGGGTTGTTTTTGGGGGGGGGGGTTTGGGGGTGAGGTCATTTGGAATTCCCGAAGGATAACCAGATACCTTTTAATCACATACTGCATCCTATCTCCCAAAAGGCTTGGTGGATGACTCCCGGTTTTTCAAAACTAAACTGTTGGAGCTTTCTCCATTCCTTTTATGACAGCTATGGTCATATACCGGGCCGCTACCAAACCGGCATTGCTGTTTGGTTTTCTTCTCTCTTCTTCCCTTAAATTTGCCATCGCACAAAATTATATTCTGACTCGCCACCATGGTGGGAATCAAACTTATACCATCGCCAAGCTGGAACCGAATAAAGCCAACTCTCTAATGGTCTTAATGGTGTTGAGGGATTGATTATTGACAATCTATCACTCCAACGTAATCTGCCGGAAATTCTAACCATGTGCATACCATCTCAGACCCCATTTGAGGCAATAGGAAGCTGGGCCTGTGTGAATTAAGTGAAATAAAATAAGGTTGACCGGGTCGCAAGGGATTGGTAAATCCCACATTGTCCCTGCGCGCCTTTGGCACGCTAAAACCTTTCATTCATTGTGTCTAGTATTTCAAAACGGCGAATGCACATGTGAATCTCCGATTTATTCCCAATGCAAGAGGTGGACAAAGTTTGATTTATAATGGTTTCAAATTCCGAGTGAAAAACAGAAGACGAGACGATATATATTGGAGATGTTGTAAAGCGGGATGTACGGCTGCTATTAACACTAAAGACAGTATAATAACTAGTTTTGGGATCCAACATAACCACAAACCAGATAATAATAAAATTATTGTGGACACATTTCTCAGTGAAATGAGGGAAAAAATCAAACACGACCATAGAACTATTCCAGCAATCTATCAAGAAGAATTAAATTGTCTACCTACAAATGTTCCTGAAATAATTCAATCTGTTCCAACACTGTATTCAGTTGACTCTAGTTTGTACAGAGCAAGATCTACAACTCTGCCGCCAGTTCCTAAAGTGAGACAACAGATTGGTCCTTCCAACTGCATATAAAGAAACAAACACAGGTCACAACTTTTTATTACATACCGAGCCTGACAATTCCCTTTCCGATCTTTGCTAGTGATGAAAACCTTTGACTTCTAGCTTCTTCAGATATTTATTATTGTGATGGAACCTTTAGTATGTGTCCAACTCTGTTTGACTAAATTTACACAATTCATTCGTTTGTGGAAGGGAAAATGTTTCCCCTTGTTTATAGCCTGTTGGCAAATAAAGAACAGTCAACATATCAGCATTTTTTCGAAATGGTAAAACAGAAGGCACATGATTTAAACATGGAACTGTGTCCATCTATAGTAGTGGCTGACTTTGAAAGAGTGGTGCAAAATGCTGCAAGGACTGTCTTCCAATCCACCATGAAAGGTTGCATGTTCCATTATAGACAGGCAATTTGGAAAAATGCCCAACGACATGGTTTACAAGTTGCATTTGCCAACGACCAGAGTGTTAATATGTTTGTTAAACATTCTGCAGCTCTCCCACCTCTAAGACTTGGCAATATAGGAGACTATTGGTGGTTCGCTATAGAGAATGTGGATATGGATATTCCTGGAGTTTGCAGCTTTGCAGACTACGTAACAGAGCAGTGGGTAGAAGATGGTGACAGTTTTATGTGGAATCACTTTGAAACCAAATGTCCACGTACGACGAATCATGAAGGATGGCATAGTAAACTGTCAAAGCTTGCAGCTTGTCATCCAAATATCTTCAAGTTTATAAACTTAATATAATAAATATTATCCCGTACGGAAATCATGGATGCGAGTTGAAAAAATTATAACTTGACCAGCACAATATCTGGACATTCCCCAGACGGTTTTTTACCTAACTGTAGCTATTGACGGAGAAGAATCATGTTACCAGTACTGAATTTTGAATGAATTGTGGGTTGGGGAGGAAGGGACTATTTAAGATTTAAGATTTTAAAAGTTAAGTTCAGAGTGAAATGTTAAAATGTACATGTTGAGAGTGGAATTAACATAAATAAACTACATTAATGAAGAAGGAATGCTTGTGGTGGCCCTGGGACGTTTCGGAATCCATAATATATTGAAGCACCTGCATGCACTAGCAAGGAAGACTGACCAAGATGGGGAGGGGGAGGGGGGGGGGGGGGTTCAATCAATGATATAGGCCTATTTGTGCGTGTGGGTTTATGGGACCAATTACCTCGTTTTGGGGATGGGGAGGGAGGGGGGAGTACTATTCACTTCACCATTTAGGAGTGGTATAGATGAGTGAATCTTACACTGCCAAGACATTGAAATTTTGGATGTGCTGGCTGCACGCAAAAATCAGGGGTGGCGGTAGAAAATCTCCGATTGAGGAACTAAAATCTCCAACAGGAGTGGGGTCATGGTGGCTACGTTCTCTGACAGTAGTGCGACCCAGTATAAGAAAATCTGAAAATAAGTTAATAAAATAAAGGCATTTCGGCTCAACAGTTTTCCGAAATAGTCATTTTTGAAACATCTGGGTGCCATTCAACGTAAAACTGAACACTCCACTAAGAAGATCACAACTTTTTAGGGTGATCTGAAAGTCACGCACAGCAGATCTGTGGGATCTCCACATGACATGAACTCTCCGATGAACTGGCCAAATTCTCTGATGGAGGTGGGGTGGATCTCCTCGATGGGGGAGGGGGGGGGGGTTCTATCCCCCTGATCTCATCCCATACTTTCGCACCACCCCTGGTAAAAATCTCAAAACACAAGCATCTAAAATTTCAAATCTTACTGAGAGCAACTTTTCGTTTACATTCATTCCAATTTTCAGTATGTGACATTCCGCCATAATGTTTTGCTTGACGTCTGAAGTGGAAAAATGAGGATGGGTTCAAAAATTCACTGGCAGGCAGTCGATGGACATGATCACAAGAAAGAAGTAAAATTAGCACTCTATTCTCAAGCCATTGACAGTTTTCTAAATAATAAACCAAGCTTTGTAAACTTCTGCGTAAATTTTGCAAGCCATTGACAACACACGGTTTTTACAGTAATAATGCGAGTTCATTGAGCTTCTGTTTCAAGTTCTTGTTGTTTTGATTGTAATTATGAAGTCCTTTGTTTCTATGATCGCAACTGTCTTTTTCATTCATTGAAAAGTTCAAGCATGATGAAATACAGGTTGTGTGGGAGGTGTGGTGACTTCTGTAAGGAAATTAATATGCAGCCAATTGAATGCTCCAACAATTAAAACAGAAGCTTATTGACTGCCGATGAGTTTTGATACCTTTCAGTTTGGGTTAATTGCAAAATAATTTCTGGCTATTTCGTCCCCAAAACACATTTAAATAGTCGATGTGCACTTTGATTTTTATAGTGAAATATCTAGGAATTATTTTCCAATTATTTACTGAATAGTGCGGCAAGTTAGTTGCCGTGCTCTTCGGCGATTAATTGCAAAATCATTTCTGGCTACTTCATCCCCAAAACACATTTGAATAGTCGATGCGCACTTTGATTTTTTTTTATGAAATATCTAGGAATTATTTCCAGTTATTTAATGAATAGCATGGCAAGTTAGTTGCCATGCTCTTCGGTGATTAATTGCAAAATAATTTCTGGATATTTCGTCCCCAGAACACATTTAAATAGTCAATGTGCTCTTTGATTTTTATAGTGAAATATCTAGGAATTATTTTCAAATTATTTACTGAAAAGCACGGCAAGTTAGTTGGCGTGCTCTTCTGCAATTAATTGTGAAATAATTTCTGGTTATACCGTCCCCAAATAAAAACAAACTTATTTATGTTAATGTCTATGTGCTGTGTATTACGTTTCAATAGTTTATTGCTTGTTAAAAGTTGAAACACTTGAATGAAATAAAATTTATCAAAGCCAATGTTCTTTTTTGTTGCTCTGTTGTCAATGGAGATAAGTAATTAATTGTTCACGCCCACTCATAAATTGTTCCTATATAAATAGACAGCACTAATCTAAATTTAGCATCAATAATTGGGGTATTAACTGATCAGTCTCATATGGGCACTGTACTCGTAATGTAACACCTTTTTTATGAGAACAATGCCTGATGGCAAAGTGGGGACAGCAAACAATATGAGTGGTGACAATTATTGTTCTTGATTTACAAAAAAAAATGAAAAAATGGTTTATGACCCAGTGGGAACACACATAGGAAAACTAGTTTGTTCAAATAAAGCACTTGTGGTCATATTTTGGGTTGGCAAGGGGCCCAAAGACCTCAACATTGTATGTGAAGAAAAAAGAACATTTTTGTAGCTTTCTTCAATATAACTCCCAAGCTTCAAAGGAAGGGTGTCTTGAGAATGAGAGTATAAGGCTAAAAAAAAAAGGGATTTTGATTCTCAGGCAATCCCTCATTGAATTTGAAATCCCTCATTGTAGATTATTATTGCCTTTCAGTGTCTTCCAATATTACTACAAACTCAGGACGACCCAAAACTTTTTACATTTTTTGATTGATGCATATTTATTTAGTTGTGTCTCCAATATGTTTGCCTTGTTACAATTTATGGGAGAGTGCCTATAGCCACTCTCTCCCATAAATTGTAATGAGGCAAATCCCCTTAGATTAAATACTTTTACTTCAAAGATAATATGAAGAGCATCGAAAGAATATGAAGCCTTTCAATTGCAGTACTTACAGTTTGTTTTTAAAGGAATGTTTTATTTTTCAAATTAAAAATGAATTTATTTGTACAAATATGCACTTTCTACATTTCTGTGTGTAAAAAGACAGCCGAAATCCTCTCCATGTTTGCTCACTTTTTGCAAAAGAAAATGAAAAATTAAAAATAAAACTCTCCCTCCCTCCCTCCCTCACAATTTGAAAAAAAAAATGTCTGAGAATCAATTAATTTATTTTGTGTATCTTAATTAAATGAAATTAATTTGGTGTGCAATCTGCTTCTCCCAGTTAGACTGTTCCAAAGTTGATCAAGGTTGCAAAGCTGAGACAGTGGAAACCTTTCTAGAATGTCAACATCAGTAAAAGCTTAGAGCACTAAATTTTAATTATCATTTGGTAAATTATTTGAGTAATACCTTTCAGTGCAAGATGATAATTTTAATATGATTCATTACATGAGTGAGATCGGTGAGCTCGAAAGAGTAATTGACATCTGATTCCATGTATATATGAGCTGTAAGCTCTTAAGTATAATTCAAATGTAGTTCATTATTATGATGAGACTACTGAGTTATGGGTATTTGTATTGTGTGGTACGGCTCATATTGGGGGCTATAGTTTAGTAAGTTCTAAAAAAGAGGACAACTCGCTGACTGGTATTTAGAATTTTTATCTTTATGAGATGTTTACACTGTGCCCATCTTTCTGTAAAGAAATTATTGTACATTGCACAGTCTGCCTGAAATATGGGCAGGGACCGACCTGGGCATGCGCCAGTGCGTATTTGGTTCTGAAACATCAGGACCTGGCTCTTAAATCTCAGAAATAGGCTTCTCAGCTGGCGCGTAACTACTCAGATCATATTTTGATATTCTTTCGATGGATAATCGAGAGAGACACTCTTACATGTATTATATATATGATTATCATTCATCATTGCTGTAGAGTGCTTAAGTTAATACTTCAAGTCTTAATTACCAAGCATTAATCTTCACTGTGGTTTCTGATCAAGTCTTGGCTGCCTAAATAGGCAGCCAAGACTTGATCAGAAACCACAGTGAAGATTAATGTTTGCTACAGTGTACTAAATGAAAATGATGAGAGTTATTACATACTTGCAGTGTGTGTTACAAACAGCAGTGTGACTCCGTAAATTGAAATCTGGCGCATGAATTGAAAAAATAGGCTCCGAGGCTAGAGCGTATTTTAAATAGTCCTGATCGGTTCCTGTATGGGTTTGGTGTCTTTTTGAGTACAACCAGAGATTTTCTGTCCTACTCAATACTATGGAACTCACTTATCATATTTCGAACGGGGGCCACTCTGGTACCCATGTGCAATTTTTTTCAGGGTTTCTAGAAAAATGTGTAATATTTTTAAAGTCGTGTTTGTCTTCAGTTTCTGTACAAAACTTTTAAGTTGGCTAACCATTGAAACAATGCCGTATTCAGAGCCTTTCTATTAAATATTAAAACAGGAAAGCAGAAGATTAATATATTTAAATATTGCTGCAACCATAAGGGTGCACATAAATTTCCAAGCACAAAAAAACATACATAGAGAGTAATCGCTTGACTGGACAGGTTATCTGAAATAATTCATGAGAGGTGAGGGATGTTGTACAAACACGAGTGCGCATACGCACGAGTGTTTTACAATACAGTCCCTTGCCTCAAATTAATTATTTCACTAAACCCGTCCAGTGATTACTGTGTTTATTACTTTCCATTATTAACCATAATTATATTATTCAACCCTTTACCTAACATAACAGCCAAAACCAGCCAGCACTATTCTAAAAAATCGCCAATTAATTTTCATTATTTTTTCATTTTTTGTCTCTAAAACATAAGTTATGACCCTTCATTGGAACAAACTTGCCAAACTCGTTCCAATGAGGGTTCATAACCTATGTTTTTGAGACAAAAAATGAAAATAACAGTTATTCAAGAAATTATTTTGCAAGTGTCGTTTGCTTTTCATGTTAAGTAAAGGGTTAAAAAAAACAATGAAGTCCCTATTACACCCACGGCAAAGCGTCTTCATTTGCACGAACGGATACATGACCCAATTGTTGATTGCATAATTCACTTGTACAGTTATCGTTTATAATCAAACCCAGAAATCCCAGTAAATCACACTTTGGAAAAGAAAAAAACTCTGTAATTATGTGATGAATAATCATCTCAGATACAATAGATTAACTGGTTGAGTGCTTGAAGCCACTAGCAAGGCTTTAAAAAATACCTGAGGCTCAAGTGAGCCTGAAACGCTCACCTGACTCAAATTGTCAAAAGAGATGAGTGTATCAGTAAGTGAACAGAAGCAAGAGCAATTTTTTGATTTGCTATGATGCAACCAAAAGCAACTTTTTTGACCATTCATTTCTGTTGGTCCCAGGAAAGGTTCCTAGCAAGCTCTGTTCAGTGAAGTATTAACCCTCTTCACTCTGATGTCAAAATACCAAAATTTCAGGAAGCTATTTTTTCCACAATGCATCTAGAAATTTAACCAATTCAATCTCGTTTGACAGAGCTCAATGAGCTCTGTCAAATGAGATTGAACTGGGTAAATTTTTAGTTGCATTATGGGAAATTTTTTCTGCCTGAAATTTAGATATTTTGACATCAGTGTGCAGGGGGTTAAAACAAGAGGACCCAAGGAGCCTTAATCGCTCATCGGCCATAGTGGTTCAAAGAAGTATTTAGGGTCATATTCATTTAGACATGGTTCATCAACACTACAAAGGAATGAAGTCATGAGAGACAAATTTTATGGAACTAGGGACATGGCTTGAACAAACTTGAATCTTACCCCTCTAAGGATGCTGCATACCAAATATCAAAAGCATTCATCTGCTGAATCTGAAGAAGATTTTTAAAGAAAATACATCATTTTGAACTAAGTTATCATTCGGGCTCCCACAGTGAGCCCAAATATGAACCCAGGGACTTGGCTTGAACAAACTTAAATCTCACCCGCATAAGAATGCTGCATGCCAAATATCAAAAACTTTCCGACTGCTAAATCTGAAGAAGAAGATTTTTAAAGAAAAATTCCTCATATTAGCATTCATCTGCTGAATCTGAAGAAGATTTTTAAAGAAAATACATCATTTTGAACTAAGTTATAATTCGGGCTCCCACAGGGAGCCCAAATATGGACCCAGGGACTTGGCTTTAACAAACTTGAATCTCACCCCCCTAAGGATGCTACACACCACATATCAAAACATTCCAACTGCTGGATCTGAACAAGAAGATTTTTTAAGAAAATTCCTCATTTCGAACTAAGTTACAATTCAAGCTCCCACAGTGAGCCCAAATATGGACCTGGGGACATGGCTTGAACAGACTTGAATCTCACCCCCCTAAGGATGCTGTATACCAAATATTACAACATTCTGACTGCTAGATCTGAAGAAGATTTTTAAAGAAAATTCCTCATTTTGAACTAAGTTATCATTCAGGCTCCCACAGTGAGCCCAAATATGGACCTAGGGACATGGCTTGAACAAACTTGAATCTCACCCCCCTAAGGATGCTGCATACCAAATATCAAAACATTCTGATTGCTAGATCTGAAGAAGAAGATTTTTAAAGAAAATTCCTCATTTTGAACTAAGTTATCATTCGGGCTCCCATAGTGAGCCCAAATATGGACCTAGGGACATGGCTTGAACAAATTTGAATCTCATCCCCCTAAGGATGCTGCATACCAAATATCAAAACATTCCGACTGCTGGATCTGAAGAAGAAGATTTTTAAAGAAAATTCCTCATTTTGAACTAAGTTATCATTCAGGCTCCCACAGTGAGCCCAAATATGGACCTAGGGACATGGCTTGAACAAACTTGAATCTCACCCCCCTAAGGATGCTGCATACCAAATATCAAAACATTCTGATTGCTAGATCTGAAGAAGAAGATTTTTAAAGAAAATTCCTCATTTTGAACTAAGTTATCATTCGGGCTCCCATAGTGAGCCCAAATATGGACCTAGGGACATGGCTTGAACAAATTTGAATCTCACCCCCCCCTAAAGATGCTTCATACCAAATATCAAAACATTCCAACTGCTGGATCTTGAGAAGAAGATTTTTAAAGAATTTTGCCTGAAATGCACTAAGTTCGAATTCAGGCTCCTATACTGAGCCCAAATATGAACCCAGGGGGCCGATTTGTAAAAACTTGAATCAGATCCACCCCACAATGTTGCATACCAAATATCAAAAGATTCTGCCTGCTGGATCTGGAGAAGAAGATTTTTTAAGAAATTTGCCTGAATTGCACTAAGTTCAAATTTGGGCTTCTATAGTGAGCCCAAATATGAATCCAGGGGGCCAATTTTAACAATTTGAATCTGACTCCCCTAGAGATGATGTATACCAAATAGGAAAGAATTCTGCCTGGTGGATCTGAAGAAGATTTTTTTGAATTTTGGAAAGAAATTCATGGGTGCTATCAGAGTTATGCCCCTTGTGGTGTCCCCTGTGGGTAGGGCAAGTTTCTTTGTACAAGTTTGAATTGACATATGATGGGGAACATGCACGCCAAATTTGGTTCAATTTGATCCAGTAGTTTGTGAGGAGTAGTCGTTAATGTAAAGTTCATGACAGACGGCGGCGGACGGCAAGTGATAAGTTAAGCTCCCTTCAGTGAGCTAAAAACAATAACCGAACAAAATTTTTGTTTTGTTTTCAACTACTGTGGTTCCCTCTAGCACCCACTCCCCCCCCCCCCCCCCCCCCAACAAAAAAACAAAAAAAAAAAAAAACACAAGAAAAAACAAGCGACTCGATTTGAACAAACTTGAATTTGACACCCCTTGAGATGTTACACACCAAATATGAAAGGATTCTCACTGGTGGACCAGAAGAAGACGATTTTCCAAGAAATTTTCTCATAATTGACAATGTTAAACTTTGGGCTTCAATAAAAAGCCCAAATATTAACCCAGGGACCTGATTTGAACAACCTTCAATCTAACCCACCGAGACATGTTGTACACCAAATATCAAAAGAATCTGACAGCTGGATCTGGAGAAGATTTTTAAAGAATGTTCCTCATATTGAACAAAGTTACAATTTGGGCTCCCATAGGGAGCCCAAATATGAACCCAGGGACTTGGCTTGACTTTGACTCTCCCTTCCCTAAGGATGTTGCATACCAAATATCAAAAGATTCTGTTGGATCTGGAGAAGAAGATTTTTAAAGAATATCCCTCATATTGCACTAATTTGAACATTTGGGCTCCTGTAGAGTGCCTAAATATGGACCCAGGGGTTAAATTTCAACAACCATGTGAATCAGTCTTCCATAGATGTTATATGTGAAATATGAAAGCTTTTGGAGCAGTGGTTGGGGAGAAGAAGATTATTTTATATGTTTCCCGATTTATTACCTTCAGTGTTAAATAATGCTGACTCAGCATTTTTTCAAAGTCCCGAAACTGTACCTTAGGACAAAACTGATAGCGATTTTTTTTCACCATTCCTTTGTATTGGTCCTAAGGAAGCTTCACACTAAATAAAAAGTTTCAATGCCATACAGTTTTGGAGATATAGATGTTTAAATTTTTTTCTATTTTTAGCTCCTGAGGTTCCCACGGGGCAGTGGGAAAATTGTTTTTGGCATGAATCAAGTACTTAGGACCCAATAATACCTCATAGAAAATCTGGTTCAAATCGGTCTTTTAGTTCAGAAATAGAAATTTTGGGCGGGGCACAAAATAGGAATCCTCCTGTAGCGAGCCCAAATATTGATCAAGAAAATTTTTTTGAACAAACTTGAATCTTGAGTACCAAAGGAGCTTACATACCAAATATCACAGCATTCCTACTGGTGGTTCATAAGAAGATTTCAGGAGAAAGTGATGCTTTTGGAGCATCACTCCCACCCCAGTGGGGGCACAGACTTCATTTTAACAAAATGGAAAGAGGATACCTCCAATATACTGTATGTCAAATTTGTTTGGGTTTGGGCTAGTGGTTTTGAAGAAGAAGACCGAGTTGCGAAAGTTAACGGACGCCGGATGCAAAGTGATGGCAAAAGCTCGCACTGACTTTCAGTCAGGTTAGCTAATAAGGGTACCAGAACAAAAGACAATGTTTTCCTTGCTCATGTTTCTTATTAGGTCAAACGCAAATAATATTTTGTTTATATAAATTTGTTCTATTACAAATTATTGAAGAGTGCCTGTGGACAGTCTCCAGTAATTTAGTTTAGTTTAAACAATATTTATTTCCAGTTCTCAAATATATACAATTTTATCTTACAATCAACATGTATTTTGTCTGTATTAATTCCGCAACTGTCATGTTACTATGATGTGTGTTAATACAGATGTTTGTATCAGGGGGTCGGATACAAGCATGTTCCTTTCGCGTGAGTTCCATTTTTTTCTTTTTGTTCATCCGTACGAATGCTCTTACCACGCTCTGGAACAGATTTGCAACTATTGCTTGGGCGGAATTTCCACTCCACAGGCGATCCATCCACAACACATCCTCCACACACTGAGTCATGTAGTATAAGTATAGTGAAGACAGTTTTTGAAAATACAGTAACGTGGTGTCCCATGGTAGGAGTGGCCATGGGGGAAGAAAGATCTGGGTCAAAAACACAGTGAGACACCATCATTTCGATTGATACTGATTTTTTGGTAACTCGATCTCGATGAGTAACGATGTTGAGTATCCATATTTACAGAAGCAGTCCATCCTCCGCCCTTTTATGGTTATTCAAACATTAAGTGAAGTGATCAGATTTAAGAATAAACTGTTGTACCGCTTCAAAAAATTCTATTAATGCGAGCACTATAAAACTCACATCTGTGCAGCAAGGTATTACAGTCAAACATGAAAGGAAGTAAGCACAGTGTATCACTTCTTATTTGATTATAGTTTGGACTTTTTAGAAGAAAATGGTCAGTTGTCTCGCGTTCAATGCAAACACAGTTTGGCGAGGTGACCAGGTGGTTCACAAAGAGGTGCTCATTAAGATGACTGCACCGTAATCATAGTCTGCAGTGATACACCTGTGCTTTGCGGGATCTCGAATTGTAAAAGAATGGAGTGCTCGGCGGATGTTCTGTTTTAGAAAAATCTGTAATGAGGCTATTTTCTCTGATGTTGACAGGGATATCATTCCATAGTTTGGTTGTTGATGGAATAAATGATAGTTGATAATTTTTGGTTCAACAGAAAGGGACATGGCGATTTTGAGCATGATGTAAATCAGATACTTGATTTACTAATATTGGTGGGGGGATTCTATTGGAAATATAAGATGGTACGAGATTGTGATGCATTTTAAAATACTGTATTAGCTTATGTTTTTCTCGCCTTGACTGCAGTGATTCTCAACCAGTTTCTTCATATAATAAGATTCTGCTGGCACTCAGTGTGGCACCAGTAATAATTCAGACAGCTGCAATTTGAATATTTTCAAGATTCTGTGAGTCATTTTCTGTACAGTTGTCCCAAACTGTATCCGGCATATTCAAGTGGGGCCTCACGAAAGCAAAATAAATTTTCTCAAGTGTTTTACGATCAAGAAAAAATTTATTTTTCCTAAGAAGGTCCAGTCGAGACCTGGCCTTGCGCAGATATGTTCTATGTGGTTATTCCAGGTACTAATAGAGTCACGGATTACATCTAAATGCTCATGTTCTTTGACTTCTTTAATGGGGATATTGGTCATTACAAGGGAAGGGTAATCAACCGAGGCCCTCTTACGTGATATGATCATGCTTTCGGTTTTCAAGGGCTGAATTCTACTAACCATGAATGAGCCCACTGTTCTATTGTGGCTAAATCGTTATTCAAATACAGGATGTCTGGTGAGGATCCTCAACAACTAAGTAAAGAGTTGTATCATCTGCGAACAAGTGTGTGCTGCTTGTTAGGCCTACAGTTATGTCGTTAATATAGATCAGGAACAGATGGGGACCAAGAATTGAACCCTATGGAATGCCAGAAACAACTTTTTACCAGGAAGATGAATTAGAATTTACTACAACTCTTTGTAGGCAATCGCTGAGATAGGACTTGAAAAACATAAGGAGCTCTCCTGTAATACCTATTTTATTCAATTTATAAATCAGTTCTTTATGCCAGACCTTATCAAAGGCTTTACTGACATCACAAAGTACAACCCGCACATCAAGTGTGCAGCTGAATGCATCATAGATGTCGGTAAGTAGTAAAACTGTTGAGTCACTTGCAGTAAATACTGACTAGCAGGGACTTCAGATTTTGTGTTTGTCTATTAAACACCAACCCTTTTTGAAGGTACAGCTTTCAAAAACTTTTCCCAAGCAACTGATCAGGGATATTGGGCAGTAATTTGGCAATATGTTGGGTGGATCTTTTTTCAGAACAGGGGTAACATTTGCTTTTTTCCAGTGAGCAGGAAAGTACGACTGTTCAAGCAAAATATTAAATAACTTGGTAAGGGGTTCAATCAAGGAAGGGCAATATTTCAGTAGCTGTGGGCTTATTTGCTCAGGCCCTGATACCTTTGGGATGTTGAGAGACATCAAAGAGTCGCGCACATCCCTTGGACTTAATTGTATATTGCTGAATGTCTGGCATTCGGGGAATGGGAATATCGTGTGAGGAAGACATGTGCGAGTATCATCAACAGATGAGATTCCACAAAAGAAGTCGCTGAACGCTTCAGCTTTGTCCGCATTCAATGATAATATTTTGTTGGAATGTAGTAAATTTGGAATTTCAGTTCAGTTATTTCCCAGGTACAGTTTGAGTATCTTCCACCAGTTAGAAGAGTTGGTCGCAGTACTGTCCAGGGTAGCTTGGATCTTGTTATAGTAATTTATTTTGGATTTTCTTATTACAGAAACAGCTTCATTTCTTATTACATGATACCTTTCCCGGGCCTCGGGGCGATTACTGGATTTGGCAATATGGAAAAGACGTTTCCTGCGACGTATTAAAAGTCTAATTTCATTGCGCATCCATTTAAGTTCTTTTCTCTAACAGTAATTAATTATTTGGGATACAGATCGATTCTAACTCCAAGACTTTGGAACTGAAGTTTTCGACCAGATTATCTAGGTGATGATTAGAAAAAAGTGAATCTCAATCATAGCAGGAAAGTGCATTGTTAAGCCCACCAAAGTCACCTTCACTGTATAACCAAATTTGGCATTTGAAACTACCACGTTTTTTTTTTCTTAAAACAGACTTCAATTGACACTGGACAATGATACCTTATTAGATCAGGAAGGAAGGGTTCGATTACTTCAGAGGAAATCACTCTAATCGAGCCACTAACAGCGATTACGTCCAGTAAGGTTTCTGATGTTTCTGTGAAGAAGGTGGGTTTGGACACTGACAGTCTCAGGTTAAAGTATTTGGCAAGCTCTTTGAACTTCTCTTTTAGAGGGGAGAGTAAGTTGTCATTGAGATCACCGGTAATTGTTATATCGGGAACACCAGAATCCCTGGCCCTCTCAATAGATGCAAACATAATGTCCCAGATTACAGCGTCACTATTTGGAGGTCAGTAGAAAACCCCCAGCAGAAACGACTTAGTGCCAGTGAATACCTCAACCCACAGGCATTCAAGAAGGGATATTTCTAGATCTGGTCTAGGCCTAATGAGATACCAAACTTTAAGTAAAGAGCTATGCCCTCTCCATAGTTTGTCAGTCTTTACATAGTACCTCATCAAAACCTTCAAGACTGATATTAGAGTTGCTATCGGCAGAGCTAAGCCATGTTTCAGTAACTGCACAAAAGTCATCGTTCATCATTTCACATTGAAGAGTATCGATTTTTGGTTTTAAACTTTGAAAGTTCATTTGGGAGATTTTAAACACGGCTAATGATGAATCACAACTTGATGGAGTCGTACTATTTAGACTAAGGGGGGGGGGGGGGGTGGGGGGGGGGGGGGTCAGGATTTAATGCAGCATCACCAGAAAGGCACATCAGCAAAAAAAAATCCAAGGTAGAATGGCAGAAAAAGTTACTAGGATTAACAGCGTGAAGAGTTTTTTTTTTATAAACTGAGAATGTCAGTGTTGAGAGTGTGACTATATCTGGCTTTTTGTAAGAAGGTCCCTCTCTTTGATAAATACATATTTCCTAGAGTCCTCTCAGAGTGCCCATTAAGTGCATCAAAGCCAACATTAGAGTGACTCCAATAATCTTGTATAGCAATACAAGGTTTATTAATAAGACACAGTAAGTGTCCAGTTGATTCTCACCGTGTACACTCTCACATGCATGCACAAAGAACAGACCTACCCGCATTCTATATACTTTTATGTCATCCTTGGTAAAGCAATAAAAATAAGATTTTCAAGTGAGGTAAGGCGGAGCGTGTCCGTTTCTGTGCAGGTATGCAGTGACTGTCGCATGTGCCAGAACAGAGGTCGCCACGGGAGAAACTGGGACATGTTAAGATATTTGAAAACTGGCAAAGGCTCAGAGTCAGAGTGAAAGACGAGAAACAGGAAGAAGCAAAGCAAACATATATGAAAAAAAGAAAAGATATAAGTAAAATATATACAGCAAGAATACATGATATCAGCAACATAGCCGGCATTCTGGGTTAGGTTTGAAAGACCCAGAACTGATTTATGGAGATGTGATTGGATCGAGATCATGTAAAAAAGATAAAAATGTAAGGTAGCCGTGCCATGAGCATATCTATCTCTTGGCACATAACGTAATTGGCGAGCCAGCCCACTCAAGACTCACCCTGGGATAGAAAGATATTACTGTAGATTCTGTAACATATTGCTGGTAAATCAATCAGTGATTAGACTATTAGTAACTTTTATTTCTTAACATTTTGATTTTTTTCTTTTTTTTGGGGGGGGGGGGACATAAGTTGTTAGTTGGGCCCTGAGTAATCTCAATACCTAAAGCACTGAAACAGACTATAGCTGCACGAGGAAACCCTCTTCGAGATAAGTACGAAATGATAAGGAGGGTTTATAACACATCGGTGGTACTCAATGGGAGTTAGTGACCGGAGCAGATAAGTATGAAGTGTGAATCGTCCCTATGACATCGCCCCTTAGTTGAATGGAGAGGAAAAGGGGATGAAGAAGGGAGAAAGATGAGATTTTGAAATATAATAAGGAGGGATAAAGGACATTACAGTTTTATAAATTACTCACACCCACCCAGGTTACTTTTGGAGGGGGACAGTGCACTCAATCGACTTTTTAAATCAGCTAATCACACGTACCTTAAATATGACCTAAGCCCTAGGATCTGGTATACTGCCATTATACTCGGGAGATGAGTCCCTTCTATTGTAGGCTCTTTCTAAGTCAAGGGTTTATAAATAATAATAATAATAATAATAATATAGTTTAAATATGACCTAAGCCCTAGGATCTGGTATACTGCCATTATACTCGGGAGATGAGTCCCTTCTATTGTAGCCTCTTTCTAAGTCAAGGGTTTATAATAAATAATAATAATAATAATAATATAGTTTAAATATGACCTAAGCCCTAGGATCTGGTATACTGCCATTATACTCGGGAGATGAGTCCCTTCTATTGTAGCCTCTTTCTAAGTCAAGGGTTTATAAATAATAATAATAATAATAATAATATAGTTTATAGCCGTGAATCCACCTAGGTGCTCTCAGGCTTTACACTGATAAATAAACAAGTGTGTTGTGTAAGCTGTCGATTAGTTATATACAGGAGATCGCGTAAAGAGGTGGGTCTTTAGTGACAATTTAAATTTCGTAAGAGATTGAGGTGCCTTCAGGTGATCAGGGAGACGGTTCCATAAAAATGGTGCTGCAACCGAGAAGGCCCGTTTGCCTACTGCCGTGGCATTTCGAAAAGTGTGAGTCAAGTTGTTGGACGCACATGACCTTAAAGATCTTTCAGGTGTGTATCTCGTGATAAGAGTTGTCACATAGGACGGTACCATGCCGTTAAGAGCTTTATATGTGACGAGAAGGATTTTGAATTCCACCCTCTCTTCTACAGGGAGCCAGTGCAATTCAAGCAGCACGGGGGTTATGTGGCAGAATTTTTTTCATCGTGTGACTATCCTTGCTGCGCAATTCTGAATAAGTTGCAGACGCCGCAATAGTGATCATTTACATTCGAAAAGTAGGAAGTTGCAATAATCCAAATGACTGGTTACAAAAGCATGGACTAGTTGTTTAGCCGTCCCCTCGTCGATCACTGGACGCACCCTGCCGATATTTCTAAGATGGAAGAACGCAGATTTACAAATCATATTGACATGCTTTTCCGCCGACAACTGTTCGTCCATGAAATATCCCAAGTTACGAACAGTGACGGACGGAGAAACGGTGTTTGAGTCAATGCTAAGAGAGTGTTTAGATGTTTTTGATAATTGTTGGGGTAAGCCAAAGTAAATGATTTCCGTTTTTTCAGCATTCATTTTGAGACAATTTTCAGTCATCCAGGATTTAATGTCCTCCACACAATGCTCAAGCTGCTCCTTTGCACATGTTTCAGAGCTCGGGCCGAAATGAACGTAGAGCTGGGTGTCATCAGCATAGCAGTGAAAGCTAAGGCCATGTTTCTGTATTATATTGCCAATGGGTAACACATAGATGATGTAGAGAAGGGGCCCAAGCACTGATCCCTGTGGCACTCCGAACTTTAAAGTGACCCTACCCGATGCGGAATCATTAATGGTGACACTCTGCGTCCGGCCAATCAGATAGGACCTGATCCACTCAAGAGCTGTCCCGGTGAAACCTACAACATTCTGCAATCGATTCAGAAGGATGGCATGGTCGATTGTATCGAATGCTGCACTGAGGTCCAGCAGTACCAGGCACGATATCTGACGCTGATCCATTGCCAGGAGTATGTCATTTTGGACACGCAACAGTGATGTCTTGGTGCTGCACTGTCGCATATAAGCTGATTGGAATTCCTCGGCTAGACCAGAAATTTTAAGATGCTGGCGAATTGAGCAGACAATGCTCTTTCGATGACTTTTGAAATGAACGATAGGTTCGAGACTGGTCTGTAGTTCTTGAGAACATCTGGGTCAAGCCCAGGCTTTTTTAGTAGTGGAGTGACAAGAGCCTGTTTCATTATCTGGGGAAAGCTCCCAGAGCTAAGGGACTTGTTCACAATTTCCCAAAAGCCATGGTGCAAGAGTTGGTAGACATGTTTTAAGAAGTCTTGACAGGATGGGATCTAATACACATACATACAGAGAGAAAGGGGTCACATATACTAGATTGGGCTGTATAATGTTATCAGAAGGTCAATACAGGCAATTAGAAGCAAGCTCGCTGGTGATAGACCGTCCACATATTCCATTACCTGTATAGAACTACTGCAAGGAGAGTGATTAGTTACTATCTGAGCTACTCCTATTTGGTGTCTCAAGCGGGCCAGGCTACCGATACTAATTTGGCACTGTTCAGAATGTAGGAAAAGTGGATGCCATGACTAAGATCGTGGGGACATAATGGTTACATACTATATTATAAAAAGAAAAGTCTGTATATATACAAAGGCAGTTTATCCAGTGGGAACACATACAGCCACTCAGGTACTCATATATATATCTTCTCTGATACTGTGTATATACGTATTCTGCATTGCAACCACGGTGGTTGTGTAGTGTAACTATAAAAATCAATCAAGAACGTCTGACAACTTTTGGTACTACATAAACTGAGTAAGGCTTATAAATTGAATTATTCTTGACACTGTTGCTATCATTATCTCATCATTTTAAAATTACCAACGAAATTCGGAGCTCCATTTTATAATCATAGAACATCACGTGTTCTCCCGCAGGAGAGTGCCAAAATGGCTCTCTCCAAAGAACGAGTGCAGGCAATATACTTAGAAGGAAGATACAATACAATTAATGAAATACATTAACAATTAATGGTGACTCTTGACAAACTTGTGAATTGGAGGGCTGGTGAGGAGGGTGGTTGTTAGGTACTGGGTACATCGTAAGATGTCCTCTGGATACTATGACCCAGAAATATTTGGTGCCAATTGTTCCATTATGAACTGCAGATATGGCCCAACAATGATGTCGGAAACATGTTTTCACTCAATAACATCACGTAGTACATTATATTTTGTAATTTAGGTACACTTTGTCATTTATTCATCACACCACAGTCCATGGACGAACAGTGAATACAAGTCAATGCAAACACGATCCCCAGTTTGTTCTGGTTAGGATTATCCAGTTGCGACCATTCCAAATGTGACAAAACTGACAGAGGTAAAGCAAGTAAAGCGAGTGATACGTCAAAGTGAACAACTATACAATTACTGACTCCACCTCACTGTATAAGGGTATTGTAAATGTTTATTAGCTTCATACAGAATGCTGGACACAATGCCTGTACCAGTCATGCTCACAGAGTTTGAGTGGGCTGAGATGCATGGGCCT
Organism: Pictodentalium vernedei; assembly: GCA_031216915.1. Classification (NCBI taxonomy): domain Eukaryota; kingdom Metazoa; phylum Mollusca; class Scaphopoda; order Dentaliida; family Dentaliidae; genus Pictodentalium; species Pictodentalium vernedei. Next base: position 469,458,974 of record CM062297.1, read on the forward strand.
CTGCTCGGATGAAATTTGACATAGGACACATGACTCCTAAATATAAGTAAAAAAATCGATATGAATCGACAGTTCACACATCTTGGTTGAATTCACATCAAGCGAGATGCTAGACTATCAAAGCCAACAACTGATTATGTAATCCACACCGGCCTGTAGCACAACAATGGTGGTTATAGAAGTTGGTGGTTTAACCTCACACTTCCAAGGGAGGTGACAAGAGCACTGCACTGATCCCGGAGCATATTAAGGGGCATGCCATATAAAGGCCGCGTTGACGCTCAACCACTAGAAGGTGGCAGCAGCTTTGGGTATTAGAATAAAAAAAAAAAAAAAACAAAAAAAAATAATGTTTGGAACAAGTAGTCTTGTTAATACTGAGAAATTTCAAGTTATTTGCAATGTGGGTTGATAATTCATTATCGCATAAGTTCACTATTGATAAGTACTGTAGGATTCGTAGTATGCTGGGAAATGCTGGGGATATTCGACTAAATACTGGTATAGAAACTGAGATTAACGGGAAGACTAACACTGAGAGTTACGGATTGTGAAAACTAGTTTGAATTTGTCCTGGATCTGAACCATATCCACATTGTTGGTATCACGGTACACCATGTCGTCAAAAAGTTTCACAAATACAGCACCATTGTGTGTCCAAGTCCCAGCGATCTTTTTGTCCTTAAACAAGACTCTTCGAGCTAAGGTGGCCCTATCTTTGGTGAGGTGTTCATTCATATAAATTTTTCTAGTTTGTGATGTTAATTTTAGATTTCTCTTTGCCCTAAAAAAAGTTTCTCGGACACGATAACTCTTGAATTTAGCAAGGACTGTTCTAGGCCGTCAGCTCGCCAGAGGACCTGAACGATGACTACACCAAGCCTGATTATAAGCAACCTGTCATTTGCAAAATGAGGTCCACAGAGGGTGAATTTGCTGATGCTATATCATACAGTGAGCCAATTTATCCTCAAGATACATCTTTGTGTTTTGGCTTGAGACCTTGATTCAGAGGTTCACAGAGAGTAAATTTTGTGATGCTACCCTGCTGCAGGGCAGCATCACCAAATTCACCCTCTGGGGACCTCATTTTAAAGATGACAGTCTGCTTATTTTCAGGCTTGGACTACATACACTCTGTAACTTCAAACTGGAGGGGAACTTTCATTTTGTTGCCAAATTGAGGATAATATTGTCAGTGCTTTCACCTTGGGACTCAGCTATGCCTGCTATACAAAGAGAATTCTTCATACCGTATTGTCTTAGGTAATCTAATTCACAGTGAAGTTTAGCTATTTCATTGACTTTAGATTCAATTCTTCTTTCCAAAGAATCTACTTTGGCCTCCAATCTTCTCACGCAGTCAGACACAGCAGAGTTTATCATGGTATTAAACATGGACTCAAACATAACTTTAACAGATGAATCTTTTAAGGCCTCAACCAAGCTTTTTACAGTTTCAGGAATAGTGACAGGTGGAATAATGGAGCTCACCATGGTATCCCCAGCATGAACGAATGAGGAGTCACTCAAAGAAGAAACATCCAATTCGGATAAATAAGAGTCTGAAGCTCAGCATTCATTAGGCTTTTTGGCTACAATATCAACAGACAAAGTGCTCTCATTTGACTCCCATTTCCTTCTTTCTGCGTTGTTATTGCTGCCTCCAGAATTTATGGCGACATTCGGCAATGCCATCGCAAATGCTGTCACTTATATGGAGTGTGACGGCATATTTCTGTCATCACAAAATCTTTGCACAGTTTGCCTCCACTGCATCCCACAATAAGCATTACATTAAATGAAAGACACTACGTTTGAAATCGACAAGTCTCTGGCCTCATGACTGATGGAAATCGACATTGTTAACACTGTGGCAACTGTTCCTTGTGAAATTGACAAGCTGGTTCAGGTACAGCAGTCTAGAAATAAAGTATGATTCAGGACCAATTTATTTAGTGTTTTAGCAATTTATGTTTTGTTTCACAATTCAGTCAACATGGTGAAGAGAAAAACTGTTCAGGGATGGGGATTTCAATCAGCTGGACTTGAGTGTGATGATCAGGATGATGTAAAACTTATTTATTGCAAGATTTGCAGAAGTTTTTTATGGAGATAACTCACGTAACAAGGCCAACGCTCATGACAGGGTTGAATTACAAGTGGATAAGTTTGTTACTGGAACTACCGTTATTAAAAAGAACATCTTCATGGACCACATTACTAAAAGTAATGTGCATAAATGTGCTCTCACTACACTTTAGGAGAGAGAACGCCTGACTATTCAAGGACTCAGTGGCAGAAGGTGCCAGTCCCGTGGGTCCTTCAGCATCTATGGAACCAGAAATTCAAAACTCCAGTGTCGCCTCCAGTCAACTAACAATACCAAGTCACTTTCACAAATTAACTCTATTGCAAAAAAGTCCAACTCACTCGCAAGTTTTCAGCTCGCACATCATATTGCTTCAAGTGGTAAATCTTTCACAACCTACCAGCATTTTCCAAAGTTTGAAAGGACTGTCCATGGGATAGATCTGAGAAACGCTTACATAGATAAACAGTCAGGGCAGAAATGGCGAAGTATTTGAGCATTAGTAACAAGATGAAAAATATCACTGAGCCCCTAAATTCTTCTTCAGTTCATTACTACAGTGTCAGGTGTGATGGGCCAAGCAGTGCAAAGACTATGGATGAAAAAGAACTATATATAATTATGAAAGTGTCAATGACACTGTAGCTTAACTTGTGTGTTGTGTTTGATGAAAAGGATAATGTTCAATGTTTATGAAAGGATTATGAAATAAGACAAGAATTGTGATAATTGGGAATATGTTCATTTCTGTTCCCTGTATGCTATGTTTTTGATAAAAATAATATGAGGCGTACACTGTACTAAAGAGCTGAGGGGTGGGTTAAGATGACCTCAAAGTTAATGTATGTGGCCCTCACAGTTAACGTATATCAACAAAAGTTACAAGTTACGGTGAAATTATTCCAAAACGAGTCATCCTGTCAAGTTACATTAAAATCCCTTCATAAATATGGCCTGTAGACTGTGCTAAACGTTTTCAGGCTTCGGGCCCCTGTAGCCGTCAGTTTCCCAATTGCGTCCAAAGGGGACGTTCTCATCTAGACATTATATGAAGTCAACCTACCAAGTTACAATGAAATCCCTTCATAAATATGACTTGTAGACTGTGCTAAAGGTTGTTGGGCTCTGGCAGCCATCATGGTTGAATGATCGCAACCAAAAGGGGACATTCTCATCTGGGCATCATCTGGAGTGATCCTACGAAGTTACAATGAAATACCTTCATAAATATGACCTGTGAACTGTGCTCAAGGTCTTTGGGCTTCGGGCACTTGTAGCCATCACAGCTGACCAATCACGACCAAAAGAGGATGTCATCATCTAGGTATTATGTGGAGTCAACCTACCAAGCAACAATGAAATCCCTTCATAATTATGACCTGTAGACTGTTCTAAAGGTTTTCGGGCTCTCAGCCCCTGTAGCCGTCGCAGTTGCCCAATCGTGTCCAAAAGGGGATGTTCTCATCTAGACATTATATGAAGTCAACCTACCAAGTTACAATGAAATCCCTTCATAAATATGACCTGTAGAATGTGCTAAAGGTTTTTGGGCTTCAGGCTCAGGCAGCCATCATGGCTCGCAACCAAAGGGGAGAATCTCATCTGGGCATCATCTGGAGTGATCCTGCAAAGTTACAATGAAATCCCTTCATAAATATGACCTGTAGACTGTGCTCAAGGTTTTCGGGCTTCGGGCACCTGTAGCCATCACAGTTGACCAATCACGACCAAAAGGGGATGTCATCATCTAGGCATTATATGGAGTCAACCTAACAGGTTACATTGAAATCCTTCTATAAGTATAATCTTTTGCTTATGCTAAAGGTTTTTGGTCTCGGGCACCCAACAAGGCTGAACGATCACGACCAAAATGGGACGTTCTCATCTAGACATTATTTGGAGTCATCCTACCAAGTTACAATGAAATCCCTTCATAAATATGCCCTGTAGACTGCGCTAAAGGTTTTCGGGCTTCGGGTTTTGGGCTCGGGCAGCCATCATGGTTGAATGATCGCAACCAAAGGGGGACAATCTCATCTGGGCATCATCTGGAGTGATTCTATGAAGTTACAATGAAATCCCTTCATAAATATGACCTGTAGACTGTGCTCAAGGTTTTTGGGCTTCGGGCACTTGTAGCCATCACAGCTGACCAATCACGACCAAAAGGGCATGTCATCATCTAGGCATTATATGGAGTCAACCTAACAGGTTACAATGAAATCCTTCCATAAATATGGCCTTTTGCCTATGCTAAAGGTTTTTGGGCTCGGGCACCCATCAAGGCTGAATGATCGCGATCAAAATGGGACGTTCTCTTCAAGACATTATTTGGAGTCATCCTACCAAGTTACAATGAAATCCCTTCATAAATATGACCTCTAGACTGTGCTGAAGGTTTTCAGGCTTTGGGCCCCTGTAGCCGTCACAGTTGCCCAATCGTGTCCAAAGGGAGACTTTCTCATCTAGACATTATATGAAGTCAACCCACCAAGTTACAATGAAATTTCTCAATAAATATAACCTGTAGACTGTGCTAAAGGTTTTCGGGTTTTGGGCTCGGGCAGTCGTCACGGTTGGCAGATCACACCCAAATGGGGAAATTCTCATCTAGACATCTTAAGGAGTCATCCTACCAAGTTACAATGAAATCCCTCCACATTAAACATGACCTGCAGACTGTGCCAAAAGTTTTTGGGTTTCGGGCTTGGGCAGCCATCACGGTTGATAGATCATTCCCAAAAGGGGATGTTCTCATCTGGGCATTATACAGAGGCATCCTACCAAGTTACAATGAAATCCCTTCATAAATACGACCTGTAGACTGTGCTAATGGTTTTCAGGCTTTGGGCTCGGGGCAGCCATACCGGTTGCCTGATAGCGACCAAAAGGGGACGTTCTCATCTAGATATGACCCCAAACCCGCATATGAAATTTTGTGATGATCAGACAAGAACTGTGGGGTGTAGCCCGTGCTAAAGGAAAATGTGAACGGACTAACAGACTTTCTCACGCGTGATGGCAATAGCTTATCTTGACTATGTCAAGTTAAGCTAAAAATGTGCAAGGACGGTGCTCCTGATTTTCAAGTCATTTGTTTTGAAGAACCTGATGAATGCAGTGAACGCGGACTGAAAAAGTCATTTGACAATGAACTAATCAAAATGAATTTTAGTTTTGATAGCAAAGACCGAGAGAGGGTGGGGGGGGGGGGGGTGGGTTCAGAGTTACATCCATAAATATGACACACAATCACAAGAACCGTTGGCACATTTTCTGTTAATGGAGCTCCTACCAGATTAATCCCAGAAGTCTGTTAACAGAACATTAGCTGTTATTTTTTTCCTAAAACATATATGGGAGCGTTCAGATAGTTACTCACTCTCCAAGCCATGCTTGTAACATTTAATCATAGCAAAGTATGGTACTAATTAGGGGTGTTATTTTTACCACTGATTGCTCCTTGCTGGCCAAGAATCAGATACCAGAGACTACTCCTCCTCCTATCTGTGTCAGGGCTTTTCCTTCTGTTAAGGGTAAACGCCCTTTACTCTGTCCGGTTCGTGCTATTCGCATTTATCTCAATCGGACACAATTCATATGGAAAGGCAGGAAACGTTTTTTTCTGTCTCTTATTCCTGGTCGACAGAAGATCTCTCCCCAGTCCATTTCTCGATGGATTTGTCTTGCTATTCGTATGGCTTACACTCATTTAGCAACTGGCGATTGTATTACCAATCGTATTTCTGCCCACGAGGTGCGTGCATTGTCTACCTCTTGGGCTTATTCTAATTCCATCAAGTTGCTGGATGTTATGCAGGCAGCCTCCTGGAGAAATGCCTCTACTTTCTCCACCTTCTATCTGTGTCAGTTGCAGGAGCAGTAGGAGGACCTTTTTGCTTTGGGCCCTCTTTCTTCTGCTCAGGCTGTTGTCTGCCCTAGTCATTAGGCTTCTTGAAGGTCAGTTCCAGCTCTGTACTGTTACTGCCCTTTTCTGTCTGTGTGTCACACAGACCCATACGACTGATCTCTCGTTGTCTTTTACTAATGATTGTGATGCTATGGTTTGATAAGCCTCGGGACCTCTTCCTCTGTTCACGGTTCCAGTGCTATTGGGTTATGCGTGGTTGGTTATGCGATTCCCTCCAGCCTATTGTCTATTCAGCCAGCAGTAAACAACTGTAGGTAGGTTGATAAGAAATTTAAATTTTATAGTAAATATCCTTTCTTATCATACCTACTACAATTGTTTACATGGAGGCCCTCCCATCTTCTTATATGGGTAAGAATCCTTCCTCCCTGCTGATCACATAACTCTAACGTTGACGGATTCAAAAAGAATGAGTCATTGGCGATGCATATGCGCACTGGCAATGGGAAGTCATGGAGTTGTACTTGGAAGAGAGCATCCCCTACTGGGTCTGCGTAGGTTGCACTCGACCCAGTTTTGGCTTATTTTTTCTTGGTGCTTTTGCACCACTTTTCTTTCCCAAATTGCTTGGGAAAGACCAAAATAGAGTATATTTTCCGAGTTAGGGACTTCTACTGTATTGCAAGCCTGCGGTAAACAATTGAAGGTAGGTTGCTAAGAAATACTACCGCATTTTTATTCAAATTCCTGAGGCTGTATTGTCATCCATTAAAGCTGTGTACTGACAATTAATATGACTGGCAGTATTAAATATATTAAATGTTCGATACTTAAATTAACTCGTGTCCTGGTAGACAGGGGTGGGTTAAGCTCAGCACCCTTGAAAAGTCTGTAACTTCTGTATTATTATTAAGTTTTTCACATGCTGTTTTCACAAAGTAGTCACAATGAACATGCTGAACTCAGGCAAAGAACAGTCATAGTCTTACAATGTACTGTGAGTAACAATGGCTTTTTGTTATCGATCGATACGATATTAATCGGCTTCTCACTGCCTGACCTGAAACTGACCTCCAATGCTGTCTGCTAGTATTCAATTGTTCAAGTAATAATACTTAATATGTAACATCAATGTAAATAGCTATTTATTATTTATTTATTGGTGTTTAAGGTCATATACTTATGCACAATGGCTAATCATGACTGTGACAGTTTTACAGGTGGAGGAAGCTAGAGTACCTGGAGAGAACCACCGAGCAACGACAAGCAGCTGCCAGCTCCCCAACATCGTAACTCCGCACTGCAGCACAAGCAGGGTTAGATTGGTTGAAGACATGCGTACCATCGGCGTGCAGTACGCCTTAGTACACGGCGTCATTGTGACCCCATGTGGACAATCAGGGTTAAGTGCCTTGCTGTCAATAGCTAAATGAATGGCCGGTTGGCTAAAAAAAAATGCATAGTACATACATACATTGTTCAGATGACTGCTAGTAGTAGTAAGATAAAGTATAAGCTAGCAGTCCAAAACACCAAAACTCTATAAATGCAAAGATTCTAATCAACAAAATTCCTTGCAACCGAAACATCGTCGGTGAGAATGAAACATCCAAGAAATAACCATTTTGCATCATTCTCTACCAAAGTATTTTCATGCCAACATTATAGAACACTTAACACATTTATCCAAATTCCATTTCTGATCCACAAACATAAACAAAGAAATAAACAAATTTACATCAGTCGCTGAGAGAGAATACGAAAATCATCTACCCCCCATCCTGGTCACATGATAGATGTAATTTGTAATAGAACAAATTTGAATAACAAATCTAGGCCATCAAAAATAATCTAGCCCACAACCAGTTAACAGTAGACATGCATGCGCGTACAATGAAACTACGGAATGGTAAAAAGACAACACACATTGTTGTCTTTAATTAATGCATGCAATAAGCATTCTCCTGTTCTTGTATTATGTGAATCTGAAGAAAGGACAATGACTTAACAGTATTTTTTACATTTGATGATGTCTTTTGCAACAGAAGATAAATGTTTTATCAAGTTATTATTTATTTATTGCATGCCTATGCTTTTATTTTCATAAAATACCCACTTTTTCTACAAAAACTGAAGCGAACGATAAATTTTTTTGTATTGTCCCTGAACAATATGGATCACGTGCATGGACTATTTACATATTACTTTTTTTACATTTGGGTTATTTTTGGCAATAATTTGTGTTTTTAATATTTTTTTAGTAAAATGTAGGCACACAATAAATACAGAACAGCATACACATTCAAACTGTCATTTCTTACCCCATTCGATCGATTTTGGAGGAGAGATCATATTGAACATGAAGCCAAAGGCTTTGAGTTCAACATTATCCCTCAACCAAAATAGATTAATAATGTTTTAATAAACTATAAGTGTGCAATAAATACAGAACACAATACACGTTCGAACTGTCATTTTTTACCACACTTGATCGATTTTGGCGGAGGGATAATCCCTCCGCCCAAATCGATCTCGTGCAATAAACAAGAGGGGCCAGGGGGCCTGAGGACGCTCACTTGACATGGTAGCCTAAATATCAATCCAGAGAATTGATTTCAACAAGTTGCATCTGCTCCTCCTAAGAAAAGCTTATACCAAATATCCAAAGATTCTGACCAGTGGATCGAAAAAAAAAAGATTTTTAAAGAATATTCCTCATATTGAATCCCACAGGAGCCCATATATGAACCCAGGGACTTGGCTTTAACAAACTTGAATATCACCACCCTAAGGATGCTGCACACCAAATATCAAAACATTCCGACTGCTGGATCTGAAGAAGATTTTTAAAGAAAATTCCTCATTTTGAACTAAGTTACAATTCGAGCTCCCAAATATGGACCTAGGGGCATGGCTTGAACAAACTTGAATCTCACCATCCTGAGATACACATTCCGACTGCTGGATCTGAAGAAGAAGATTTTTAAAGAAAATTGCTCATTTTGAACTAAGTTATAATTCAGGCTACCACAGTGAGCCCAAATATCAACCCAGGGACTTGGCTTGAACAAACTTGAATCTCACCCCCTAAGCATGGTACATACCCAATATCAAAAGATTCTGCCTGCTGGATCTTGAAAAGAAGATTTTCAAAACAATTTGCATGAAATGCACTAAGTTCAAATTTGGGCTCCTATAATGAGTCCAAATATACACCCAGGGAGCCGATTTGAATAAACTTGAATCAGATCCATCCCACAATGTCGCATACCAAATATTAAAAGATTCTGCCCGCTGGATCTGGAGAAGAAGATTTTTAAAGAAATTTGCCTGAAATGCACTAAGTTCGAAATTGGGCTCCTATAGTGAGCCCAAATATGAACCCAGGGGGTCGATTTGAACAAGCTTGAATCAGATCCACCCTAGTTCGTATTCGGGCTTCTATAGTGAGTCCAAATATGAATCCAGGGGGCCGATTTGAACAAACTTGAATCAGATCCACCCCACAGTGTTGCATAACAAATATTAAAAGATTCTGCCTGCAGGATCTGGAGAAGATTTTTTAAGAAATTTGCCTGAAATGCACGAAGTTCAAAATTGGGCTCCTATTCTGAGCCCAAATATGAACCCAGGGGGCCGATTTGAACAAACTTGAATCAGATCCACCCTAGTTCGAATTCAGGCTTCTATAGTGAGTCTAAATATGAATCCAGGGGGCCGATTTGAACAAACCTGAATCAGATCCGCCCCACAATGTTGCATAACAAATATTAAAAGATTCTGCCTGCTGGATCTGGAGAAGAAGATTTTTTAAGAAATTTGCCTGAAATGCACTAAGTTCGAAATCGGGCTCCTATACTGAGCCCAAATATGAACTCAGGGGGCCGATTTGAACAAACTTGAATCAGATCCACCCTACAATGTTGCATACCAAACATCAAATGATTCTGCCTGCTGGATCTGGAGAAGAAGAATTTTGAAGAAATTTGCCTGAAATGCACGAAGTTCGAATTCGAGCTTCTATAGTGAGCCCAAATATAAATCTAGGGAGCCGATTTGAACAAACTTGAATCAGATCCACCCCACAATGTTGCATACCAAATATCAAAAGATTCTGCCTGCTGGATCTGGAGAAGAAGATTTTTTAAGAAATTTGTCTGAAATTCGCTAAGTTCGAAATCAGGCTCCTATACTGAGCCCAAATATGAACCCAGGGGCTGAATTGAACAAACTTGAATCAGATCCACCCTACAATGTTGCATACCAAATATCAAAAGATTCTGCCTGCTGGATCTGGAGAAGATTTTTTAATGTTTTTCCCATTGCCTACAGTGTTAAAAAGTGCTGACTCAGCACTTTTTCAAAGTCCTGAAAAAATTACCTTGTGATCAAACCGATAGGGATTTTTTTTAACCATTCTATTCTACTGAATAAAAGTAAGCTTTATACAAAATAAGAATTCTCTGTGTCATGTAGTTTTGGAGATATGGCAGTTTTAAGGTTACTCCTTTTTTTAGCTCCCAAGGTTCCCACGGGGCAATGAGAAAAAAACTTTTTGCATCAATCAACTACTTATGACCCATTATCATCTCATATCAAATTTGGTTCAAATCGACCTCACAGTTCTGAAAATTGAAATTTTAGGCATGGCCAAAATTTTTGCCTATCCTATAACGAAGGCAAATAATGCCCGACAAACTTCTCTTGAACAAATTTGATTCTAAACCTCAAAAGGACTCTGTATACCACATATCAAGTCTCTGCTACTGGTGGTTCATTAGAAGAAGATTTTCAAAAAATTTGGCCATTTTTTTCCCCACCCCTCTGCTCAATACGAGCCGAAACCTAATTTGCATAAAAATCAAAATGCCCCTATATAACTACTACTTACATGACATTTAATTAAAATGTGGCCAGAGGTTTAGGAGAAAGAGGCTCAAACACCACCTTCACGTAGGATGACAGACGACGGACGAAGAGTGATAAGAAAAGCTCACCCTGACTTTCAGTCAGGTGAGCTAAAAGTGACAGTTTGAATGTGAATGCCGTTCTGTCTATTCATCCTTCACTAATATCTTTTTTGTGGGGTATGGGGGATAGGATATTTGATTTGTTTGATTTAGTCTGAATCATGTTACATATTCAGAGACAGCTCACATCGATTAAATAATTCATGTTATTATATGCTTTATACATAACCACATTTCTATTGGCTGGATCTTATACATGTGACTGGCACTCAAAAATCCATGTACACCGGTTTTCCAGTGAATATCAACTTTCTAAATATAGCCTTTGGAAATACCCTCTCTAGTTCTATTTCAATTAATGTGCATGCATAGTCAACCTGACTTCCATCTCAGTCGACAACAATGATGGAGAGTTTTGCAGTAACAGGACATTTTGCTACAGTTTCCGAGGATAGTTTTAACAAATTACTGTCTGAAAAAGACGCATTTAACACAAGAAAGGCTACTGAATATGCTGTTCATGTTTTCGAGGCTTATTTGAAGGAAAGAAACTTAAGCAAGGATTTTGAGAAGTACAAAACGGAAATGTTGGATGCCACTTTGGCTAAATTTTTCATGGAAGCTTGATAAGAGTAAGGTGAAAAAGACAACTGTACGTCAGGAATAAATAAAAAGTATTTCTGGTTGATATAATTGAACTTTTAATTGACAAAAAGAAAACTGTTTTTTTTTTGAGGATGGTGTATATAATAAAACGGTTATCGACTTTTGTGGTGGTACATATGATGTGATACAAACCTAAAAAAACGTATACTGACCGAGGCATTCGCTGAGGGTTGCCCATTTGAGATAGGGTTTGCACCTCCCAAGCATTGGTGACTGGGTCCTATTTTACCAGTAAAACAGCCTGTTTACCGCAATGAACAGACACTGCATCACTTCCAAGGGTTCACACAGGGATCACCACCACGAAAGTCCATAACTGTATAATATGTGACAGAAATCTGGAGGAATCATCAACACTAAACATTTGTCTGAATCAAGTTGAAAAGTTACACATCAATTTTTATTTTATTATTTTATTAACTCCTTTTGCTCACAGGATTCATTCACAATGCTTAATTTCAGAGAATTGGGAAAGTTCAGAGACATCGAACATTGCATTTGAAATATTGTCTGTGTCAAGTACTCTTTATAAATAGGCACATTGGGAGTCATCAGAACCAAAAATAAGAAAATTAACATTTATTGCACAAAAATTGTTTGATTTATAATTGGACACATCTGATCCCTCTTGATGCTGTACAAAGTGGTGATCATTGCCTCAAAAAGAACAGACAGTAACTGAAAGGCAAGTCAATGCATGTGACATATTGAGCATTCCAGAAAGAAGTGACAATGACATTGCCAGGAATCTCAAACTACAGTACAAGTTGAAATAAGTTTTAGCATAACCACAATAAACTAAGTATACTGCTGCTCCTACACTGATAAGATCAGAATCTGACATCATTTTCTGGAAAGCTCTCAGTCTTATCAGTGTAGGAAGCGAAAGATGCATAATAGTTTATAGGGTTATCCTCCAACTTATTTTGACTTGTACTGTAGTGAGTCACCAACATATCCCTGATCTCTATAAGATTCCTCACCACACAACTCTTTAGGCAACCTGGAATCTAAGCCTAGGTAGGTTTTACGAAGACAAGGTTCCTCAGAAAGTTTTTAAACAATACACTCAAAATCATGGTATTTGAAGCTTTTGTGGGGACAATCTGCACATGATTAACTTATATATATATATGAGGTGAACACTTTGGGCTGCTCTAATTTGAGGAGGGCAGGGCTGAGGCTAGCTGGTAGAATTTTCCCTTCCCACTAAATATGTAACTGAGCCTTTCTGGGAGAGACTGCAAGGGCCATGGCCAGGAATACAAAATTTGCAGGGAATCAATGCATCTTTTGTGGGGGTCCTAACAATGACATGCCATAAGCAGATTTGGAAGGCCGAAAAGGGACTGGAGAAGGGCATGGGGTGCTCGCTCATATAGATGGGATTGGGTTGTCTCTGAGAAACCCCTTATAAGTTCTTCCAAAGAGGGCCCTCTACACCTATCCTATATTAGACTCTTTAGCAACTTTGGCTGCATGGCATCTGGGGGCCAAGTAGACCTGAGGTATTAAGATGTTAATTAATATTCTGAAAATCATGGTATCTGAAGCTATTGTGAGGACCTGCTGCACACAATTTACTTGATATAGATGAGGTGAAAGCTTTGGGCTGCTCTCCATTGAGGGGGGAGGGGGAGGTCAATGGAATTTCCCATCGATTACGCTATACACAACTGCTTAAAATGACTCCAGTCCTTGACTAGCAGTTCTGTTTTGTGCTTCTGTTATTAGAGCCGACAAGTGACACTGCTCCCCATCATGGGCATGAGCAATGTTCGAAACCATAAAGTTTGTAATCACATTAAACAGTATAAAACCTAATCTTTATTTTAGAGTTTTAAACAAAAAATCCACCCTAAGGCCCAACATAATTAAATAATTGACTCTCAGGCAATATTTTCTTAAAACGAATAAGGGAGGGCAGTTTTTATATTTTTATTTTTTATTCATGATGGAGGGTTGCAAATGCCTAAAATCGAAGTTGTGAGAGCCTAAAATTAAGAGCTAGAACTAGAGCTTCCATGTTCATTTCATGGATAGTTTTTATTGTAACAGTAATCATGCAAGTTCATGCAAGGCTCCATTGGGCCTGAGGGCACTCACCTGACATCGTAGAATAAATATCAAACAAGGCACTTGACTTGAATAAGCTGCATACGCCCCTCCTAAGAAAAGCATATACCAACTAGATGAAGCGATTGTGTCCACACAATACACAGGATTTTCCTTCTATTTTCAGTTCCTGCACTTTTACGTCCCAAAATTGAGATAAACGCATAAAAAAAAAGATTTTTTTTATTTTTGCTTGGAAATTTTCGAAGTCCCAAACAAAATATTTTCAGACTAAAATTTTTTTTTCTTTTTCTTAAAATTGACCAAAATGCATAAAAAAGAAACAAAAACTCATTTCCGGATTTGGGTCCAAAATTTTTAAGTCTTACCCGAACCCTAAATTTTCAGTGTAAAAAAAAAAATTTCTTTGTCTTAAAATTCACCAAAACGCATAAAAAACAAAAAAACTCATTTCCGGATTTGGGTCCAAAATTTTTTAAGTCCGGACCAGGACTCCAAATTTTCAGCCTAAATATGAACTCAGAGACTTTGCTTGAACCGGGACTCCAAATTTTCAGCCTAAATATGAACCAAGAGACTTGGCTTGAACAAACTTGAATCTCCCCCCCCCCACCCCCCAAGCATGCTGCATATCAAAAGATTCTTATTGGTAGATATGAAGAACAAGATTTTTAAAGAATATTCCTCATACTGCACCAATTTAAACTCTTGGGCTCCCATAGAGAGTTCAAATATGGACCCAAGGAATTGATTTCAATAAACATGTGAAACAATCTTTCAAAGATGTTATATGTGAAATCTGAAAGCTTTTGGATCAGTGGTTTGGAAGAAAAGTAGTCTTAAATGTTTTTCCCATTACCCACAGAGAGGGGGCCTGAGGGTGCTCACCTGACATGGTAGCCTAAATATCAACCCAGAGAATTGATTTCCACAAGTTGCATCTGCTCCTCCTAAGAAAAGCTGAAACCAAATATCCAAATATTCTGACCAGTGGATCTAAAAAAAGATTTTTAAAGAATATTCCTCATATTGAACTAAGTCATAATTCGGGCTCCCACAGGGAGCCCATATATGAACCCAGGGACTTGGCTTTAACAAACCTGAATCTCACACCCCTAAGGATTCTGCACACCAAATATCAAAACATTCCGACTGCTGGATCTGAAGAAGGAGATTTTTAAAGAAAATTCCTCATTTTGAACCAAGTTACAATTCGAGCTCCCACAATCAGCCCAAATATGGACCTAGGGACATGGCTTGAACAAACTTGAATCTTACCCCCCTAAGGATGCTGCATAAAAATTATCAAAAGCATTCATCTGCTGGATCTGAAGATTTTTAAAGAAAATTCCTCATTTTGAACTAAGTTGTCATTCAGGCTCCAATAGTGAGCCCAAATATGAACCAAGGGACTTGGCTTGAACAAACTTGAATCTCAGCCCCCTAAGGTTGCTCCATGCCAAATATCAAAACATTCCAACTGCTGAATCTGAAGAAGAAGATTTTTAAAGAAAAAATCCTCATATTGACTAAGTTATAATTTGGGCTCCCATAGGGAGCCCAAATATGGACCCATGGACTTGGCTTTAACACACTTGAATCCCCCCCCCCCCCCCCCCCCCCAAGGATGCTACTCACCACATATCAAACCATTCCAACTGCTGGATCTGAAGAAGAAGATTTTTTAAGAAAATTCCTCATTTCGAACAAAGTTACAATTCAAGCTCCCACAGTGAGCCCAAATATGGACCTAGAGACATGGCTTGAACAAACTCGAATCTCACCCCTCTAAGGATGCTACATACCAAATATCACAAGATTCTGCCTGCTGGATCTTGAGAAGAAGATTTTCAAAGAAATTTGCCTGAAATGCACTAAGTTCAAATTTGGGCTCCTATACTGAGCCCAAATATAAACCCAGGGAGCCAATTTGAACAACCTTGAATCAGATCCACCACACAATGTTGCATACCAAATATCACAAGATTCTGCCAGCTGGATCTGGAGAAGATTTTTGAAGAAATTTGCCTGAAATGCACCAAGTTCGAATTTGGGCTTCTATAGTGAGCCCAAATATGAATCCAGGTGGCCGATTTGAACAAACTGGAATCAGATCCACCCCACAATGTGGCATACCAAATATCAAAAGATTCTGCCTGCAGGATCTGGAGAAGAAGATTTTTTAAGAAATTTGCCTGAAATGCACTAAGTTCGAATTCAAGCTTCTATAGTGAGCCCAAATATAAATCTAGGGAGCCGATTTGAACATAATAGAATCAGATCCACCTCACAATGTTGCATACCAAATATCAAAAGATTCTGCCTGCTGGATCTGGAGAAGAAGATTTTTAAGAAATTTGCCTGAAAAGCACTAAGTTCAAATTTGGGCTCCTATACTGAGCCCAAATATAAACCCAGGGAGCCGATTTGAACAAACTTGAATCAGATCCACTCCACAATGTTGCATACCCAATATCAAAAGATTCTGCCTGATGGATCTTGAGAAGAAGATTTTCAAAGAAATTTGCCTGAAATGCACTAAGTTCAAATTTGGGCTCCTATACTGAGCCCAAATATAAACCCAAGGGGCGGATTTGAACAAACTTGAATCAGATCCACCCTACAATGTTGCATACCAAATATCAAAAGATTCTGCCTGCTGGATCTGAAGAAGAAGATTTTTTAATGTTTTTCCCATTACCTACAGTGTTAAAAAGTGCTGACTCAGCACTTTTTCAGTCACGAAACTGTACCCTATGATAAAACCGATGGCAATTTTTTTTCACCAATTCTTTCTTTTGGTCCTAAGGAAGCTTCACACCAAATAAAAATTCTCGGTGACGTGCAGTTTTGGAGATATGGGCGTTTTAATTTTTTTCTATTTTTAGCTCCTGCGGTTCCCATGGGGCTACAGGAAAAAAAAAATCAGCATAAATTAGGTACTTATGACCCAATAAGCCCTCATATAAAATTTGGTTCAAATCAGCCTCTCGGTTTGGAAAATAGAAATTTTGGGCGGGTCCAAAAATTTTGCCCCTCCCATAATGATGCCAAGTATACCCCCACAAACTTCTCTTGAACAAATCTGAGTCTACACCTTAAAAGGAAGCTGCACACCAAATATCAAGTCTCTGCTACTGCTGGTTCATGAGAAGAAGATGTTTTAAGATTTCAGCACACTTTTTGGGTGTGGCCCTACCCACGGGCGAGGCAACTTGATTTGAACAAAATCAAATAGCGATGTCATAACAAACTATTATCTCAAATATCAATTAAATTGGTTCAGCGGTTTGGGAGGAGAAGACACAAACACCATGTTCACGGACGACGACGGATGACGGACGGTGAGTGATCACTATAGCTCTCCTGACTGAAAGTCAGGTGAGCTAAAAATGCTGACTTAGCACTTTTTCAAAGTCCCCCAAAAAGTATCCCATGATAAAACCAATAGCAATTTTTTTTTAACAATCCATTCTGTTGGTCCTAAGGAAGCTTTACACCAAATAAGAATTCTCAGTGCCGTGTAGTTTTGGAGATACGGGCATTTTAATATTTTTAGCTCCTGCGGTTCCCATGGGGCGATGGGAAATTTTTTTTCCATAAATTAAGTACTTATGACCCAATTAGTCCTCATATCAAATTTGGTTCAAATCTGCCTCTTGGTTTGGAAAATAGAAATTTGGGGCGGGGCAAAAATTCTTGCCCCTCCCATAACGATGGCAAATATAGCTCCTAGAACTTCTCTTGAACAAATCTGAGTCTACACCCTAAAAGGAAGCTGCACACCTAATATCAAATCTTTGCTACAGCTGGTTCATGAGAAGAAGATTTTTTTAAAATTTAGGCTCACTTTTTGGGCATGGCCCTACCAAGTGGCAGGTCAACTTGATTTGAATAAATTTGAATTGACATGTGATAGGAACTATGCACACCAGATTTGGTTCAATTTGGTTGAGTAGTTTGTGAGAAGAAGTCGATAATGTAAAGTTAACGCTGGACGATGGACGGACGGACAGATGGAAAGTGATTAGTAAAGCTCCCCACTCGCAATTTCAGCCCTCAGATCATATATACCTGACAAAGACACAGCTGGTAATATTTGTTTTGTTGAGACTGGACCTTAGTCACCTTACCACAATGAGAATAAACCAAAAATATTTTCTTTAAAAGTGTGACATATTATCAGCCCATCAGCACTCTATAGTTTAGTTTTTAACAATTAATTATTTAATAAATTCAAATAAGAAATAACAACCCCTTTTCCCAGTGTGCTATTTGGGAATTTACTTTGCATTGTTTCTGTTATATTCCCCTTAAATATGATACCTCACATAGCCAATATAATGTAATATAACCCTGCAAAACTTTCACTCAAAAGTGTATTCCAGCTTTGTAAATTGTAACTAAATATGCTTGACATATTAGATGTGGTTTGTGGTGAGAAGAAATGATTGGCTGCAACAGGTGGTACTGTTGATTTGGAGGAAACAGAATCCCCCAAAATCAACGATTCCACCTGTTGGTATTTTTAGTAGGGATGCTAACTCTCTTGGTTTTAAAGTTGAACAGCAAAGCAAGGACGTTTTGTCATCTGAAAAAGTTAAATTTTTAGAACTATCTTTATCCAAAAATAATCTAATTCATTCACAGGAAGAAGAAAAGAAATGTCAAATCTCAGCATCATCTCACAGGAGCATGTTGAAGTCTCAAGACAACAAGGAGGCAGGGATTCTGCAACTGCTGTGTATGAGACCAGGGACGAATTGTCCTGTCAAGGGAGGAAATGAGCTATAGTGAAACAAACACAAGCCAGGAAGAAGTTAAAGGCTGCTTCCCTGAATGTAGTCCAGTGGGAGGAGGATGAACCACACAATTGGACAATAGCACAGTTGAAACAGAAACCGAATGAACTGGGAATAATTGCACAAACGCAAAAAAATCTGTGCTCATTCAGTTATATAAGGACAATTATTCAAGTCAGACATCGTCAGTTTATTCAGGGACAAGAGAAGAGTCAGCCAGTTATTTAACAAACTTTGAAGGGAAAAGTGGGTCAATTGAAAATCTGGAAATGAACGTGCATGCACACCAACCCAGTTCTGGTATAAACAATAACATGTGCGTTGCTAATGAAAACAGTGTAGAACTGGTATGACTGGCCCAACAGTTGAGTGGCTTGCAGGAATCTTTTTTATCTTTCATGAACCAATAGAAAGCAGTCAATTTGTCTGGAAGATTGCAACAAGACACACTCACAACAAATATATTTACACCACAAAATCGGCGAGACATACATGAAATGGACGTGATCTAGGATTGACAGGAACAGGTTCAAAACAGTACCAAGCTGAGCACAATACAACTTGCCCAAATGAAGGTTACACATTGCGGACATTAAAGGGTCCAGGCGTGACAAGGAACAGCAGATGATCACCACAACAAACTCTGCATCCTGAAGGAGTGTAGGGGTTTCAGATTAACCCTGTCCCAACAGATGGCAATATGTGTAGGTTTTAGAGCTGAAATGGTTAACCGATTAATCAATGATCAACATCTTGATCGATCCAAAAAGTAAATGATGAATTAACCGTTACTTTTGAACTACTCTATTATAATTATGGGTTAACAAAGGAACAAACTTGCTCCAAAACAGGTAAACATTGTCACACTGACTCACATCAATTATATGAGACAGAGTAAAGCATGCAAGTTACTTGCTGACATACTTGTTTACGTGCATGATCATCATACTGTATCAGTAGCTGGAAATGGTCATTCTTTACCCATTGTGGATAGCAGATGATACTTACAAAATAAATTCATGAATTACTAAAAATTTTGAATTTTTGTCTCAAAGACATGGCTTATGACCCCCTCATTGGAATGAGCTAAAATAGCTCATTCCAATGAGCGGTCATAAGCTATGTTTTTGAGACAAAAACTGAAAACAATAAATTTGAATGGCGATTTTTGCATACAGGCCTAGTCGGTTTTGTTTTTTACGTTGGGTAAAGGGTTCATGCTGTAAATCATCAATGGTTGGCAATTATTCAGATATCTATTTGGATTAATCGGTTAACCAAGGTTAATCCACGTGATTAATCGATCAAGAAAATCCCTTCAGCTCTAGCAGGTTTAATCCAGAAGGTATTGGGTTGGATAATTGCTCATTTCAAAGAGGGGCTGATGATTTCAATGTCGTGGTTGAGGGGAAAGGTATCAACCTTGATAACCTTCAGATCTCAAATTCTGAATATGGGGGGTCAGTGGACTGTAGAGATTGGTAGTCTTTCCTTTCAACTTAAAGATGGAGATGCTCATCTAAACAAAAAAGTTAACAATTTCCAAATTTGTTTTGGTATTTACCACCTACAAAAATGTCATGCAGGCCATAAAATTGGAGAGGAATGATTTTATCCTTCCTCTGGTGGTTATCTAAATAAAAAAACAGATAACCGAAAAGTTGTTCATTTGGAACTACAAACAGTTCGTCAAAAAGTTGTATCTTATCACCTTATTTGATCACACTGGTTTAAAATGTTCCTCTCTTCGATGCTCAAACTCCCTAAGACAGCTGACAGCCCCTGTGCTTGATGCAGATGCTTTCAAAATCTGTGAACTGTCATACAGTAGGGCCACTGTGGATGGGTCAAAATCCACGGGTTGTCATTTTTACCACAGACAATAATTCAGAGATGAACTGCTATGACACCCAGCAAAATTACAACCAATAAAGCACCGGGATTACCCCGGTGCTTCATTGGTGGAAATTTTGCTAGGTGTCATAGCCGATCATCTCTGAATTATATGCATGGAAAAATGCCCACCGTTAGATTTTAACCCGTCCACGATGGCTGTAATGTAACTGGTCCTCTTTATTATATCCAGATGAACAGTAAATAGGTTATCTCAAAATTCGAGAATTTATTCTCTGTATTTGTGAGGCTTATATCCTCACAGACAGGCAGAACTAGGTGCTTTTGAGAAACTAATCATCAAGTTGCACAATCAAATATGGAGGTCTCAGTTTCTATGAATTTCATCAATTGAGCCTTCTCTGCAGAAGCAGCTGCATGGATGGCACAAAAAAACGTTCTCATAGACTGGTCAAAAGGAAACCCAGAGCTCATGCAGAGAATTTTCTCAAGGATCACACACAACAGGTGTGAGAACTGTGAAAGTGCTTGCCAAAAGACGAAATTCTGACCCAAGGGTGTTTTTGTTTGGCCAATCTGATGGGAGTGTATCAACACCACTGCCACACAAACAAGTGGCCTGAAGCACTCACCTTGAACAAAACCCATTATAAACAGAGTCCAAGAATGAATCTATATTATGCAATCAATTTCGACAGGATCCATTGTCAATCCTTGAGTCTCTCAGGAGTGACTAAGATAGTCCAAGCATGATGCCTTTTCTTAGTTAATCATAATGTAAAAAGGGGAGCTAAATAAATCTTAGTTACACACCTATTGAGGGGCCTTTATAAAATATTTCTAATTCTTCAGCTACAGGGCCAATTCTGGCTCCTACAGATATTAATCCAGGCACTCGATTTGAACAAACTTGAATTTCACCCCACTACAGATGTTGTATAACAAATATGACAGCATTCTGACAGGTAGCTCTGAAGAAGCAGATTTTTAAAGAAATTTCCTCATATTGCACTAAGTTAATATTCGGGCTACCATAGGGAGCCCAAATATTAACCGAGGGACCCGATTTGAACAAACTTGAATCTGACTCCCCTAGAGATGTTGCAAACCAAATATGAAAAGATTCTGACTGGTGAATCTGAAGAAGATTTTTGAAAAAATGCCCTTATATTGCAGCAAGTAAAAATTTGGGTTCCCATAGGGAGCCCAAATATTAACCCAGGCACTCGATTTGAACAAACTTGAAACTGACTCCCCTAGAGATGTTGTATACCAAACATGAAAGCATTCCAATCTGGTGGATCTGAAGAAGAAAATTTCTTCATATTGCTCTAAGTTAAAATTTGGGCTACCATAGGAGCCTAAATATTAACCTAGGGACCCAATTTGAACAAATCTGAATGTACCCCCCCCCCCCCCCCCCCCCCCAACCCCCCTAGAGATATTATATACCAAATATGAAAGGATTCTGACTGATGGCTCTGAAGATTTTAAAAAATTATCCCCCATATTGCATGATGTTAAAATTGAGCTACCATAGGGAGCCCAAGTATTAATCTAGGAACCCGATTTGAAGAAATTTGAATCTGACCCCCACTAGAGATGTTGTATATCAAATATGAAATTACTCTAACTGGTGGATCTGAAGAAGAAGATTTTTAAAGATTATTCCCCATATTGCCCTTAGTTAAAAATCTGGGCTCGTGTATTGAGACCAAATATGAACCAAGAGGCTTCATTTTAACAAACTTGTATCTGACCCTCCTGGATGCTGTATACCAAATATCAAAAGATTCTGACCATTGGTTCAAGTTAATTTTGCAAATATACTACTCAGCATATTTTCGATTCCCCCCACCCCCACACAACACCCTGACATAACCAATGTTTTTTTTTTACCATTCAGTTCTGCTGGTCCTAAGGATGCTTCATACCGAATAACAGTTCTCTGTTCTGTGTGGTTTGCGAAATATGGGCATTTGAAAATATTTCTATTTTTAGCTCCTAGGGTTCCCACAGGGACACAGGAATTTTTTTGTTTTACATGAGACAAGTACTTATGACCCAATAATACCAAATACCAAATTTGGCTCAAATTGGACCAGCGATTCAGAAAATATAAATTTTGGGCGGGGCCAAAAATCTTGCACCTCCCATTACAAAGGCAAATATTGCTTCACGAACTTTGTTTGAACAAACTTGATTCTACACCTCAAAAGGAAGATCCATACCAAATATCAAGTCATCAGACCCACTGGTTCATGTAAAGATTTAAAAAATATTTTGGAGCAATTTTCTCCACCCCCTTTCTATGGGGCTGGGCATGTTGAGTTGAATAAAAATGCAATGCCCCTTCGGGACCATCACTCATACAAACTGTTACTTGCATTGGCCCAGTGATTTTGTAGAAGCCCAAAACATGGTGATGATGGACAACAGATGGATGGACGGAGAGCGATTAGATAAGCTTAACTTCAGCACATGCCCACCCCCCCCCCCCCCCCCCCACCCCAAAAAAAAAAAAAAAAATTCAGTCATGCCTGAAACCCAACGAAATGGCCAAAACCGGTCAGCACTACTTACAAAAATAACCATTCAATTTTCATTATTTTTAAAATTTTTTGCGTTCCAATGAGGGGTCATAAGCTATGTTTTTTGATGCCAAAAAATTAGCTATTCAAGAATTTTATTTGCAAGTGTTGTCTGCCTTTTGTGTTAGGTAAAGGGCTAAAGTCAGAAACAAGCCCTCAAAGATTATAAAGGTTGTTAGATTTGGTAATAACCTGAATGAACAGAAAGTTGTACATTCAGGTTTCTGATGAGCAACGAAAGAAATATACTCATAAACAACTTTAAAAGAAAAGATCATTGCAACTACAGCCCATTTTGCTACATATTGAAGAGAAAAATGAATAAAATAAATGTTAATGTAACACAAGAGGGATTTCAGCAATTGTTAGTAGACTTTAAGTTCAAGAGAGAATAACTGTAAATTCATTCAGGGTATCACCACAATAGCAGAGATAAAATTCAAGGACTTTTGGGTTACATTCACGGATTTTCAGAGATATCTAAATTTTATAGTAAATTTCCTTTCTTATTATACCTACCACAATTGTTTACTACAGGCTTGCACTACAGTGGAAGTCCTTAACTCGGATAAAATACTCTCTATTTTTGTCCTTCCCAAGCAAGTTGGGAAAGAAAAGTGGTGCAAAAGCACCAATAAAAATAAGCCAAAACTGGGTCGAGTGCAACCGGCGCAGACCCAGTACGGGACGCTCTCTCCCAAGTACAACTCCATGACTTCCGTTGCCAGTGCGCATATACCGTCTCTAAAGACTCATTCTTTTTGAATCCGTAAACCTTAGAGTTATGTGATCAGCGGGGAGGAAAGATTCTTTACCCGTAAAGAAGACGGGAGGGCCTCCATGTAAACAATTGTGGTAGGTATAATAAGAAAGGAAATTTACTATAAAATTTAGATTTCTTATCAACCTACTCACAATTGTTTACTACAGGCTGAATAGACAAAAGGCTGGAGGGAATCGCATAACCACTGGAACCGTGAAGTAGAAGGAAGAGGTCCCGAGGCTTATCAACCATAATGTCGCAATCATTGGTAAAGGACAATGAAAAGAGACATATGAGCCTGTGTGACACACAGACAGAAAAAGGGCAGTAACAGCACAAGGCTGAAACTGACCTTCAAGAAGCCTAATGGCTATGGCAGACAACAGCCTGAGCAGAAGAAAGAGGACCCAGGGCAAAAAGGTCCTCCGACTGCTCCTGCAACTGGCGCAAATAAAAGGTGGAGAAAGTAGAAGCATTTCTCCAGTAGGCTGCCTGCATAACATCCGACAACTTGACGGAGTTAGAATAAGCCCAAGAGGTAGACAGTGCCCGCACCTCGTGGGCAGAAATACGATTGGTAATACAATCGCCAGCTGCTGAACGACTATAAGCCGTACGAATAGCAAGACAAATCCATCGAGAAATGGATTGAGGAGAGATCTTCTGTCGACCCGGAATGAGAGACAGAAAAAAACGTTTTCTGCCTTTCCGTATGAAGCGTGTCCGATCAAGATAAATGCGAATAGCACGGACCGGACAGAGCAAAGGGCGAGTACCCTCAACAGAGGGAAGAGCCCTGATACAGATAGGAGGAGGAGTAGTATCTGGTAACTGATTCTTAGCCAAAAAGGAGCAATCAGTGGTAAAAGTAACACTGTTGGGAGAGCTCCTAAAAAAGGCCGGGTCAACCGAGAGGGCGTGAAGCTCACTAACCCCTCTGGCCGAAGCAAATGCCATCAGAAAAGCCGTCTTATATGTGAGAAAATGCATATCCACCTGGGATAAAGGTTCGAACGGCGGCGCCCCCCCCCCCCCCCACCCCCCAAGCAAAGCAGCACCCACGAAAGATTCCATCATGGAGTAAGCTGCAAAGTCCGAGGCCTTTTCAAAGAAAAGTGCCGAACAAGCTTGGAGAGGTAAGGATTAGTGCCGATACGACGCTTCCCCACATAAGAAAAAGTCTCTGAACGCATAGACCTGTAACCCTTGATGGTAACAGGCTGGAGACCCCGAGAATCAAACAGATATACCAGAAACTCCGCAATCTGTGAAATCGAAGGATTGGCATAATCAACAGAGTGATCAGCACACCATCGACAGAAGACCTTCCATTTAGCTGCATAAGCTAAACCAGTGGAGTGCCTCCTTGAAGAAGAAATGCACTCCACTGCTCGTCTCGAAAAACCTCTACGGAGGAGACAGGACCTGACAAAAGATATGCGTGAAGGCACAACGAAGTCGGGTCGACGTGAAACCTCCTCGGGCGACCTTGACAAAGAAGGTCGCGACGTAGCGGGAGACGTGCCGGAACCGCCGCCATCAGCGAGCGGAGCTGATTGATCCACACCCGCTGAGGCGACAGGGGAGCGATCAGAATTATTCGACAACTGCAGGTTCGAATTTTGGCGAGAACCTGAGGAAGAATCGGAACCGGCGGGAAGGCGTAGCCGACTAGACCGTTCCAATCGAGTGACAGAGCGTCCACGGCAAAAGCCAGAGGATCTGGACACGGGGACACGAAAGTGTCCACCTGATGGTTCCAACGAGTCGCAAAGAGGTCGATGTGGGGACGTCCCCAGAGATCGCAAAGCGACTGGAACACTGCCCTGTGAAGCATCCACTCGGTGGAAATAACCCTGCCCTGTCGGGACAGGGAGTCAGCTAGGACGTTCAGACGACCGGGAATGTGACGAACAACCACTCCGGCGTGAACATCCTGAGCGAGCAGTAGAAGATCCCGAGCTAACTCGTACATCGGAAGCGAGTGCGTGCCGCCCTGGTTCCGAATGTAAGCAACCACTGTCGAATTGTCGGATAGTAGAAGGACCTGGCGATTCGACAGGTGAGGGATCCACTGCCTGAAACTCAGAAGAAGAGCAAGAAGCTCCTTCTGGTTGATGTGTAGAGCTGCTTGATCCTGGTCCCACATCCCGTGTAGGGAAAGACCGAGAGGATCCAACGTCACACCCCATCCGAGATCGCTGGCATCTGCCGTCAGAACGCGATCGGACGTGGGTAAGTCCAGTGGAATACCCTGCGTAATCCACTGAACATCTGTCCAGGGAAGAAGGTGAGGATACAGAGAGTCCGGAAACGGAAGCACGTGATCCAGAGAATCTACATTCGGCCTCCAACGACTGAGCAGAAAGTGTTGGAGAGGTCTGACACGCAGCCGACCTAGAGGAATGAGATCCGTCACCGAACCGCAGAGACCGATCAGCCGGAGAAAACTCCGAGCGGTCGTGGACCTGGACTGGGACAGAGTCAGAGCAAAACCTGAGAGAATCACAGCCTTGGCCTGGGGAACAGCCACCAAATTGAATTTGGTTTGGAAAGACATCCCCAGACGACAAAACGACTGAGAAGGGACCAGGTCCGACTTCTCCTCGTTGACTCTGAATCCTAGCGACGTGAGCAAGCTCAACAGAGTGGCGACATCCGATTCCAGTAAGGCAGCATTGGAATGCCTCTGGAGGATATCGTCCAGATATGCCGAAGTAGTCACCCTGGACTGTGTGCGATGGAACACTATCACATGCGACATCAGTCTGGTGAACGCCCAAGGAGCCAGGT
Organism: Pictodentalium vernedei; assembly: GCA_031216915.1. Lineage (NCBI taxonomy): Eukaryota > Metazoa > Mollusca > Scaphopoda > Dentaliida > Dentaliidae > Pictodentalium > Pictodentalium vernedei. Next base: position 469,485,452 of record CM062297.1, read on the forward strand.
TGAGGCCGAAAGGCATGGCCTTGAACTGGTAAACTCGCCCCAGAAAAGCGAACCTGAGATACTTCCGTGACGCCCGATGCATCGGAACGTGGAAGTAAGCGTCTCGCAGGTCGATGCTGGCTGCGAAATCTCCCTGGTGAATTGATTGGCGGACCGACCTGAAAGTCTCCATGCTGAACTTGGGAGCAATGATAGACTGGTTCAGGATACTCAGATCGATAACCGGCCGGAGTCAGCCGTCCTTCTTCGGCACCAAGAACAGGCGGGAATAGAAACCCACTGACTGAACGTTCTTGACGACCTCGATCGCCCCCTTTGCCAGGAGATTGGCAATCTCCGTGGACAAAAGTTCCCGACGTAAAACGTCTGAAGGAACTGTGGTTGGAAGAGGCACCCTTGACAGAGTGGGGTGCCGTCGGAAGGATATGCGCAGCCCGGACCGAACAACATCTAACACCCATGGATCGGATGTGATGGTGGTCCAATGGTCTGCAAACTCTGCTATCCTTCCTCCAACCTGGGACGAGTCGAGGTGAGGACCTTCATTTCGAGCCCCGACGAGGCCCGCGAGAGGAGAAACCACCTCCTCTGCTAAATGAAGAATCCTGAGACTTCCCTCGATTCTGCCGACCCCTACCTTTACCCCGTGAGTAAGAAGTAGAGGCGGCGGCAGAAGGACCAGCCTTTTGCTTCACAGAGGAAGCAGAAGGGTACTTGTTAGGCTTGGAATGGCCCTTGCCTCCCCGAGAAGGCTGATCAAGCTGACGAAACAGCAGCTGATCTTTGGAATGACGTAGGACGTCATCCCGGACCGTTGACACGGAACCATGGAAAAGTTGCGGACCTGCCAAAGAAGCAGATCGAAGAGTAGCACGCTGCTCCTCGGGAAGGGATCGTCCTGTGTCCAGCACAGCGTCCCTTCGAACTAATTCCAAATTAGCCGTGTTACAGGCATGCGTGTGAGTAAGGTACATAAGCGCCTTGGACAGCACACGCAAAGGAGCCTGTACCTCGTCAAACTTATCTGGAGGCAGATAAGCAGCCAAAGCTGAGACGACGTGATCTGAGAGAGAAAGCATGCCAAGCATCTCTCTAGATAAGCCCAACGTGGACTCCAGAGTCGTCATTGGAATGACGGCAGACTTGGGCTTGGAAAGCCCGAGGGAAGTGGAGTCCTGATCCAGAACCGTCAAAGCCTGGCAGACTGACGGATTGGCGGAATCGTAGGAACGATAACGCACAGGAGGCAAAAAGGTGTCAACCCTGGTGAAGAACGAAGTCTTCAAAGCCTTGGAATTCAGCTTGGCATCCAATGCTGAAAAAGCTTCAACCACCTGTACCGACTGGCACGGTCGAAGGCGCCCAGAGGCAGGTTGCTCCATAGGCTGTTGGCGCGCGACCAATGATCACGGTCAGGCTGACACTGTCGGCTGGTTAGCAGGTTTGAGCTCAGGCAGAAACCCAAACACAAAGTCAAGAGCCGCCCCCAAGTCCGAAGACTGCTGGCCCTCGACCTCAAGCATGTCGGACTCCTCCCCAGAGTCGGAAGACACATAGCCCATCGTGGGCAAACCAGCCGACGCCTCCCATGGTGTCGGGACACCAGAGGAATCGGAAACCAGCCTGTTTCCAATCCCGGGAGGCGGCGCCATAGGAGGCGCCTGGAAACCACCCATAGCCTCGCTGGAAGCAACAGGAAGGCTCTTAGAAAGAACCTGAGTGAGTAAGGAGAGGGCCTCCCTAAGCTCACTGCCTGTACCGACCGGTTCGACAGGGGAGCAAACCTGCAAAGTGGCTTCACCTCTGACCCTCTTAACCAGCGAAGGGTCACGATCCTCCAAAACACCCGACGCGGGACGACGGACGGCAGCCGAAACATCTGAAGGCAGACGTGTATAGGGGCACGATGCACCCCGAGGATCAATATTGCGAGAACTCATGAGAGTCACCGCGGACCTCTGCGGGGCAGAAGGTCCAGGCTGCACAAAAGGCGTTGGTCCCCCAAAACTGGTCGTATGACCAGACTGAGTAGACGGAAATGCCACGGAGTTCATAGTGTTTCCACTACGAACATCCGAATCCAAAGACACAACTGTGGTGCTCGACGGCGAAGAGACCACAGCGATGGGCTCGGCCGGCAGCTCTTTCCGACTTCGCCGAGTTGAAGTCAGAGAAGGCTGAGGCCGATATCCCACGTCTACAGTATCGGACAGTCCTGCAGTCCCCTGCAGCGAAAAGCCGAGGCCGGCTGAAACAAACAACGAAGCAGACGGACCAGCAGCAGTAGTAGATACGTCGAGAGTCGTTGAGGCTGGTGAAATAGTGGAGAGAGCACACCGGCTCGGCTCCGAAGGAGGAGTCACAACCCTAGTGACAGCCTCAGATGTCGACTGGAGGGGGACCATAGTCCCGGAACCAGGCATCTCTACACCAGAACACTCAACGGCTCCCGCAGTATCCACCACAGGAAAAGACTGCACATCCCCCATGGAGGAGGAATAACTCTCACCAGACAAAGTCGGCTCGGGAGGCCCCGAACGACCACGTTCTCCTTTCCCGCGGGAGCGGGAGGCACGGCCACGAGAACGAACGACACGGTTTACTGACGCCCAGAAGGTGGAAGACCATGTTCCACAGACACCACACGGCCGCTCGGCCGAACACCCATTACAGGAAGAACAAGACGAATGTACATCGTCCACATGCTTTGGCAGCAGACATTGCCCACAAGGAATTGTCCTGGGCATGATAGAGGTGAGAGGACCAGAGAAGGTGAGATCAGAAAACAGAACACCCACAAAGAAGAGAGAAAGGTGACAGAAACAAAGACCCCAGACGGTCGACCGGGAACCACACAACAGGAAGACTACTTTCAAAAGAAAGAAGAAACACTGTAGGAGTGGTACCCCGCTGACACCTAACTCTAACACAATTAGAAAATTTTGCAAAAAAAGCATTAACAATAATTGTGAAAAATCTAAGTCCGAACCGCGTGGCACGCGAAATTCGCGCGCGACTCGAGAGAGAGCAAATAAATATACATTATGGACATATAATAGAAAAGAGAATATAAAACACTGTTCCTGAGAATACAAAGGATACACTGTGGTATAATGAATCAGGAATCATCAAACATCGAGCTGGTGGAACACTGATAAGCGTGCAAAAACATCTCGACACGAAGCAGATTTTAAAAAGAATGAGTCTTTAGAGACGGTATATGCGCACTGGCAACGGAAGTCGTGGAGTTGTACTTGGGAGAGAGCGTCCCGTACTGGGTCTGCGCCGGTTGCACTTGACCCAGTTTTGGCTTATTTTTATTGGTGCTTTTGCACCACTTTTCTTTCCCAACTTGCTTGGGAAAGACAAAAATAGAGAGTATTTTATCCGAGTTAGGGACTTCCACTGTACAGCAAGCCTGTAGTAAACAATTGTGAGTAGGTTGATAAGAAACTTTAAGGTGTGTATTCAAGAACTTAGAACATTGTTAGAAAAAACAGAAAAATTTAAAATGTTTTCTTTTTGGTACTTACTCATTTGAAACAGATGACAGGATTCGATGATTGGCCCTTACTTTCAGCTTCTCAGCAGCCCTCAATCACACACAGGATTCATACACTCCTGAAATAAAATGAAAGTGTCAATGACACTGTAGCTCAACTTGACAAACTTGAACTTGGTAAGTTATAAATGAAATGGCAAAATTAAAGATCATTGGTACCAATGTTATTTTTTTTGCCAGTGGCAACATTTTTTGACAGAAACTGAAGAAAATCGATAGCTCCCATCTAGAGGCCACCCCAAACAAGCATGCCAGGTTTCAAAGTAATCCGATCATAAATGTGCCCTGTAGGGTGTACAAAAGGGAAATATTGTGGTCTGACAAGACTAAGTTCTAAGAACGTTGGCCGTGGCAACATTTTTTGACGGAAATGGAAGAAAATCGATAGCTCCCATCTAGAGGTCACTGTAAATAAGCACACCAGGTTTCAAAGCAATCTAATCATAAATGTGCCCTGTAGGGTGAGCCAAAGGGAAATATTGTGGTCTGACTAAACTAAGTTCTAAGAATGTTGGCTGCGGCAACATTTTTTGATGGAAATTGAAGAAAATCGATAGCTCCCATCTAGAGGTCACTCCAAACAAGCATGCCAGGTTTCAAAGCAATCAAATCATAAATGTGCCCTGTAGGGTGTGCCAAAGGGAAATATTGAGGCTTCTGACTAAACTAAGTTCTAAGAACGTTGGCCGCGGCAACATTTTTTGACGGAAAATTGAAGAAAATCGATAGCTCCCATCTAGAGGTCTCCCCAAACAAGCATACCAGGTTTCATAGCAATCAAATCATAAATGTGCCCTGTAGGGTGTGCCAAAGGGAAATATTGAGGTCTGACTAAACTAAGTTCTACGAACGTTGGCCGCGGCAACATTTTTTGACGGAAAATTGAAGAAAATCGATAGCTCCCATCTAGAGGTCACCCCAAACAAGCATACCAAGTTTCAAAGCAATCAAATCATAAATGTGCCCTGTACGGTGTGCCAAAGGGAAATATTGAGGTTTGACTAAACTAAGTTCTAAGAACGTTGGCCGCGGCAACACTTTTTGACGGAAATTGAAGAAAATCGATAGCTCCCATCTAGAGGTCACCCCAAACAAGCATACCAAGTTTCAAAGTAATCTGATCATAAATGCGACCTGTGAGGTGCGCCAAAGGAAATTGTTGACGTACGTACTAACGTACGTACGTATGTAGTACGTACATACGTAAGTACGTACGCCGACGGACGAGAAGTGATGGCAATAGCTCAGCTTGACTTTGTCAAGTTGAGCTAAAAATCCATAAGACTTTCAAGGAATTTTCTAAGGAATTGTTAAGTCTTTTCCAGGATCTCTGAAGTAATTTTAACACTTAAGGGCCCAATTCCATCTCTGTCAACTTTCTTTGTTTTGGAACAGATGACCGGAAATTCAAGACTTTAAAATACTTGCCTAGTGAATTATCAAGTCTTTTCCAGGACCTTTGTCTGAAGTAACTTTAACATTTATGGGCCCAATTCCATCTCTGACAACATTGTTTGTCTTGGAGCAGGTGACCCGAAATTCAAGACTTTCAAGGACTCACTGCTGATCTGTCATCCAAATTGGGACTGACTTTCCAACTTAAATTATTTGCTTTTTAATCAAAGCAGACCATCAGGTATAAGTTTGGTCTTTTTGCTCATCACAGAACGTATGAACTGCATGGATTTAATTAGTAATGACCAACTTCAGTAAAACAGTATTGCTGCAATTTATTGGAAAGTGCCTAATGGGCACTGGCACTCTATCCAATAAACTGTATCAAAGTTGACCTGCATTACATGTAAATCACTACTGATTTGTCATTCAAATCTGAACTGACTTCGCAAAAGGTGAAATGTATGAACAACATGACTTTAATTAGTAATGACCAACCTCGGTAAAATAGTTTTGCTACAATTTATTGGACAGTGGTTAATGGACACTCTCCAATAAATTGTAAAAAAAAGGTGACCTGCATCAAATCGCTGCTGATTTGTCATTCAGAACTGGACTTACTCCCAACTTAAACTATTTGCTTTTTATGCAAAGCCGACAGTCAGGAATAAGTTTGGTCTCTTTTGTTCATCACAGAACATATGAACTGCATGGTTTTAATTAGTAATGACCAACCTTAGTAAAATAGTTTTGGTGCAATTTATTGGACCATGCCTAATGGGCACTCTCCAATAAATTATCACAAAGTTGACCTGCATCAAATTTCTGCTGATTTGTCATCCAAAACAGGACTAACTTCCCAACCTATACTATTGTTTTTTTATGCAAAGCAAACCCTCGGGTATAAGTTTGGTCTTTTTTGCTCACCACAGAATATATGAACTACATGGCTCTGATTAATAATGGCCAACCTTGGTAAAAAACAGTTTTGCTACAATTTATTGGACAGTGCCTAATGGGAACTCTCCCCTCTCCCCCTAAAACGCGTTTGTAGGAACAATAAGCTCATTAAACAGAATCCCTGGATGACAAAAGGCTTAATTATATCTTCTAAACATAAAAACAAATTTTATCACAAAAAATTTAAAAAAAACACAGAATCTAACCAAATACATTATAAAAATTATTACAAGATCTTTAATGAAGTGAAAAAGCAATGTAAAGCAATCTATTATAAAGATATTCTAAATAACAATAAGTACAACATTAAAAAAAACCTGGCAAATACTAAATGAAGCTATCCAAAAATCTAGACAAGAAGTCAACTTACTCACTTTTTTTGTGAAAGATAACAAAAAAATTGATCACCCAAATGAAATAGCGTGTGAACTAAATACATACTTTGCAAATATTGGCAAGCTTTCAAGAGAAAAAATACCTAAATCAAGTAAATCTTCTTACGACTGCATGGATGAACATTCATTTGGAAATTTTTAGATCAACCCAGTGTGTGACATAGAAATTAGAAATATTGTAAAATCTTTAAAAACCAAAAATAGTCAAGACTGTGACAACATCAGTTCAAACATTGTCAGCTTAGTACTGATGACTATGTATTTACCCCACTAATGCACATCATCAGCTGCTCATTTGAACACGGTATTCTCCCAGATAGAATGAAAATTGCCAAAGTCATTCCCTTATTCAAATCTGGTGAGGAGCATAACATTACTAATTATAGACTAGGCTTGCAATGATTATGCAAAAAGTCAACTAATCGACTTTTTTTTACCCCGCATGTATACCGACACCACTGCCTTGCCAGAACGTGATCAAGCTGTATATACATGATGGGAACGTTTGTGGATGTATAAATGACAGTGGTAGACCATATGGAGGTAAAGGAAGGCGGCCTCAGTCACCCCCTCGCCCCCCCCTCCTCAAATAAATCGTCATTTTTCCAAGTCTGATTTGGAAATGTTTGTGGTAATTACCTCCCACTTTAATGATTTTTTTTGTGGAAATATGAAAGTTATTTTCAAGTATTACTGCTCTCATCATGTCAACAACATGTCCGTATTTTAAACAACATTGTTTCCAATAACCATTCTTTGCTCATAAATCGTTTTTATTTTGAACAACACTAAATGAAACTCGCTGTTTTTGATGAAATTTACGTATTTTGCATAAAAAAACTAGAGTTAGCTCCCTTGGGTCACTATTTTGTGTAGGAAATCCGAAAATCACAATGTTTTCCACCATTGATAAATTATCATGAGTGTGTGTGTGGAAGGGAGGGGGTGTGTGTGACTTTTTACATCCTTAGTGCCCTTACAGGGTCCAGCAGAATAGTCCTTGTAAGTTGTAAAATCCCTCTCCCTCAGATCAGGCCTACTTCCTTCTGGCTGCTCACTGTTATGTTTCATCTGAATTTCGGGCATCAGGGTGTATTACTGTTTAACGGTATGGCAGACGATCGACCAACTTAACAGAATATGGTCAACGAAACGTTCATTCCAACCTTCACTTATAATGTGGGAATGATGGATGGTTGACTCTGTTACCATGTTATTTGAAATGTAGATGGCCACACGCCCGGTTATACCAACTCATTTTAGTCGACCCTTTGTTAAAAAAACGTGGTCAAAAAAGTTTACTAAACGTCGATTTTGGGCTCTGATTAATCGACTATGGAATTTCATAATCGTGGCAGGCCTATTATAGACCTATCAGTCTATTACCCACTTTCTCAAAAATCTTAGAAAAACTCATGTCTGTACGACTCTTAACATTTTTAGACCAGTTTAATATATTGCATTCTTTCCAATATGGATTCAGAAAGAGACATAGCTCTATGCACTGTGCACCCTGTCATGCAGCTGCTCAAAAGAGTGGCTGAAGAAAATAATAAAAAAAAAATAAAAACTATCCCCTGCCCTATTTCTTGACCTTTCTAAAGCATTTGATACTATAGATCACTCCATCCTACTAAACAAATTAGAAAGATACGGTATAAGAGGACTAAGTCTAAATTGGTTCAAAAGCTATTTATCGGGAAGAAAACAATATGTCGCATATGGTGGTCAACAATCTGACTTGGTTCCGATAACACACAGGGTTCCCCAAGGATCCATTCTCGGTCCAACGTTGTTTTTATTATATGTCAATGATATTTGTCATGCCACTTCTCTGAATCTGCTGTCATTTGCAGATGATACTACCATGCACTCCTCGGACCGCGACCTAATTCAATTAATTCCTTACCTAAACAGAGAGCTTGAGAATTTATTTAATTGGTGTTGTGCAAACCAGCTATCCTTAAATGCCGCAAAAACCAAATACATTCTAATTAATCCCTCCAATAAAATTAAATTACTTACACCTTCACCAAGGCTTTTAAAAAATGGCCAGGAAATAAGTAGGGTGGGCTCAGATTGTACAGAAAAATCAATTAAATTCCTAGGAATCCACATCAACAAGAATGTTTCCTATAAATATCATGTATCTAAACTTTGTTCTAAAATAGCTGATGCAAATTTTGCCCTTAATAAAGTGAAGACCATATTTCCCCATGATGCCATGAAAACCCTCTATTTTAGCTTAGTACATACTCACTTAATGTATGGAATAAACGTGTGGGGAAATGTGAGGTCAGTACATAAGCTAATGATGCTACAGAAGCGATCCTTGCGCATTATAAGCAATAAGAGATATAATGCACATACAGACCCCCTCTTTCGCAGTAAAAGAGAATTAAAAGTTGAAGACCTCTATAAACTCCAGACATGCTTATTTGTATTCGACTGGTATCATGGAAACCTGCCTGATTCTTTAGAAAACTATTTTAGTGTAATCGATAATCCAACAGGCAGGTCGAGCAGAAGAACTGGACTTCTTCAATCCAATAAAACGTGAACTAAATCCCTCGATTTCCTTCACTCAAACGCATGCTCCAAAATCTGGAAAGCATTAGATAGTAATATCAGAAGTATACCAGAGAAACATCGATTTAAAAAGGAACTAATGGCCTTTTTTCTATCATCATACCAGTACAATGTTGATTGCAATAATCCATATTGCCCTGACTGTAGTCCCTGATAGAGGCACAATGTTTTTTCACCGTCTAATAGACTAAGAAGATTTGTTGTTAGGTGTCTTTGGGCCCCCAGTTCTTTTCTCATTGCGTTCCAAATTACTAACCCCCATGTAGTGAACTCCTTGTATGGTACCCTACTCTTATAGTTACAATACGTTATGAGAAATGTGAAGTAAAAAAACGTTACTTCTAATGCAATTGTTTGATCTTCTAAATTATTATCCAACATATTCCTAGCACTGGTCTGGATCACCTCTCGCGTACCTTTTGGTCTCTGTAGTAGTTTCTTCATAGTGTGTATTTTAATAAAAAAAATTAGTACATGTACCAAGAGGTGTGCCATTGATTCAGCTGACTGCTGGGTCATCTTATCTCATCTTATCCAATTGTTTCCCTGCTCTTTAGCCACGTTACATAAAAACACATACTTGTAAAAACAGTCTGGTTTAAGGTTGCATAATGCACAGCTTGGGAGACGATAGGTAGACAGCCAAACAAGCTATATTGTTTCCCTGCAGTATACATTGATATTGTCATGCTTGAGTAGTGTTCATTTACAGATTTTTTTGTATCACTTTTTACTACTGTATGTATCATCTTTATTTGTGTCACGTATATTCCAAAATAAAGAAATCAATCAATCCAATAAATTGTATCAATGTTGACCTGCATCAAATCGCTTCTGATTTGTCATTAAAATTTTGACTGACTTCCCAACCTAAAGTAGTTGGGTTTTTTTGTAAAGAAAACCCTCAGTTATAAGTGTGGTCTTTTTACCCACAACAAAATATATGAATTACATGGCTTTAATTAGTAATGGCCAACCTCGGTAAAATAGTTTTGCTAGATTTACTCGACAGTGCTTAATGGCACTATCCAATAAATTGTAAAAAAGTTGACCTGCATCAAATTGCTGCTGATTTGTCATCCAAAACTGGACTGACTTCCCAACTTTAAATTTTATGCGAAGCAGACTGTCAGGAATAAGTTTGGTCTTTTTACTTATCTCAGAACATATGAACTGCATGGCTTTAACTAGTAGAGTGCTGGAAGCTCAAATTTGATTCTATGCTGAAGTGCAGGTGCTGCAGCTTAGTGGCTTCATATTCTGTGGATGTGCTGCAGGTTATCCTACAACCCATTTTGACTTGTACTGTAGTAAGTCACCAACATATCTTTTAGGTTTTCTTAACAAGTCACATGCCATATGCAGAATGGGGTGGAAAGTAGACTAAGGGACATTGGGGCAATCACTCTCATTGTTGGGTTGTCTCTGTAAGACCCCTTTGCAGCTTCTCACAGAAGGCCCTAGACTCCCTAATCTCTATAAGATTCCTCACCACACAACTCTTTAGGCAACCTGAAATCTAAGCCTAGGTAGGTTTTACGAAGACAAGGTGTCAAGGTTCTACAGAAAGTTTTTAAACAATACACTCAAAATCAAGGTCCGTGAAGTTAGAACGAAATTGGAAATTCAATGGAAATTCAACTTGTCATTTTTTCATGTTAACGGTGTTCTTTAGACGTGATTCGTGCTCTCCCATTTCAGTTTGGATCAAATTCCGACTTTTCCTCTATTTTTCAGACACTGTTCGGACTTAGAAATTTTCACACAAATTTTTTGAGGGTCAGACTTCAGGCAAACTACCCTTGTTTATGGGCCGATTGCGCTATAATTTGGCACGCATGCTCACTATCCCCAATAAATACCACTTATAAAATTTCATTGCCACAAACGGCCGGGATCACGAGATTTGAATATCCATTTGATATTCAAATTTGGTTATTGGAAATTCAATGGAAATTCGATGGAAATTCAACTTTTCATTTTTTCACCTTAACGGAGTTCTTTAGACATGATTCGTGCTCTCCATTTCAATTTGAATATCCAATTGATATTCAAATTTGGTCATTGGAAATTCAATGGAAATTGGATGGAAAGATGTTAAGGTTAAAATGCTAATCACTTTATTGGAAATGCTATACCAAACAGAAATTGCTATAGCATTTTGCTAATCACCATTTTAAAAGTATTTTCTCCCTTGTTAATTTGCAAAAAAAACAATCGTTTCTGTGAAAACGCTCATTTTGAGTAAATAAAATAACCTTAAAACTTCAATTTTCAGTCTTCACATAAAAATCGGCTGGCAGCAGAGTTTTGTAATCCAACTTCTGAATCAGCTCAACCAATCGATTGTGGAGTTGAAATTGCTTACCCGTGCCTCATTCCCTGTTGCGCTTAGGAATTTCTCTGCTTAACCCTTTACCCAACGCGAGTAGCAGACGACACTTACATAAAAATGTTAAATAACTAAATACTTTCAATTCTTGTCTCAAAAACATAGCTTATGGCCCTTCATGGGGAACGAACTCAACGAGATCATTCCAATGAGGGGTCAAAGATATGTTTTCGAGAAAAAATTGAAAATGTGATTGAATTTGAATTGAGATATTTGCGAAAGAGCTCGCCAGGTATGGGCGTTACATTGGGTAAAGAGTTATAGTCCCTTTTCGACGATAAATTCTGCCGTCTGATTGGTCAGAATTACTTGGACAAATAGCCATGACAAACTATGCACCCAGCATCCGAGGTATGAGAGCGTATAAGGGCACGTGAAACTCCAAGGGAATATGGTTCGAATGGTAGAGGTCGCGTCTCTCGCCTCGATATAAAAATTTAACCCAAAACCCTGAAATGGTCTATTATAAATCGTCCAAATATGAAATAAAAGATTTTAAAACTTCTTGAGAAAAATAATATGGGCATCAGCGCAATTCTGCTGACGTCCATATTACTCTTCTCAAGTACTTTAGTTTGTTTTCGCGTTTCCATTATCGATATAATGCATAGACATAAATAGAAAATCATTAAATTTCTATGATATAAGGCATGTAATGCCATCTATGTGGAGCTCGTGTACTTCCCGAATTTCGTCCCGCCGAGTATGGAGCGTGCCAAACGCGTCCAGAAATGTTTGTTCGCGCTGTTTTATCGCATTTCTACGACAACGTAGAACCGCCACACCATTGTATATTTCAATGGATTACTAATCTGTTTAAACAGATTACTAATTTGTTTTTACAGATTACTAATCTGTTTAAACATATTACTAATTTGTAAAAACAGATTACTAATCTGCGTTACTGAGAACTTTCTTTCAATATGTTCCAAAGTATGTGCAATTGCTGTCCTCCGATTTTTTCTATGTTTACGGCTCCAGTGGGACGTCTGATGGAACTGGGTCTCGACTTCTCTGATACGGTGCGTTACTTGCTCGGTGCATTATGCATCAGCGTCAAGGATGAAGATCTTTCGACGAACTGACAAGTTTATTTCCCCATTGATCATACTGTTACAAAAATGCTCAGATTTGGAAGCAAGGGCAGTTACTTTTTTCGTCACAGGGGCAGCGGGCAATGGGGTAATTGTCCCTGCTGCCTCCAAGGTTCCGGCACCCTTGATGGAGTAAGATTTGTACACTTCACCTGCCCTTTTCCAGTTAGGTGCAACATGATTGTATAATATTTTTTAGAGATTTTAGAGTGTGCAATTAATTTAAAACATAAGCTTTCCAGTGGTATACACTACTCACAAGGATAACCACGGGAGTCTAAAACGTATACTGTGGCCCACATAAGTCTATCCAGATCATTTAACCCTATCTGTTAAACAGATTAGTTGGTCTGTAAAAACAGATTAGTAATCTGTTTAAACGGATTAAGAATCCGTTGAAGTACACAATCGTGTGGGGGTTCTACGCTGCCGAACATTTCAAACGGGACAAAACATTATCTCAGGTGTAAAAGGAATGGAAGTCCGTAGGAAAAGTAGCCCCACCGGACTATAGTTTCTCGGAATTATAGTCCGAGGTCTAACATTCCTAGCAATAGATGTCCGGTGACTTACATTCCGGGACCGTACATCCTGCAGATATCTATTCCTCAGAATGTTAGTCCTAGGACTACAATACCAAGGAACTATAGTCCGTTGGGACTATCTTTCCTACGGACTTGCATATTCCCTTTACACCGGCAACATGCATGGTATATGGAGATTTAACACCCAGATGACTCATTTAAACACCTCACCTACCGACACGGTGTTTAAAAACTGATATTCGGGCCTCAAATCTCCATATACCACGCATGTTGCCGGTGTTTACTTATAATCACGACGACGTTTGGGAAATCGTTTGTCTCTTCGCGATGCTTTTCTCCGTGGAAATGCGTTAGCAGCATACTGTAGTTGCAGATTGAAGTTATAACGCTCTGCTACTGATGTTTAACATTGCTGATTCACAAATTTTCCTTACATGTCAAAGAATACGTAGAGTCGATACCTCCTCTAATTTGCGCATATTCTCCCACAGACCGTATGCCAGGAGGGTTACCGTTCACACCCCTCCCCGAACATTTGTACGTCATATTTTTTTTACCTTGGGGTATACTTAGAATGATAAAAAATGTTATCATTCAATATTTTGGGATCAAGCCTATTTTCGGGCCTATTATGCAAGTGAGGTGACATCATTCACGAAAAATCTATTTTTCTACATATCTTTCTTTCTACTCAAACCAGAATGATAAATAAGGTGTGTTTACCTTGGTGTTCAAGGTCATGGAATACATTAAACACATTCTTTATTCCATTGGGGTCACTGGTATTCAGCAAATGAGCAATTAAAGCAATGACCTTCAGAGAATGTTTTTAGGATGACTCGTGTTTCCGTCATCCATATTGTGTTTCGGGCGCCCTCTTGGTTTCATAAGTAGAATCTCGTGACGATGAGCCTGGAAGGATCCCAAAAGAACGGGTTATGTTCTGATGGTATGGTTTATTGACTGGGGATATAACGAACTATCTAAATGAGCCCCACAATGGACGGAAACCACCGAAAAGTAGTTTATTTTTACACAAATAAATCGCTGCAGACTAGTAGGTAATGCTTTGAGACCCCTTAAAGGGCGAGTTCTTTATTTGGCTCTTACTCTTCCAGAATCCTTGTTTTTATCTCACTCAGATTCTATACAGAAATCTCAGTTTATGTCCATTCTACAAGTAACTATATAACCTGCTCCCATCACCCCAAGCCTGTTCTACCTGTGTTATGACTGTCTACTCTGCATGGTCAACCAAGTTTTGACCATTCCATTTTGATCCTGAATGACCCTATCCCCAAGTAGGTTCAGTCCCTCTCTGGCCTATTCTATCCGTCTTATGAGTTATCTGATCCAGCCTAGCTATTCCACTGGTTCCCACAAGTTATGTATGGCTCTTTACCTATCTTACCATCTGTCATCTCGTCCAAGTTTCAGCACATTCAGTCTGATCACTCCATTCCCATTCACCCATATCTGTCTGTATAGTCTCTTTACTAATGTATCTTTGATTTTTGGCTTTCTGTCCATCATAGCGCATACGGAACATGGTCATATGGAAGATGTACCAATTTGTTCCTGCTTGCTAATTCTAAATGTGTCTCAAAAATACACAACACATAAGCACATACCGTCTAGTTATTGGATGATACACATGTCGTAGTAATGATCTTATTGGCCACACCTTGATGATTCCTATCTGCGGATACCTATTCTGCGGATATCTTTTAGACAATATCATTCAGATAACATCTTTTGATGGATTGGATGCCTTTTGGTGGATACATCTCTTGATGCGCTAATATCTAAGAATAGTTGTGGCTCGTAGCCCCCATATAACCCATGACATCCATGTACAGTCTTCTACCATTATTGCCCTGTTGTAAGCTCGTCTGTTTCTGCATTAGTGTCAGTAATGGTCCAGTTTCACATTACTATTCCTATAGTCGAGTATAAACTGCTTTCTCTTTGACTATATAGCTCATCCCTCATAAAGGGATGTCGACGCACAGTTCAAGGGTGTCTACCGGGAATGAGTTGCTAGAAATAACTTGTTCCTAGCTGAATGTGAATCAAATTACTAGTTCCTTGTTATTCGTTGCCCTAGCATTTGGCAAACTTGATTAGACCACTCGGCCCACCCCAAAAAATAACTCTTGTTCACTACCTACATTGCCATCAACATTACCCCCCCCTCCTCCCCCCCCCTCCCCCCCCCCCCCCCCAGGTCTCTTACAAGACAGGGGTGTTTGTAGATGAATGGGAGTAAAAGTAATTACCCAGATGAGCACGAGAATGCACAGAAATGGACTTTTTCCTTTATCAAACAGACATGTCTAGCCAACTCCGATGGCAGACATCCCCACACTTGCTGTTAGTGGCTCACTCCCTGCCGACATCTCGAGAGTTAGCACAGGCGACAGCCCTAGCACAAAACTTGTCTTGGTCGAACTGGGAACGTCTTACTGGTTTGTTGCAGCTTTTGCACGGCCAGCTCAGGGTGCAAACATCCCTGGATTTACTGCTAGCGCCTCAATCAAAGCACACATTTCCAAAGTACTTACGTCACTGGCACAAACAACTAGTCTGAATGAGACAGTTTATGGGTAAATATTCTTAGTCTCAACTAGGAAATATGGACTGGATGCCAAACGAACAAGGAATTAGGAACGAGTTATTAGGTGTTTGCATCATTTGTTAATCTACCTCCAGGAACAAACAACCCTCGATTTACTGCTAATGACCCACTCCCAGCAGACATCTCCGGAGTTAGTACAGGCGACCCCTGGCACAAAAACTCGTCCTGGACGAGATAGTTTATGGGCAAATATGCTAAGTCCGAATTAGGAACGAGTAACTGGATTTATATCGACTTAGGAATGAGTTACTGGTTGGTTGCAGCATTTGCTCAGCCACCTCCAGGGCACACATACTTGGATATACTGCCAACGACTCATGTCAAGCAGACACAGCAAGAGTTAATGCTGGCGATTCCGGGCACAAAAAGCTCGTTCTGGACGAGATAGTTGAAGGGTAAATATTCTTTGTCCGAGGAAACTAGGAACTGGATTGACGTCGAATTAGGAACAAGGAACGAGTTACTGGTTGATTTCACCATGTGCGCGGCCACTTCGGAACTAGGAACTGGATTCACATCGAATTAGGAACTACGAACTGGAAACTGGATTTCACATTGAACTAGGAACGAGTTACTGGTTGGTTGGAATATTTGTTTGTGATCTCCGGAGTTGGCGCTGGCAAACCCAGGTGTAGCAGGAAAGCAAGTCTATAGGAAAGGTAGTCCCACCGGACTATAGTACCTTGGAATTGTAGTCCCAGGTCTAACATTCCTAGGAATAGATATCAGCAGGACCTTTGGGCCCGGAATGTAAGTCCCTCGGACATCTATTCCTAGGAATGTTAGACCTGGGACAATGATTCCGAAGAAGTGTAGTCCGGTGGGACTACTTTTCCTACAGACTTCCATTCCTTTTACTCGAGCAACAAAAACACATGGTTCATGGGCGACAATCAGAACTAAGAACTAGTAACTGTATTCACAATGAACTATGAACTTGGAAAGAGTTACTGGTTATTTGGAGCATTTGACCGATGATTTCCCGAGGACATCCGGGGGGTAAACATCCATGGATTTTCTACTAGGAAATCACTCCCACCAGACATATGCGGAGTTGGTACCAGCGAACGCCGGCACAAAAACTTGTTTTGCAGGAGACACATAAATTCGTCCTAGCACATACGACGAGATGGTTTGTGGGTGAAAAAATCTTTAGTCCCACAATAGCCTCATGGCCCATATAGGATCCTCTAGGCCGTATAAACCCCCTATATCGAGTGAAACTAGATTCACTCGATAGATAGGGTCAAATGGTCTAGATAGACTTATGTGGGCCACAGTACACGTTCTAGACACCCGTGGTTATCCATGTGAGTAGTGTATACCACTGGAAAGCTTATGTTTTAAACTAATTGCACACTCTGAAATCTCTAAAAAATATTCTACAATCATGTTGCACCTAACTGGAAAAGGGCAGGTGAAGTGTACAAATCTTACTACATCAAGGGCGCCGGAACCTTGGAGGCAGCAGGGACAATTACCCCGTTGCCCACTGCCCCTGTGACGAAAAAAGTAACTGCCCTTGCTTCCAAATCCGAGCATTTTTGTAACAGTATGATCAATGGGGAAATAAACTTGTCAGTTCGTCGAAAGATCTTCATCCTTGACGCTGATGCATAATGCACCGAGCAAGTAACGCACCGTATCAGAGAAGTCGAGACCCAGTTCCATCAGACGTCCCACTGGAGCCGTAAACATAGAAAAAATCGGAGGGCGGCAATTGCACATACTTTGGAACATACTGAAAGAATGTTCTCAGTAACGCAGATTAGTAATCTGTTTTTACAGATTAGTAATATGTTTAAACAGATTAGTAATCTGTAAAAACAAATTAGTAATCTGTTCAAACAGATTAGTAATCTGTTGAAATATACAACGGTGTGGTGGTTCTCCGTTGTCGTCGAAATGCGATAAAACAGCACGAACAAACATTTCTGGACGCGTTTGGCACGCTCCACACTCAGCGGGACGAAATTCGGGAAGTACACGAGCTCTACATAGATGGCGTTACATGCCTTGTATCATAGAAATTTAATAATTTTCTATTTATGTCTATGCCTTATATCGATAATGGAAACGCGAGAACAAACCAAAGTACTTGAGAAGAGTAATATGGACGTCAGCGGAATTGCGCTGATGCCCTTATTATTTTTCTCAAGAAGTTTTATAATCTTTTATTTCATATTTGGACGATTTATAATAGACCATTTCAGGGTTTTGGCCTTTTTTGGGGTTAAATTTTTATATCGAGGCGAAAGACGCGACCTCTACCATTCGAACCATATTCTTTTGGAGTTTCACGTGCCCTTATACACTCTCATACCTCGGATGCTGGATGCATACTTTGTCATGGCTATTTGTCCAAGTAATTCTGACCTATCAGAAGGCAGAATTTATCGTCGAACAGGGACTATAGCTCTTTACCCAATGTAACGCCCATACCTGGCGAGCTCTTTCGCAAATATCTCAATTCAAATTCAATCACATTTTCAATTTTTTCTTGAAAACATATCTTTGACCCCTCATTGGAACGATCTCGTTGAGTTCGTTCTCCATGAAGGGCCAAAAGCTATGTTTTTGAGACAAGAATTGAAAGTATTTAGTTATTTAACATTTTGATGTAAGTGTCGTCTGCTACTCACGTTGTGTAAAGGGTTAAGCTGAGAAATTCCTAAGTGCAACAGGGAATGAGGCATGGGTAAGCAATTTCAACTCCACAAACGTTTGGTTGAGCTGATTCAGAAGTTGGATTACAAAACTCTGTGGCCAGCCGATTTTTATGTGAAGACCGAAAATTGAAGTCTTAAAGTTATTTTATTTACTCAAAATGAGCATTTTCACAGAAACTATTGGTTTTTTTTCAAATTTACAAGGGATAAAATACTTTTAAAATGGTGATTAGCAAAATGCTATAGCAATTTTTGTTTGGTATAGCATTTCCAATGAAGTGATTAGCATTTTAACCTTCACATCTTTCCATCCAACTTCCACTGAATTTCCATTGACCAAATTTGAATATCAATTGGATATTCAAATTGAAATGGAGAGCACGAATCATGTCTAAAGAACACCGTTAAGGTGAAACTAGAGTGATGTCACGCATGCAGCCCAACTTTCCCAGGAATGGCAATGCTTAGACGCAAAATAGTCGGAGCCATTTTTTGTTAACAGTTTACCTAACGAATCTGCCATATCTGCACACGTGATATACAAAATTTGCTATTCAAATTTTATTTTTTCATTTCTCTACTTCAAAACATACCTCATGACCTATTAATGGAACAAACTTGATGAGCTTGTTCCAATAAGGACTAATAAGCCATGGTTAGAAGTAAAAAATGAAAAAATCTGATGTTTCAGAAAAATAATTTGTACTGTTGGCTTCAACTTGTGTTAGGTAAAGGATTAAAGATGCAGTACATAAAGTAATGTTGGGCTATACGAGTCAATTTTTTCTTTTTTGCATGTAATAACTCCCAATCCTTCAAAATGCATTTTGGGAATAATTGCCTAAGTGACACAGGGAGTTGGGAGGGGGGGGGGGGGGAGGGAGGGAGTTGTGGAACCTATATTCAAACCTGGCCTGTATTACTAGCTAGAAAATACACATATCAACTTTGGTTGAAATCAAATACTCCAAACTGGAGTTATCAGTCGGCAACCAATTGTTTACAGACAGATGGATGGACCGACAGATGCACAGATGAAAGTCATGACTATAGCCCTGACTATAAACAGTCAGGCTAAAAATGCTGTACCAAAGAAAAAATATTGCATGAATGGCCCTGGGTGAGGAGGAGGTGGGTGGGGGTGAGGGGTGGGTGAGAGTGGGGGTGTGTCAGGGGGAGTCCATTTTTTTTCCACGTGGTCAGTCTAAATACTTCAGAATGCATTTTAAGCAGAGAAAAAAAATACCTAACTGGCACCATGGGGGTGGGGGTGTGGGGGTGGGGTGGTGTCTGTCTGGGTTTTTGTGGTTACCACAAACTTCAACCAAAACTGTAAAAAAGCATTTTTGACGAAAGAAAAAAAAGGTGCCTAATTGCCCCACCCCCACAGGGTGGGGAGGATGGGGTGGAGGTGGGGGGGTTACATGTGGTTAAAAAAAGGTTCCGCATGTAGTGACTGTAAATAGTTCAAAATGCATATTCGAGGAAAGAAAAAAGAACAAATGGGTAATTGGGGGGGGGGGAGGCGGGAGGGGGAGGGGTGATGATAATTTCTGTCTGGATTTTTAACCACAAACTTTAACCAAAACTGTAAAAAAGCATTTCTGACAAAAGGAAAAAAAAGGTTCTGCATGTAGTGACTGTAAATAGTTCAAAATGCATATTGGAGGAAATAAAAAAAAAAATGCCCAATTTGGGGAGGGTGGGTGCGGTGGTGTTTGTCTGGGTTTTTAAACAGAACTGTAAACCAGTATTTTTGACAAAAGAAAAAAAATTGCCTAATTGGCCACCGGGGTGGGGTGGGTGGGGGGTGGTGGTGGGGGGTGGGATATGGGGGTATATAAGTTTAAAAAAAAAAGGTTCCACATGTAGTGACTGTAAATAGTTCAAAATGCATATTGGAGAAAAAAAAGGAAAAAAAAAGCCTAATTGGGAGGGGGGGGGGGGGGGGGGGGGGTAGGGGTGGGGTGGTGTTTGTCTGGGTTTTTAACCACAAACTTGGAGTCATCCTACCAAGCTACAATGAAATCCCTTTATAATTTTAGCCTGTGGAATATTCTAAAGATTTTTGGGCTTCGGGCCTCTGTTGCCATCACAGTTGCCCAAAAGGGGACGTTCACATCTAGACATTAGATGAAGTCAACCTATCAAGTTACAATGAAATCCCTCCATAAATATGACCTGTAGACTGTGCTAAATGTTTTCGGGCTTCAGGCCCCTGTTGCCATCACAGTTGCCCAAAAGGGGATGTTCTCATCTAGACATTATATGAAGTCAGCTTATCAAGTTACAATGAAATCCCTTCACAAATATGACATGTAGACTGTGCTAAAGGTTTTCGGGCTTCGGGCTCGGGCAGCCATCATGGTTGAATGATCGCAACCAAAAGGGGACATTCTCATCTGGGCATCATGTGGATTGACCCTACAAAGTTACAATGAAATCCCTTCATAAATATGACCTGTAGACTGTGCTGAAGGTTTTCGGGCTTCGGGCACCTGTAGCCATCACAGTTGCCCAATCATGTCCAAAAGGGGATTTTCTCATGTGGACATTATATGAAGTCAACCTATCAAGTTACAATGAAATCCCTCCATAAATATGATCTGTAGACTGTGCTGAAGGTTTTCGGGTTTTGGGCTCGGGCAGTCGTCATGGTTGATAAATCAAGGCCAAATGGGGAAATTCTCATCTAGACATCATACAGAGTCATCGTATCAAGTTACAATGAAATCCATCCATATTAAACATGACCTGCAGACTGTGCTAAAAGTTTTTGGGTTTCGGGCTTGGGCAGCCATCACAGATGACAGATCATGCCCAAATGTAGACGTTCTCATCTAGGCATTATACAGAGGCATTCTATGAAGTTGCAATGAAATCCCTTCATAAATATGACCTGTAGACTGTGTTAATGGTTTTCAGGTTTTGGGCTCGGGCAGCCATACCGGTTGACCGATCACGACCAAAAGGGGACGTTCTCATGTACACATGACCTAAAATCTACATATGAAATTTTGTGATGATCAGACAAGATCTACTGGGTATAGTCTGTACTTGAAGGTTGAATAAAAAACTTTAACCACAAACTTTAACCAAAACTCCGAATGTCAACTGAACAGGAAAAGAAAAAAAAAAAAAAAAAAAAAAAAAAAACCCACTTGAACCTTCAGTTATAAAACTTTAACCACAAACTTTAACCAAAACTCTAAAAGTTAACAGACGGACAGATGGACGGACGGACGGATGGACAAAAGTCATTACTATAGCCCTCACTGTAAACAGTCGGGCTAAAAATGAAAAGTTGAATTTCCATCGAATTTCCATTGAATTTTCAAAAACCAAATTTGAATATCAATTGGATATTCAAATCACCTGATCCCGGCCGTTTGCGGCAATGAAATTTTATAAGTGGTATTTATTGGGGATAGTGAGCATGCGTGCCAAATTATAGCCCAATCGGCCCATAAACAAGGGTAGTTTGTCTGAAAGCTGACCCGCAAAAAAATTTGCATGAAAATTTCTAAGTCCGAACAGTGTCTGAAAAATAGGGGAAAAGTCGGAATTTGATCCAAATTGAAAGGGAGAGCACGAATCATGTCTAAAGAACACTGTTAAGGTGAAAAAATGAAAAGTTGAATTTCCATCGAATTTCCATTGAATTTCCAATAACCAAATTTGAATATCAATTGGATATTCAAATCACGTCATCCTGACCGTTTGCGACAATGAAATTTTGAAAGTGATGTTTATTGGGGATAGTGAGCATGCGTGCCAAATTATAGCCCAATCGGCCCATAAACAAAGGTAGTTTGTCTGAAAGCTGGCCCTCAAAAAATTTGCGTGAAAATTTCTAAGTCCGAACACTGTCTGAAAAATAGGGGAAAAGTCGGAATTTGATCCAAATTGAAATGGGAGAGCACGAATCATGTCTAAAGAACACAGTTAAGGTCAAAAAATGAGAAGTTAAATTTCCATTGAATTTCAAATAACCAAATTTGAATATCAATTGGATATTCAAATCACGTGATCCCGACTGTCTGCGACAATGAAATTTTCTAAGTGATGTTTATTGGGGATAGTGAGCATGCGTGCCAAATTATAGCCCAATCAGCCTATAAACAAGGGTAGTTTGTCTGAAAGCTGACCCTCAAAAAATTTGCGTGAAAATTTCTAAGTCCGAACAGTGTCTGAAAAATAGGGAAAAAGTCGGAATTTGATCCAAATTGAAATGGGAGAGCACGAATCACGTCTAAAGAACACCATTAACACGAAAAAATGACAAGTTGAATTTCCAATTTCCAATTTCGTTCTAACTTCATGGACCTTCAAAATCATGGTATCTGAAGCTTTTGCAGGGACCATCTGCACATGATTAATTTTATATATATATACTCGCCCAAAAAAGAAAGTGTGCATTGCAGAAATTGATCAAACTCCAAAAAAATAATTTTGTAGGTGTAAAGAGTGTTAACCTGTTCATGAATAAGTTATATTGAACACAAAAACAGCTTTCCCCCATTAAAATTGCATTAACGTTAAATGACGTGCTGCACGTTTGTGAAAAGGCATGTTTTGCATGTGGAGAGTCTGAAAATTCATGCAGCAGTGTGAATCCTTGGGTATTTAAACACTAAACTAAGGCCTTCCTATATCGTTCACATTCAAACTTGCACTGCTGTTAAAACAACTCCACATTAGCATGCCAAGATTGACAATGAATCAACGTCTCCTTGCCCTGGGTATGATTAGAGCTGGCAGAACACATAGAGAGGTTGCCCAGCATTTGAACTGCCACCGTAACACTGTAGACAGGCTAGTCCATCGACATGCACAACATGATGACGTTCAAGACCGACCCCGCTCCGGAGACCCCGAGTTACCACCCCTGCACAAGATCGGTATATCCGTGTCGTCCATCTCCGGAACCGGCAACAAATGGCAATGACGACAGCCAGGAACATCCCTAACCTGAGACGGATACATCCTCAAACAGTAATCAACCGGCTGAGAGAATGCAGCTTATGTCCTCGAAGACCTGCAATTCGTCTGATTCTGACGTTACGTCATCGTCGTGCTCGACTGCAGTGGCGTAGACAACATCTCAGGCATCCCTTACACTGGTGGCAACGTGTTTTATTCACAGATGAATGTCGTTTCCATCTTTCATCATCAGATGGCCGCCAGAGAGTGTACAGACGTCAAAACGAATGCTACGCAGATCCATGTGTCGTGGAGCGAAACCGTTATGGGGGAGGGTCTCTCATGGTGTGGGGTGGCATCACTGCCCGTAACAGAACTGAGCTGGTCATTATTGATGGCAATCTCAAAGCAGCCAGGTATCGTGATGAAGTGCTTACACCTGTTGTTGTCCCATTTCTGCAACGTCACGGCCCCGGCGTCATTCTACAGCAGGACAACGTCCGACCCCCATGCAGCTCGTGTTGTTCAACAGTATCTGCAGCAACAACAAGTGGATGTTCTTCCCTGGCCCGCAAATTCGTCCGATATCTCACCCATTGAGCATGTATGGGACGAAATGAAACGTCAGTTACGCCGGCTTCCCCATGCACCGTCAACGCTTGTGGAACTCCAAAGACAGCTTATCAGAATATGGAACAACATCCCACAACACTTCCATGCTAACTTGTTCGCTTCCATGAGGCGTAGATGCACAGCAGTAGTCGATGCAGACGGAGGTCATACCAGATATTGAGTGTATGACTTTTGTGTTTGACCCTTAGTGTCTTTGACTCTCCATGGCGCCAAGAGTATTCGTCGTAGCGTAACGAAATTTCTCGTGTTGATCACAAATTGATTCATCTGTGATTGAATAAAATTTCCATGAATGAAAATGATATATATCTTTTTTTAGTGTTATTTTTTAGCATGCAAACTTTCTTTTTTTGGGAGAGTATATATATATATGAGGTGAACACTTTGGGCTGCTCTAATTTGAGGAGGGCAGGGCTGAGGCTAGCTGGTAGAATTTTCCTTCCCCGCTATATATGTAACTGAGCCTTTCTTGGATAGATGGCAAGGGCCAGGAGCAGAAATACAGAATTTGCAGGGCATCAATGCATCTAGCAATGACATACCATAAGCAGATTAGGTAGGTCAAAAAGGGACTGGAGAAGGGTGTGTGGTACTCGCACATATAGTTGGGTTGTCTCTGAGAGACCCCTTATAAGTTCTTCCAAGGAGGGCCCTAACCCCCTATCCTTTATTAGACTCTTTACCAACTTTGGCTGCATGGCAGCTGAGGCCAAGTAGGCCTGAGGTGTTAGATGTTAATTAATAAAAAATTTACAGTAATTTATATATTTTTTATACTTACCAATGACCCAGACTTAGCTAATGCTAACCCCAAAATATCTAGGGCCCAATACAAATTTTGCCCCCCCCAATCCCCAAAATTTGCAAGCAAAACCGAAAATTAGAAGTCCTATCTGGCCCTCCATACATTTTACCCTCCGCACATGCGCAGACTCCTGGAAGTCACCAAATCTGGCGCCAAATAAATCATTCTTTGTATAAAAAAAAGATTATAATAATTCAGCAGGAAGGTATGAGTGACCAGTACTGCCCACTCGTGGGAGGGCCATTCCCATCTGGGTCATTGATAAGTATAAAAAATATATAAATTATTATAAATTTGTTCATATTTTTATACTGTAACCAATGACCCAGACTTAGCTGAATAATAAAAAGGTGGAGGACCTAGAACTTCGGAATAGTAGATCAACATAGATCAAATCCTTCAATCCATGATGGAAGAAATTAGAATTACATGTATGTCTCTTAATACCATAATAGAAGAGACATAAGCTAATATGTATCCCAATTATGTACATCCTAAATCTAAGCATAAAATCATGTTAATTAGGATGTAACAAATAAACAATTTTAGAGACTAGTCTGGTGTAGGCCCTAAAAATAATTAAGGCATACTGAGAATGAGAGGACATTTCCCATAAACCTACGCCACACAATAATACTGCAGCTGATCGCTGAACATAGTACGGACAAGACAGCTTCTTCAATAGTTACATACCCCATAAGGCAGAGAAGTGGACAAAATGATCCCCACCCCCCTTTTTTTGGAACATAACTTCAAAAGTAAGATGGGAGAGCTCTAGAATCAATAAGCAGTACCCGGAAACGATATAAATAAATATCGATCAGGCACTCAAAAAATTAATTCATGAATAATAAATGTTGCTTAACCCTTTCCGACTACGGCCGTCGTGGCGTTATAACGTCACGGGGATTCATGCATTTGACGTCGTCAACGAAATTCGTTTACTGCCGATATTCGAAAGTCCCATTCAGTAATTACGTGTTGGCGCGGTAATAATGGACCACATATCTATGTGTACTTCAAGAAACCAGATGGACTGGGGAGTTATTATAGCCCAAATAAATATTAATCATGCCCAAATCAAGTTATCGCCATTACGACAGCAATTATTATCAAGAAAACGAGGGTATGTTAATTCGTTTATTCAACAATAACACAGTGATGAGTAATTTTGCAAACTATAACACAAACTGTTATGTAAAATTCAACAACAAATATTAAACAGACATTATTAACGATAAATTTGAAAAATGGCCAGACTGGTCGGGTTGTGATTGAAAGTATCAAACAATGCATCAAAAAATGAAATGTTTCGAAACATTCTGGAACACTTGAGGCGTCATAATGGAATGCATCCAGTAAAAAAACACTTCCGCGTTTGTGAAACAAGAACGAGTTTTATATTTTATCATCGTAAAAAAACAAAACAATGGTCATTCAAAACATACCGGTAAATTCAATGGACAACATGATAATGACTGAAATCATCGTCACGTGGTAAAACAGATGACAGTTGAGTAATTCGTGGAAATAGTAGACTGTTGTAAGTTGTAACTTACGATGAATATTACGAAAAACCGAAAACAAATTTTTGCGTGTTGGTGCTGTATTTTTGAGTATTTATAAAAGCAAATTACTCCCATCAAAAGATATTCTGTTATCTCTTGTGCCAAAGAGAAACACTCTTGGCAATAACATTAACCCTTTATGACAGCTTACAACAACCAATGAGGATGCAGGATTAAATTTTGTTATAAAAAAGGCAGTGGTCATTTCACAGGCGCCCGTAAAATAGCCAAAAGAGTGTATATTGACTATTTCACGGGCCCCATTGAAATAGTCTACAGGCTATTTCACGGGCGTCCGTGGAATAGTCAATACATACTCCTTTGGCTATTTCACGGGCTCTGATAAATTATTAGGTTTGATTGACTTCCCTGTGAATTCAATACCAAACAGACTTGTCATTCGTTGGGTTAGGTCCGGTAATATTGGGCCTTCCACCTCACACCATGTAATGTACTAGTAAATTTCTTCCTTCATTTTATACATTTACAATACCTGTTCCCAACGTCAAGAAATGAATTCGTTCAATTCTCGAAGTCGGGAACAGATATTGTAAATGTATAAAATTAGGGAAGAAATTTCCACATCATATCAGAAAGACTGCAAAACAATAAAAATTGTCAATTAAAGTGGCTCGTTAAATCGTATGCCATACAGGGGTTAAATATATTTACAATACAATATGATTATCGAAGAAGGGAACTGGTAACGTAAATGTATAAAATTATTTATTGTCGTCTGTTTTGCTCACTGTAGTCCTAGAATACACTAGATGTCAGTTGTAAACTCCATATTTTTAACAATAAAATCATTAAAATATTGATATTTTTTTTAACCCTTTACATAACGTAACGGCCAAAACCGGCCAGCGCTACATATGAAAATCGCCATTCAATTTTTTTAATATTTTCATTTTTTGCTTCCAAAACATAGGTTGTGACTCCTCATTGGAACGAGCGCGTCGTGCTCGTTCCAATGAGGGGTCACAACCTATGTTTTGGAAGCAAAAAAAAATGAAAAAAATTAGTTGTACGAGAATTTTTTTTTACGAGTGTCGGCTGCTACTAGCGTTAGGTAAAGGATTAATTTATATAATACCAGTCACAACCCAAGCATATTATCCATAATCCAAGACAGAGCCTGTGAAATAGCCAACGCAGTATATATTGACTATTTCACGGGCGCCCATGAAATAGCCTGTTCACTATTTCACCCACGAGAGAGTCATTATATACTCTTTTGGCTATTTCACGAGCACCCGAGAAAAAGCCACTGCCATAAAAAAAATAGAAACAATTTTACATCCGATATTTAGGCCTTCAGTAAGCAAAATACACAATAACAAATAACTGTTTAGGGGACAAGTCGGTAAAGTAGAAAGCACAATCAGTGGTGGCGCTAGTGGGGACACCCCCCACCCCCCAAATGAAAGTAAATATGCAGTAGCCCCCCCCCCCCCCCCATTAAATATCCAGTAGCTCTCCTCCCTTTCGTCAGATGCAGGAAAATGTAAACACAAGTGGAAAATGTTCTCCAGAGTAATAAATGATGTTGTGTATATAACATGTATCCTTTGCGATGTCACTAAATAGTATTCGAAACATTTTCACACACACACATAGATTTCGATTGTTAAGCCTTTACCCAACACCGACAATATTACATTAATTTAAATTTTTTAAAATTCTCTCAAAAATGTCAACAAAACTACATCATGTGGGGGGGGGGGGGGGGGGGGGGGGGGTACGTGATGTGGTTTTGTTGACATTTTTTGACAATTTTGAATTTTTTGAACAGCTTAAGAATGGGGCCCGCAAATTGTTTTTTTTTTTCCTCTTGCTAAACCAATTCTTTTTTTTTTTGCTTGCAACCCATCTATGTGTATTCAGTTCAATTATGAGATCTATTTCTCACTCCTGCAAATTTGATCTTGGGAGCAAATTTGTGGGAGTGAAAAATAGTTTCTTACGCTTTTCTGCTTATTAGGGCTTTGCATAACATGAGCAGGTTACTCAATTTCGGCTCACTTGGTGTGACATACTCGAGGCTGTTCTCTAACATATTTTCATGTTGCTCGATGCCTTACCACCATACTGCAGGAAACTAAAATTTTCACTATTTCTGTAAAAACAAAAACCTACTGGAAAAGTAGAAATGGTGCAGACAGTTTTATTTTGACAGCAGACATTTATTGTTTTTTGTAATGTTTTAAATAGAAAAAAAAACAAGCTGGGAGGGTGATATGTTTTTTCGCCTTCCGTTACAGCTCGGTTTACCAGAAAAGAGTCCAGTTTCGGTTCAAGGTTTGTTTTTTTTTTGCTGGGGAACGAGAGGAGCCAAATATCATGTGCGAGAGCAACAACTTGTTCCCAATATCAAATAGACTAGATTTTTCCCAATTCTCAACCTAAAAATTCCTACTCCATGAAATTTACCTCCTACAACTCATAATTATTAGAGTAAAATACTGTGTTAACATGTAAACTGTTACCTGTAGAATTGTTAGGGTTATATGCCAAATACACTGTGAGCAAATATATTCTGTTTTTAACCCTTTATCCAATCTCATGGCCAAAACTGGACAATGCAATCTATACTCGAAAATTCCCATTCCAATCTTTTCCAGATTTTCACGTTTTGCTTCTAAAACATAGGCTATGACCCTTCATTAGAATGAGTGGAATACACTCATTCCAATGAGGGATCATAACCTATGTTTTCGAAGCGAAAATGAAAATTTTAGTTTCACCAATTTTTTTTTCTTGAGTGTCGTCTGCTCCGAGAGCGTTGGGTGTAGGGTGAAATACATGTACATTATCCTTTGACGGAAATGCCGGTTGATGATTTGTTTTCAAAATTGACACAAATTCCCAAAAAGAGACAATATGATGCTAATTTTCCAAATCACATGAGCTCAGAACCTTTTCCCCAAAAAGGATAAAAAAAAATCCCTGCAGTTCAAGTTTCGGTTGTGAACTAAAAAAATCAAACTTTTACTTGGATGGCCAGGGAAAAACCTCATACATGTATAAAAGCCTTTCTTGAAGGTTCATAGTAACATTTTGCTACCCCCAGAAAATCATACAAATATAGGATAAACACCTATTGAATGTAAATAAAAAAAAATTCTACGACTGGTATTAAGAATTAAACTTGCGAGCCTTTGGCGAGCAAGTTTAATTCTTAATACCACAAGTAGAATACATTTTTCATTTCCACCCACTAGGCATTTATTTCATTTTTCCCATAACATTTTTTTTTATTTGTAGGTAAAGAATAAAAAATTTACGAGAGAAAAATTCAATACTAAACAACTAAAGATATTAACATTTTGCATCCGAAACATGACTTATGACCCTCATTTGAATGAGCTCATTCCAATGAGGGGTCATAAGCTGTTTTGGAAACAAAACGTTTAAAATTAAAAACAAATTGAAGTCTGGGCTCATTGTGTAGAGCACTGGCAGTAGTTTTCATTGCATAAAATTAAAGGTTTAAGAATGAATAATACACTCAGCTCTCATCAATTTGCACCAAAATGGAAGCATCGTGTCGCAAAGTCATTACGGCATAATGATGTTCGTGGCGTCAAATCTACTAGAGGTCTAACGTTTTTGAGTTTTAAATTCATGGGGGACATTTATCACCCTAGTAGCAAAAAATTATCTTGGGTTTGTGTTCAGCAAATAAATGTGGATTTATGGGATAAATATGGATATCATTAGAACCAGCTCAATGAGCCAGTTCTAATTATATCCAAATTTTTATTGTTCTTTTTCATATTTCTGGTAAAAACCAGAGGCATGTTTTTATGATGTTCAATGCCCTTCATTCATATCCCAGGAACCTATAATTTTCTCAATTTAGTCAATCTAAGGTTTGCTGTCAAAATAAATAGAGGAACTGCAATTTTATTTTGACCGCAGGACTTTATTCTTGTTTGGAATGCACTACAGGTGAACTGTACTGTATTTATATATGTGTGAGGGGAAGTTTATGACTCATTTTCACAAACTTGCTTTTCATTCTTCTTGCCTTGGTCAACATAATAATAATTCTCCATATAATGATAGCTAAAAAAGCAAGGAACAGGACACATTCTCTTGTGGCAAATGTTACAGCCATATTTAGTGTCCTTTCTCTTTTGATGTACAACACATTTAGACTGGGTATTGAAATAGGATGGGGCATGACACAGCTCGCGATTGAGTCTTGTCTCATCAGAGGAGTTTATTTTGGGTGACATTGTGGACTTCCTATATGACCTTCCAGCTGTCAGTCCAAGAGCAATTTTACTAAAAAAATCACGTTGTGCTAGCTTGGTATTAGGATTGCATTGTCGATACTGTAAGAATGCCTGCACTGCACTTAGTGTGAACAGGTGAAAGAAAATCTGACGATACCATGTTAGAGTTTTGATGTGTCGACGATATGAAGAAACACGCTGATCAGAAAGATCCACTCCACCCATATGTTGGTTATAATCAACAATAGACGCAGGTTTACTGATTTGAACATTTCCCACAACACCTCCGGTTTTCTCTTTTCAAACAATGTTCACATCACCACTCACACCAGGAATGTTGGATAATACAGTAACTAATCTTTTATCTTTCCATGTTACAGCTAACATCACCTCTTTATTTGATTTTTTGAGGCTCTGTCCTTTGGACAATTTTTTCACTGTGACAGATTTTTTGTTCATTTCACGTGGGAAACCCTTGCAGCATGGCCGAATTGTGCCACATGACAGCGTGTCATTTTTTCGCAATTGTGTCATTAATTCCAAGCTGGTGTAGTAATTATCAGTGTATATTCTGTGACCAAGCCCAAAGTATGGCTTCACTAATGTTAGCACTATCTGTGATGTCTTTGTCAAGTCACCAGCATCTTCTTGTCTACCAGTGTATGGCAAGATATTCAGCACATATCCCGATTTCGATTCAGCCAGGGTAAAAAGTTTAATTCCCCATTTAGTGGGTTTATTTTTTATGTACTGTTTTATTTTGGCCCGGCCTTTGAATTTTACCATTGTTTCATCAACAGAAAGCTCCCTACTTGGAGTGTATAAACTTTGAAACTTCTTGATAAGATAATTTATTATGGGTCTTACTTTCCACAGAATATCTGATGAGTTTTTATCGTGTGACTCGTTGTCTACAAAATGGAGATACCTGAGGATCTGAAGAAATCTCCGACTAGTCATTGTTTCATTGAATCCAGGTGTGCGCTGAAGAAAATCTGTGGACCAGTATTCCGCTAAGCGCCCTTTTTTCGTTACAAGACCCATTGTTAAAATAAGGCCTAACCATGTTTCCATCACAGAAATGTCAGTATCATGCCATTCCATTCTGGGCCTTCCTGATTGCCTACATTGATTTGCATAAATGTTTGTTTGGGCTAAAATTTGACCAATCAAGTATTCTGTAAAAAACACCTGGAATACTTCAAGGGGGGACTTGTGAAATAAATTATTTTTCAGACCCACTCTATCATGATCAAAAGGAATATCTTCAGTTGCAACAGGCTTTGAGGACCAAGCAAAAAACTCTTCCTCATTTTCATTGGAACTTGAACATGATGCAGCTGCACATGAGCGAGATTCAGATTCATTTTCAGGTGCTAATTTTCTTAGTTTAGAAAGTGGTGCATCATCTGAATCCCCAGACTCACTCTCACAAACATAAGTTTCGCCTGTTTTCACTCGAAATTTTATAAGTGGGGTCTCGTCATCGCTACTGTCAACTTCGGAGTCTGTATCGACGACAGGATAACTTATATCAGGCACAGAATTATCGCTGTCATATTGTATATTTTGGCCGTTATCATTATTAAAAATATCCGATTCTTGAGCTTTGCCGAATAACGTCGCAAGTGGAACGTCTTCGTTTTCACTGTCAGACATTATTTAGTTTTCGCCTGTCATTTTCGATGAATAAACTTTAAATTTTCATTTTTCGGGTTGCATAGCAACATCTAAACAAAGCAGAAGACAGTTCCGTTGTCAGGGAACATTCGATGTGCAATAAGAGTAAAGATAGGATACACAACAAATGAACAGTAATCATTCGAAGTTGAGATACGTATATATACGTACCGTAGTCGGAACGCACAGGAATTTTC
Organism: Pictodentalium vernedei; assembly: GCA_031216915.1. NCBI lineage: Eukaryota > Metazoa > Mollusca > Scaphopoda > Dentaliida > Dentaliidae > Pictodentalium > Pictodentalium vernedei. The sequence continues at coordinate 469,517,741 of CM062297.1, forward strand.
GTACGTATTTATACGTACCGTAGTCGGAAAGGGTTAATGCCACTTCACAAGCCAAGGCTATAGTGATGATTTTAGTAAATAACATCCTCTATAAAATATGCACTGCAGACGCCGTATATAGGTACAACGAAATCAGTGAAAAATCAATTATAACATATACATACAAGAGCGGGATAAGATGAACAATCTCTGCAGAGAAAACACGCTTCAAGATCATTCACAGAAGGCCTCTGTAATATTAAATCCAGTAAAAACACTCTTCAACGTGTACTATTTGATATCTACCACTATAAACATGTGAGAATATGCGATTTGAGAACTGACAAAATAGAGACCAGGATCTAGAAATGGAGGTAGGTATGATAAACCGGCTCCAAAATCAGAAAATAAATACCAGAAACAAATGCAACAGAACTGTATGTATGCGTATGATGGTGCTATCCAACATGACCCAGACGCAAAGCATGTATTAAAAAATATATACACGACAGCGTGAGTGTGTGGGGGGGGGGGGGGGGGGATTCAGTTGAAACCTCCTCACCCACATTACTTAATCATTGCTGACGCAGACAGCAATAATATAGAGACCATAAAACTACTTCACGTCTGAATACTCCATAATGCCAATGAGAGCAGAGAATGACATGAAGAATAAAGACCCCATAACGTCAATGAAATCAATAGAAACAAATGAACTGAAGGATACACATGTCCTATCATTCATTCCCATGAAAACGGCTGAGTGCCAATGTATGCGCTCAAAAGCCTTATACTAGCGACACAAATAATGGAAACTATTATTCCCATGCGCCGAAAACTTAACAATCCTGAAGAGATCCCACATAAGATCATATAATAGCCAAACAGTTAGAATAAGTGCAAGATATAGCCAGCGCTTACTTATGTGCTGAAATCTTAAGAATTGACTGCTAATTGGATGATAAATAACCCAAGCAGTACGAATAGCTAACTGACTTATTTAACAATAGAATGAACATAAATGTCCCTTCTACTGAAAAATAATGACAACAGAAGCGTACTTCTCTTCTGATAAACTCTGATGTTATCAAAAGAGATCATCCTAATAGACGATCTGAGTCTAGAGGGACCCTCGGACCAAGGATTGTAACGCAATATATGAACTCACGTCCAAAATAATTGAAAAAACCATAATATATGCCCAAACTTGACCTTATGTTAAAACGTCTACCACTCCAATTAATAACTGGAGTAGACATGTGTGTAAGCGACCCATTGAAAAAAACATTCCAAGCCACTCCACACAACTCCATCCGGTGCATAAAACTACTGCAGCTGATGCATCAGATAACAGATAAAAGCGAGCCAAACAGCTAGTTAATTCGCTCTGTGAAACAGATGAACCAGCCAAATGAATAGTGGGATACATGAATCCTATCATAAATCCCATGAGACATTACCTAGTTCACAATACAAGTGATCTAAAGAACTATACTTGTTGCAATTGCCGAACGTTCGCTTATCGACTGAAAGATAATCATAAATAACCTAATTATCGACTTCCAGTCAAAATCGGTCGGACCGAGTTCTATAAGAGCCTCGAACCACTGGCTCAGGGGAGTCTGATCAGAAACTCATTCCGACGAGAAACCCCTATCCAAGGGGTTGTATAGACAAACCTAAAGAATTATATATAGGAGAGATACCTATACCTTTGCTATGAGTCTTATAAGCAAATTGAGTCTAGGACAAACTCTCCTACTCTTTTGTTAGCTGTAGTTGATTAGACCCCAACTTGAAGAGTTGAAAATAGATGCTTTCTTGAAGTTTAATCCTACAATAATGAAAGGTTACCATCAAAGACTTACGTATACCTATACCATTGCTATGAGTCCTAATAGACGATTTGAGTCTAGGACAACCTCTCGTACTCGTTCTGCTGGTGATGGTACATTAGACCCCAGCTTAAAGACACGGGAATAGATTCTTATAAAAACTAGAGTTGGAAGACTAAAGCGACCTAAGGCAAGTTTTTCACCTAGTCAAATGCAAAGATGAAGACACAAGGCTTCGTTACATCAGCATAAATCTTACTTAACATAAGTTAAGACCGAGAAATAAATACTATGCCTGGAAAGAATTTTAAAAGGTACAACGACCACAAAATTCCTTCCATACAGACAATGCATCACAGTACTTAAAATTAAGTATAAGACTATGAGACTAAATTTGCTCTGACTAAAGAAATTATCTTATGAATTGTGTCTGAGTGAACAGCTAAATCATGAAGGTAAGGCTAAAACTAGGATCTTAGCCTGCTCAATCAATGCTGAGGAACTCTCAACGTCATCCTCTGCTGTTTTTAAAAGTCTGTGAACCATCACAAACAATTAAAAATACAGAGGAAGAAGATAAGAAACCGAATTACTTTTTCCGCCGGAAGATAAATATGGTGTCGTATACAGAATCGAAGATCTGTGACACCCGTGTAGACTTAACCGGAAGGGAGATCTTATTACCCTGCTCTTAACCGGATGAAGTCAGCATCTAACTACACTAACGGTTTCTCATAATTGCTCGCAGCATTTTGAATCACTGGAACAAGATCAAGGAAATTAAAATTTTTTAGTAAATTTTGTTTCTTAACATACCTACCACAATTGTTTACATTTGGCTGTAACATAAGTGCAAGCCCTACTTCGGAACTAACTTAAGCTTTTAGAAACTTTTCCAAACAAGCTGGAAAAGTACTAGAGTGCAAAAGCACGAAAGAGATCGAAAAAAGGGTTGAGCGAGACCAGCGCTTGAAATTACAGGTACTCACTCTGCACACCTCTTGCGTTTACCGATCGCATGCGCAACAACCATGACGTCAATTCCATATTTCCGCCAACGAGAAGTTTGTGATTTAGCGGGGAGGCATCGTTATCACAGATATCCCCAAGGAGGGTGGGTCTCCGGTAAACAATTGTGGTTGGTATGTTAAGAAACAAAATTTACTAAAAAATTTTAATTTCTTTCCAACCTACTCACAATTGTTTACAATTGGCTGAATAAACAAAAGGAGGAGGTGAATCACATAACCAATACCAACAAGAGTAGCAGAAAGAAAAGCAAGGATGGCAGAGAACAATAGCGAAACCTGTAATGAAAATAGAGAGAAGGCACCTAAAAAGAACAAGGCTGAGCGAAGCACAACCTCGATAAAAACAACTTTAACGAGGGTGCACAACAGCCTGAGCAGCAACGAGAGGGCCTAAAGAATAAAGGTCCTCAGATTGCTGCTGAAGGTGGCGGAGATAAAAGGAGGAGAAGGTAGAAGCATTCCTCCAATAAGCCGCATTCATAACATCCCGGAGCGAAACAGAATTGGAGAACGCCCAGGATGTAGAAATGGCACGAACCTCAGGAGCATTAAACTGGTTCAAAACAAGATCCGACGCAGAAAAGCGAGAATAAGCCAGCTTGATAGCAAGACAGATCCACCTGGAAATAGAATGGGAAGAGATAGACTGCCTCTTAGGAAGGAGAGACAGAAAAAATCTCTTCCGACCCCTCCAAATGAACTGAGTGCTAGTAATGTAAGTCTTGATCGCACGAGCAGGACAAAGAAGAGGTCTCCGGCCATTGACAGCAGGGAGAGCCCGAATGCAGATGGGAGGAGGTACTGAATCAGGAAGTTAATTCTTAGCCAGAAAAGAGCAATCAATAGTGAAGGTGACACTGTTAGCCTCATTTCTGAAGAAGGCAGAATCAACAGATAGCGCATGAAGCTCACTGACTCATCGAGCAGAAGCAAACGCTAGAAGAAAAGCCATCTTATAGATGAGAAAACGCATATCGGTCTCAGATAAGGCTCAAATGGCACCCCCTCCAAACAGTGCAACACCCATGCCAAGTTCCACTTGGGTGTAAGACGCAAAACTCGAGGCCGCTTCAAAGAAAAGTGCCGAATAAGTTTGGAGAGAAAAAGATTATGACCGATGCACCGCTTTCCCACTTAAGAGAAAGTATCAGACAGCATAGACTGATAGCCCTTAATTGTAATAGGCTGGAGGCCCTTGAAGTCCAAAAGATATACCAGAAAATCTGCAATTTGAGCGATTGACAGATCACGGTAATCCACATTGTGATCTGCACACCAGCGGTAGAAAACCTTCCACTTCGCAGCACAAGTCATGCCATTGGAATGTCGCCGCGATGCAGAAATGCACTCCACTGATCGTCTCGAAAAACCTTTACGTCGGAGACTGGACCTGATAAAAGACAGGCGTGAAGGGACAGGCTCGCCAGTTTGTTGTGATACTTCCTGGGATGACCCTGGGAATGAAGATCGCGACGTAGAGGTAGACGAATCGGCCGATCTGCCAACAGAGGCTGCAGCAGATTGATCCACACCCTCTGTGGAGACAGAGGTGCGATCAGAATGATCCTGCAACTGCAAGCACGAATCTTTGCTGATACTTGAGGAAGAGGAGGTGCAGGAGGGAAGGCATAGCCGATCCAACCTGTCCAGTCCAGGGACAGAGCGTCTACCGCAAAAGCCAGAGGATCTGGACAAGGGGAGACAAAGGTCTCTACCTGATGATTCCAGCGAGTAGCAAAAAGATTGACCCGAGGACGGCCCCACTGCTTGCAAATCGCCTGAAACACCGACCGATGTAGCATCCATTCGGTGGGAAGGACACTGTCGCGTCGGGACAGGGAGTCTGCTAGGACGATGAGATGCCCGAGAATGTGTCGAATGGACACCCAAGCGTTTACATCCCGTGCCAACAGAAGAAGATTCCGAGATAGCTGATACATGGGAATTGAATGTGTGCCCCCTTGATTCCGAATGTAGGCCACTACTGTCGAATTGTCTGAAAGAAGTATGACAAGATGGTCTGACAGGTGAGGGATCCAAAGCCGAAAACTCAACAGAAGAGCAAGGAGCTCCTTCTGGTTGATATGAGGGCCCACCTGCTCGCTGTCCCACTCGTCGTGAGTGGACTGACCGAGAGGATCCAATGTTGCACCCCAGCCCCGATCGCTGGCATCTGCAGTAAGGATGTGATCGGCCAAAGGAAGATCCAACGGAACACCCTGTGTCAGCCAGGGAACATCGGCCCAAGGGTGGAGGTGACAAAGCAAGGACCGAGGAACAGGGAGTTCCAGGTCCAGCGGATCTATATTCGGACGCCAATGATCCAACAGAAAGTGTTTGAGAGGTCGGACAAACAAGCGACCGAGCTGAATGATCTGTCACCGAACTGCAAAGGCCCAGCATCCGAAGGAAAGTCCTGGCCGAGACCGAGGAAGAATGAAGCAGGTTCCGAGTCAAGGTGGAAAGAATCGTCGCCCGAGCATGGGGGACCGACACTACATTGTGAAGAGTGTCGAAAACCATCCCCAAATGACGGAATCGCTGAGAAGAAAGGAGATCCGACTTCTCGCGATTGACTCTGAAACACAGCGACGCTAGCAGACAAGAAACTGCCGGACATCTGACTCCAGAACAGCAGCATCGTGGTGCCATTGGAGGATGTCGTCCAGGTAGGCTGATGAAGTCACAGCCGACTGAGTACGATGGAAAGCAAGCACATGCAACAGCAGTCGGGTGAAAGCCCAAGGAGCCAGGTTCAAACCGAACGGGAGAGCCCTGAATTGATAGACTCGATCCCGAAACGAGAACCGAAGGTATTTCCGTGATGCCAGATGAATGGGTACATGGAAGTAGGCATCCTTCAGGTCGATACTGGCAGCAAAGTCGCCCTGATGAACTGAACGTCGAACCGACCGGAAAGTCTCCATACTGAAACGAGGAGCTATTATGTACTCGTTCAGGATACTCAGATCGAGGACAGGACGAAATTGGCCGTTTTTCTTCGGCACCAAGAAAAGTCTTGAGTAAAACCCCGGTGAAAGGGTGTTCCTGACCACCTCGATCGCCTGTTTGGAGAGAAGATTGTCGATCTCCTGCCCCAGAAGGTCCCGACACAGAGAATCGGAAGGGACCTGAGTGGGGAGGGGCACCCGAGATAAACTGGGGTGCCAATGGAAGGATAGTCGCAGACAGGATTGAATGACGTCGAGGACCTAAGGGTCCGACGTTATCTCTGTCCAATGGTCGAAAAACAGTGACAACCTTCCTCTGACTGGAGGCGAATCGAGATGAGAACCTTCACCTGCGGCCTCGATGAGACCCCTGAGAGGAGAAACCACCTCGGGAAGTGACAGAGTCCCGAGACTTTCCTGCCTGAGGCTGCCAGCGTGCCTGGTCACGTCGGCGCTTCTTATGTGCAGAAGGAGCAGACGGAGCCGAAGGCGCAGTCGACGTCGCCGACGAGGCAGGCGCAGCAGCATGCTTGGCGGGCCTGGAACAACCACCACCCGCAGCAGCAGGTTGGTCCAGCTGTCGCAGCAAAAGCTAGTCCTTCGAATGACGAAGAACTTCACCACGAACAGCTTCCACGGAACCATGGAACAACTGAGGTCCCACCAAAGAGGCAGACCTCAGAACAGCACGCTGCTCAGAAGGAAGGGATGGAGAAGAATCCAACACCGCATCCCGGCATGCCAGCTCCAGATTAGCCATGTTACAGGCGTGAGCGTGTGTCAAGTTCATGAGAGCCTGTGACAAAAAGCGAAAAGGTGCCTGAGCATCATCAAACTCCCCTGGTGGAAAATATTCAGCCAGGGCAGCGACGACATGGTCCGCGAGAGATAACATACCCAGCATCTCTTGGGACAGGCCTACCATAGACTCAGCTACCGACATCGGGAGAACTGCCGACTTAGGCTTAGTTAACCCGAGGAAAGAAGAATCCTCATCCACAGTAGTCAACCCTTGGAAGACTGGTGGACAGACAGATTCGTAAACACGAAACCGTGATTGAGGCAGAAAGACATCAGTTCTAGAAAAGGAACCCTTGAGGGTCTTAGAACGCATTTTGGCGTCTACGCCCTGGAAGGACTCAACAACCTGAGCCGATTGCAGAGGACGCAAAGCCCCAGAGCTAGAAGGCTCAACAGGGTTATGGCGCTCCACAGTGGACCACGGCCGGACGGTCACAGATGGCTGGTCGGAAGGTTGAACATCCGGCAATAACCTGAAGACGAAATCCAAAGCCTGCCCCAAGACTGACGAGGGGGGCCCATCACCTTCCAGATAATCGTCATCCTCGGTAGCAGAGGAGACGTAGCCCAACTCGGGCTGACCAGCGGAAACCTCCTGGGAAGACTGAGCAGTATCCAAGTGGGCAGGCGAGACATCTCGGCGACCGACCAAAGGAGGTTGTGCCTCAGGAGGCACAGGGAGGCCAACTTGAGGGTTGCCAGAAAGCAACCGGGTGTGCGCCAAAACGGCCTGACGCAGGTCACCCTGAGAATCCGTCGCAGCAGCATCACCTGACGGAGTGTCCTCCCAATGGACCCTTCTGGTAGAAGAACCCAAATCCTCAGAAGAGACCGACGTCGATCGGCAGACAGAATAGGGATACGGTGAGAAGACACCGGAGGATAGTCCTGATTGTGACGCCCAGGGGCCATCACTGACCTCTGCGAAACAGAACATCCTGCCTGCAAATCGTCGAAAGAGACAGACGGTGCACGTCGATCGGTAGCTGGACCTAGGACACGGTGAGAAGACACCGGAGGATTGTCCCAAGAATGACAGGACCTTTCGTTGGCCTCTGCGCGGCAGACGGCCCCAACTGCCCATCCTCTCTAAGACCGACGACAAGCATCGATCGACACCCAGACTCGGAACACAGTGAGGAATCACCAGAGGAAGGTTCCGAGAGTGACGGCTAACCGGGGCTGTCACTGACCGCTGCTGAACAGCAGGCCCTGGATGCCAAGGTCGAAATCCCATCCTGCTAGTCAGCACAATAGCAGAGGAAGGAGGAACAATAAACGATTCACTCGAGGGGCGAGGAATCGCTGCCGAAGCGACCGACCGGCTAAACTGAATAGGAGCAAACCTAGCCAGATGAGGCAGAGCAGACAGCAAACCCGTACAGCTTCGCTGCGAAGCTAGGGGAGGCTGAGAGCTCACAGATACAGCCTCGGTCCCCCGAGACTGTTGACCATCCCCAGAGGAGATGGAATAGCCACCATCATACAGAATAGGATCTGTAGCAACTGTCGACGGCATAGGAGGCAGATCGGAGAGGGTCACCGAGCTGACCTCGGAGAAGCTCTCTACGAAAACAGACGCCTCAAGAGTGACATCAGAAGACAAAGAGACCACGGTCTCCACGTCAGGTATCACTGAACTAGCACCGTCAACAGTTGCAGAGGAACTTGCCACAGAAAAAGACATATCAGAATCCTGTGTGACAGAGTCACCACGTGTACAAGCAGAAATGTCTGCTACGGCATGGCAACCCTTACCCGAGAACAAGGGGTTCTAGCTCTGGACAGAACCACCTTGTTAACAAAAGCCCAGAATTTTGAGGATCAAACCCCACAAACACCACATGATTGGGCCTGAGAACAATTGTTGCAAGTGACACATGTGGAATGAGAGTCGTCCACATGTTTCACTTGCAAGCAAGAGGTACAAGGAATAGTCTTTTGCATAATGTGAATGATAATAACGGAAAACAGAACAAAGGTCGTGTTCACACGTGGGGAAAAAACAAGATTAAGTGTGAAGAAACAAGCAAGAATGATAAAAAATAACATGAAACAATAATAATTTTGATGGCTTGACAAAAGGATACAATTCACTTGCACACAATAAGTTGTTCACGAAGAAACAGCTATGTATAGCACAAGTCACAAAAATTTCCAACCATGTACAAATGGCGGAAAAAAAAAGGAATTGACGTCGCGGTTGTTGTGCATACGATCGGTAAACGCAAGAGGTGTGGAGAGTGAGTACCTGTAATTTCGAGCGCTGGTCTCGATCAACCCCTTTTTTCAATCTTTTTCGTGCTTTTGCACTCTAGTACTTTTCCAGCTTGTTTGAAAAAGTTTCTAAAAGCTTGAGTTAGTTCCGAAGTAGAGCTTGCACTTATGTTACAGCCAATTGTAAACAATTGTAAACAATTGTGAGCAGGTTGGAAAGAAATGATAATGTATGGTATCTATATCATCCAAGAGTTGTTCCAGAAGGAAAGTTATCCTACCCATAATATGTTCAAATCAGAATCACAGTCACCAGCATCTAAACAGGTAGGTGACTGGCCCAAATAAGCACTAGGCAACAGCTCAAGATTTTGAGATCGACGTTGAGTGCTTCTGCATTAGCAGGAATACTGCGATTAGCTGTTCAACTGCGACAGCAAGTCCGTTACAGAGGCCTGAGGAGCAGCGGTCACAAATAGCCTCTTCGCCGGCAGCTCCTAGGACAGGGAGTCCAATAAAGTTATTACTGCGGATGACCCGATGAATGAAGCCTCATGTCTTTGGCTACTAGATGGTGGGACTTCTTACTAAAGATGGACCTTTGACGATGAAGACCGGGAAACCTGAGTCACTTAGCCAAGGTGCGGTTGGGAGTGCTTGTTCCTCTTCTTTTCTCTTTACCGGACATGCATACCTCAGAACTTGCCGTCTTCTTCCTTCCATCAACACTAGGGGAGCATGGATTCAATCAACGGTGCTCACTACACCCTATTCTCTCTTGACCGCCACAGACATACCCGGCATCACATCACCAACATACGAGTGAGATCTGCTGGATGAGCTAGCTGTTTTAGACAGGGGACATAAGCCTCTGTGAAACCTAGCCCTTGTCTTTTTAAAATCATTGAGCACTCTCCCACTAGCTCTAAATACAATGCATATGCGACACATCCGGAGTCATGGTCCAAGTATCCAATCTTACCCGTTACACCGGCGACAGGGAACTGACACCACTCATCGGGTTTTATAGCCCTGTGCAATATAAAGATCACTTTATCAGTATGTAGAGGAAACCATAAGCCGGCCTCGGACCTTATCGGTTTCCTCCTTCCGTCGTCAATGGGTGAGTATAATTGCATATCATATCGTTTGCTCCACCCTATATGATCTCTCTTTTTCTAGCCCGGATCGTCTACACCTGACGTCATAGTTCTCAGGGACCTGAGTAACTACTTCACCGATCAAGCTAACTAGCGACAACGGATCTGCGCGGTCATGAGCTTTTCGAACATAGAGGAAGCTATAAGACTGGCCGCTGCAGCAGTCTATGGAAGAAGCGTCCCGTGGAAGTAAGTTTCAACTGACACAAGTTCGTACCAACAACCTCTGTCTCCAGATGTTGTTATAAGAGAGAGGGACCTCTCTCTTGCTTGAAATCATGGACGACCTGAACGAACATACCTCAGAACTTGTCCGACAAGTTCCTACCAACAACCTCTGGCCACAGATGTTGTTATAAGAGAGAGGGATCTCTCTCTTGCTCACAAACATGAATGACTTGGACAAGCATATCTCAGAACTTGACCGCCAAGTTCCTACCAACAACATCTGGCTGCAGAGTTGTTATAAGAGAGAGGGACCTCTCTCTTGCTTGCAAACACGGACGACCTGGTTGAGCATACCTCTGAACTTGTCAGACCGACACATGTTCCTACCAACAACCTCTGATCGCAGATGTTGTTATAAGAGAGAGGGACCTCTCTCTTGCTCACAATCACGGACCTGTACGAGCATACCTCAGAACTTGACTGCCAAGTTCCTACCAACAACTTCTGATCGCAGATGTTGTTATAAAGAGAGGGATCTCTCTCTTGCTCACAATCACAGAAGACTTGTACAAGCATACCTCAGAACTTGACCGCCAAGTTCCTACCAACAACCTCTGATTGCAGATGTTGTTATAAGAGAGAGGGACCTCCCTCTTGCTCGCGATCACGAAGATCCAGACAAGCAAACCTCGGAACTTATCTACTTCCTCCTTCCCGTGCTTCCTCCTTCCCGACATTGCAGGATGAGCATGTTGTATGTTTATAGTGCTTGCTACACCCTTATTCCTCTTCTCGACTGCAATGGACATACCTGGCATCACGTCCCTCACATACGAGTTAGATCTGCCGGTCGAGCTAGCTGGCGACAAGGTCATCAATCCTACTAAGGATCTAGGCCTTGTCTAATACCTGAGCATGTTTGCTGCTAGCAATATATATGTCATTGTACCACCATCAAATCTACATATAAGATAACATTAAATATAATCAATGAAATAAATATATCCAAAAGAAAAACTCTTTTTCCTTATATAAGAGCCCAAGTTCCCAAAGGGAACGATGAGCCCAGAAAAGCCTAAGTGTGGACAAAATTATAAAAACTGTGTAAAATAAACTACCACACTATCAGAATATTTAATGTTACCTACAACTGTTGTTTCTAAATAAAAATAGGAAACTATCTAAAGAAGTAAACAAAACACCGGAATCAAGACCCCAGGCAACACGGCCCAAAGTCAGTAACAGAAACAAGACTATCCGATGTAAAGCAAGATCTTCCTCAGAAGACTCAGAAGAAAAAATGATACATTGGATGTAAGATGCATGACCAAAATGCCCGAACACACTAAGGATGGGGATGTAACCCTGCGGATGTACAGAATAATCTTCTGCATAAAACGTTAAACTCCCAATAAATTTATAAAAAATCTTTATTAAAACAAGCCAAAAAGCTTGGGAGCTTAACTGGGGGATCAAGGGAAGGCAGGGAAGAAATACTAAATAAACAGTGGATAGACCATAATCAATCAGAGATGACGTCAGGCTCGTGTCCTGAAATTAGGGAACATTAACTAATTTTACTAAATAATAAAAAATTACAGCCCTGACATATCAAACCATCGTTTCTTCCTTCCTTCATCCAGTTCTGTCCTTGGATCTACCAATTTAACCATTGATTTGTGTCTGGCATCATTCTTAATTGGGTGTCGTTGTTTTTCCCACTTTAATTTTCGCACCTAAATCTGATGTTGTTTTAAGGTTTATAGTCTGTATCATTTTTGCTAGCTTTTTACTTGATGTCCCATTTCTCCCACCTTTGTCAGAGTTATCTACAACAATCTAATTGATCTTTGATTTTGTTTGGTTTTCAAGCAGTGGTGTAATTGATTTTTGATATTAACTCAATGTTGTGTAATTTTCCCTGATGTTTGTGTAAACTCACGAGAATGTATAAATATCTGCATCTTCATGGAATGTTATTCAGTTTTAGAAAAAATTATGGCAGCCGTATAAGTTCAACCACTCGAATTTGTAAAAAATAAGTTTGGAGGCGATAGTCTGATTTTTCAAGGTTTTCGCTATCAAGTGAAGAACAGACGTGGCGATTGCGTATATTTGAGGTGTCACGTAGCAGAATGTCCAGCCATGAAGTGGAACAACCAGTCATAGAGGCAATGAAGATATGCCAAATGATAAAAAAACAAGCAAGGGAGGAAACAACGTCAATTCCGTCAATCTATGCCCAAGAAATGGCAAAATTAAGAACGCCAGATTGGAGTGGAACATGTAAGTTCATCATAGAGAGTTTACAAACATATTATGCCTGCAAGGCATCATTCTACCATGCGGGGGCACGGTGGCTCAGTTGGTAGAGGTGCAGGCTGCAAGCCGAGAGGTCCTCGGTTCGAATCCCACCTGCGGCAACCGCGTTGTGTCCTTGGGCAAGACACTTCACCGCCATTACCCAGGTGGGGGCACAGTGAGGCATACTACACGTCGATGGTGCACCTGTCTTCAACCATTGCTAACCCTGCTTGTGTGGAGTTAGTATGTTGGGGAGCTGATAGTTGCTCGGGATTGCTTGGTGGTTCTCTCCGGGTACTCCGGCTTCCTCCACCCGCAAAACTGTCACGGTCATGATTAGCCATTGTGCAGAAATATGTGACCTTAAACACCAATAAATAAATAAATAAATAAATAATTCTATCACGCACGTTAAAAAAATCGACCAAAATTCCAAGAAGCCGACAGGAAATTTCCTTGGTAGGAGAATGGCAATTGCCAACTACAAGAGAGCAAGTCCTTCAAAATAATACTGATTATAATAATGACAATATGCTTGTGTTTACAACCACTGATAACCTGAGACATTTATCAACAGCTGAAACAGTCTTTTGTGATGAAGCTTTCTATACTTGCCCAACACTTTTTCATCAGCTGTACACAATACATGCCAGAGTGGAAGGGAATATTTTTGTGAAACTTTTCAGTTTTTTGAAAAACATTATGGCTAGAAATAATTTAATTTTAAGACCAGGGATAGTGTTTTGTGATTTTGAAACTGCTGTACATAATGCTGCTTACAGAACCATACCCGGAGTTACAGTAAAAGGATGTTTTTTTCATTACACACAGTGTTTCTGGAGAAAAGTACAAAAGTGTGGCCTTCAAAGTGCTTATAAAGACAACGAAAATGTGCACACACTTACGAAGGGCTGCAGTCCTTCCACTTAAGCCCGAAACAGCCGTAGAAGATATGTGGCTCAATGCGCTTGAAGAATATGATGAGAGCATGGGCACACCCAGTGCTGAGGCCTTCAAGGACTATGTAACTGAGTTTTGGGTTGAAGGTGACAGGCAAATCTGGAATCACAATCACACTGAAGGCTCTCGCACCACAAACAATTTAGAAGGGTGGCATAACAAATTGAAGAAAATAGTGCACCATTCCCATCCTAATATCTTTACAGCAATTGATACTAGACTATGTTCATTAAAAGAGCATTTTAGACATGGTCAGTTATCAGTGTGTAATTATGCAGACAAAATGTCTCAATTGTTACATTTAGAATAATGAATTATGTCACATTTTTGTTGTATATTCCAAATTATGCTCACTATGATTTCCCATGAAGTGAAGTGAATAAAATGTCATGTTTTCATATATTCTTGGAAAGATAAATGATAATTCAAGTTGTAATAATATTTCAAAATAAAATTGTAAAGATGATATTTGATTAAGTTTTCTCTAGTACTATCCAATTAAGAACAAGTGGGAGAGATAGGACAAATGAATTAAAATTATAAAACTGCCTATAACTGATCATGCCTGGTGAATCTTTTATCTTCTATGTTTTCTTTAGAAACTGCTCAGCTTGGGGTAATTAAAAGTGGGAGAAACAGGACAGTACCCTCAATTGAGATTGAAAAGCACAAATATCAGTTTGTTGTTATCTGACAAGGGCCAAACAAAGAATGATTTATTTGGCGCCAGATTCGGTGACTTCTGGAAGTCTGTGCATGCGTGGAGGGTAAAATATATGGAGGGCCAGATAGGACTTCTAATTTTCGGTTTTGCATGCAAATTTTGGGGATTGGGGGCAAAATTTGTGCTTGGCCCTAGACATTTTTGGGTTAGCACCAGCTAAGTCTGGGTCATTGGTTACAGTATAAAAATATCATGGTGTCTGAAGCTGTTGTAAGGACCAGCTGCACATAATTAACTTGATATAGATGAGGTGAAAGCTATGGGCTGCTCTCCACTGAGGGAGAGAGGGAGGCCAATGGAATTTCCCATCAATTTCGTTATATACAACTGCTTACAATGACTCCAGGCCGTGACTAGCAATTCTGTTTTGTGCCTTTGCCCTTTGTTATTAGAGCTGACAAGTGACACTGCTCCCCATCATGGGCATGAGCAATGTTTGAAACTACAAAGTTCGTAATCACATTGAACAGTATCCTAATCTCTATATATGGGTTTTAAACAAAAATTCCACCCTAATTTAAGGCCCAACAAAATTAAATAAAAGAGTCTCAGGCAATTTTTTCTTAAAACAAATAATGGAAGGCACTTTTTATTTTTTATTCGTGATGGAGGCTTGCCAATGCCTAAAATCAAAGTTGTGAGAGCCTAAAATTAAGAGCTAGAATTAGAGCTTCATTGTTGATTTCACTGATAGTTTTTATTGTAACAGTAATCATATCTATTTATTTATTTATTTTATTTATTGGTGTTTAAGGTCACATATTTCTGCAAAATGGCTACAATGACCGTGACAGTTTTAAGGGTGGAGGAAGCCGGAGTACCCGGAGAGAACCATTGAGCAATGGTGAGCAACTGTCAGCTCCCCAACATACCAACACCACACAAGCAGGGTTAGCATTAGTTGAAGACAGGTGCACCATTGACGTGCAGTACGCCTAAGTACACAACGTCACCGCGCCCCCCACGTGGGCAATGGGGGTGAAGTGTCTTGCCCAAGGATACAACGCGGTTGCCGCAGGTGGGGTTTGAACCGAGGACCTCTCGGCTTGCAGCCTGCACCTCTACCAACTGAGCCACCGCGCCCCCAGTAATCATATCAGTTCAATATAGAAAAATTACAATGGAGATAAATAGCTTTTTAAATAAATAACATTCTTATTATTTTTTATCTCCATCTTATAGAGCGCTATCAAATTTCACATAGCTAGTAATATTTGTTTTGTTGAGACTGGCCCTTACCACAATGAGAATAAGTGCTCTACAAATATATTCTTTAAAAGTGAATTTATTAAATAATTAATTAAAAACTAAACTATATAGTGCTAATGGGCTGATAATATGTCACAAACAAGAAATAATAACCTCTTTTCCCAGTGTGCTATTTGAGAATTTACTTTACATTGTTTCTGTTCTGTTATATTCCCCTCAAATATGTTACCTCACATAGTCAATATAATGTAATATAGCCCTCTAAAACATCTGTTATCAACTTTCACTCAAAAGTGTATTTCATCTTTGTAAATTGTAACTAAATATGCTTGACATATTAGATGTGGTTTGTGGGGAGAAGAAATGATTGGCTGCAACAGAAAACAGAATTTGGAGGAAACAGAATCCCCCAAAATCAATTCCACCTGTTGGTGGTATTTTTAATAGGGATGCTAACTCTCTTGGTTTTAAAGTCAAACAGCAAAGCAAGGATGTTTTGTCATCTGAAAAAGTTAAATGTTTTAGAACTATCTTTATCCAAAAATAATCTAATTCATTCACAGGAAGAAGAAAAGAAATGTCAAATCTCAGCATCATCTCACAGGAGCACGGTGAAGTCTCAAGACAACAAGAAGGCAGGGATTCTGCAATTGCTGGAAATCTGCCAAGTGAAGAACCAGCAGCAGTTATGTTGCGAAATGAAAATGTCTGTGTTGCTTTTGACGAATTGAGAGAACGTTCTTATGGGAGAATGGACAAGTCAGTGGATGAACTGTCACCTCAGGCAATGTATGAGACAGGGACGAATTGTCCTGTCCCGGGGGAAAATGAGCTATGGTGAAGCAAACACAAGCAGGGAAGAAGTTAAAGGCTGCTTCCCTAAATGCAGTCCAGTGGGAGGAGGATGAACCACACAACTGGACAATAGCACAGTTGAAACAGAAACTGAATGAACTGGGAATAATTGCACTAAATGCCCAAACATCTGTGCTTGTTCAGTTATATAATGACAATTATTCAAGCCTGACATTATCAGTTTATTCAGGGACAAGAGAAGAGCCAGCTAGTTATCAAACAAACTTTGAAAGGAAAAGTGGGTCAACTGAAAATCTGGAAATGAACGTGCATGCACACCAACCCAGTTCTGGTATAAACAATAACATGTGTATCCCTAATGAAAACAAAGTAGAACTGACATACTTGTTTATTTGCATGATCATCATACTGTATCAGTAGCTGGAAATGGTCATTCTTTACCCTTTACCCATTGCAGGTAGCAGATGATACAAAATAAATTAATGAATTACTAAGAATTTTGAATTTTTGTCTCAAAAACATAGCTTATGACCCCTCATTGGAATGAGCTAAACTAGCTCATTCCAATGAGGGGTCATAAGCTATGTTTTTGAGACAAAAATTGAAAACATAATCAATTTGAATGGCGATTTTTGTATACAGGCCTAGTCAGTTTTGTTTGTTACCTTGGGTAAAGGGTTCATGCTGTAAATCATAAACGGTATGGCAATTATTCAGATATCTATTTGGATTAATCAGTTAACCAAGATTAATCCACGTGATTAATCGATCTAGAAAATCCCTCAACTGTTTCAGTTCTAGTAGGTCTAATTAGAAGGTATTTGGTTGGATAGTCTCAATAATTGCTCACTTCAAAGAAGGGCTGATGATTTCAATGTCATGGTTGAGGAGAGAGATATCAACCTCGATAACCTTCTGATCTCAAACTTTGAATATGGGGGTCAGTGAACTGTATTTGATTGGTAGTCACAAACATATCAGACCTTCAAAACTAACCTTAAGACGCACTTATTTGGTAAAAGCTATACATAAATTGTCCTTCTAAATTTATGATTAACACAGAGCTGACTTTATTTATTTTTTAAGTTTGTAAAGCCTGAGAGCACATTTGCGTGGAGTCATGGCTCTAAACTGTATTTATTATTATTTATTATTATTATTAGTCTTTCCTTTCAACTTAAAGATGGAGACAGTCATCTAAACAAAAAAGTTAATAATTTCCAAATTTGTTTTGGTATTTACCACCAGCAAAAATGTCATGCAGGCCATAAAAATGGAGAGGAATGATTTTATCCTTCCTCTGGTGGTTATCTAAATAAAAAAATAGATAACTGAAAAGTTGTTCATTTGGAACTATAAACAGTTCGTCAAAAAGTTGTGACTTATCACCTTATTTGGTCGCACTGGTTTAAAATGTTCCTGTGGGAAGACCCCTCTCTTCAATGCTCAAACTCCCTAAGACAGCTGACAGCCTCTGTAGCCCAAGAACATTAGGTTTCACTAGGGAAAAAAATCGGAGAAAGCTGATTTTTTCAGGGAATGTTGAGTACATGTCACTGAACGATTAGACAAAAGTCCCCTAAAATCCCAGTTGAGCTTTTTTTTCTACAGCCTTTTTTCGAAAATGCGTTTGAAAAAAATAAAAAAAAATCGCACAAACTTTGTAACCTCGAATTGATCCAACTGTATTTTTGTTTATGCGTATTTCGAGCTACATAATGTCTAATATACATTTACCTAGAGGAAAATGTGCATTCTGTGACAATTTCTGCGAAAAATTATTAAAAATTCACAAAACAGTATCGGATTTACGCGAAAAATGACGATTTTCCTAACGGATTTGCCCAAAGGGTCGTAGTACAGAACGGGATGTTAGTTGGACAGACGATAAAAAATCCACCACCATTTGAAGACTTTTATCATTGCTTACAAAATAGACATTATGGAAGACCCCCTCTGCTTCTGGCCGAGTTCCCCTTTTGGCATAAAATTCGTCAGCATGAGAACTCAACTATTTTCGGGCTTGGGACCGAACAGACACGTCTGTGTCTGGCAGCATTAGATCAATAAATAATATTTACAGAATGTACAAAAATCAATAAATAATATTTACAGAATGTACAAATCAATCAACATGGATTAAGTTACATTGACTATTATCAACGCTATATACAGAAATGACATGACCTATATACATATTATTCATCAAACTCAGAAATTTCCGACAGGACAGTGTTTCTGTGGTTGTTACAAGAATCCGAACTGCAATTACACAAACCTGAGCAAGAGAGTCCTGCCTTCTTACACCCACACCTTTTTGTACAAGCACTCTTGCAACCACAACTGATCAGATTCAGTAGGTTATCGGGGGCACATGGCTTTGTGGCTGCAGTCGGTACAAGAAGTCCATTGCCTAGCGACCACCCCCAATCCATCGGAGGCAGCGAAGTGCCCAGCCATTGTTGGACCTGGAGATAACATCTGTAGACATGTTGTTGTGCAGCATCGCTGCTTGGTGGGAGTGAGGCTAGGTCGATGGGTTTATTCAGTTTAGATTTTGCTACATAACGCTTGTAAGTGACATATCTATATTGGTCGAGAGAGGAAACAGTTTTACTCCCGTATAAGATCAGGAGAAGTTGTTCCCCGGCAGCGGCTACTGCACTTGGTGTACTGTCATCCGCCAAAATTGTGTTGACATACTGTTGTGAGTCGCTAGTAACATCGGAGACAATTGTACTGAATACTTTCTTCTTACCAACTCGAAAGAGTGCAGAAGTAGTGTCACAACCACTTATAGAATGTGCTACAAAGAGGTTGCTTCTATGGTCATCCATTTTGGTTGCTATTTCACTAACTGAAACTAGTAAGTTTGGGGTAATGGAATACATCATGTGAATATTACATCCCGGTTGAACTCGAGAGGTAAGAATGACTAACAAGTCTGTGTCTGTTCCCACAACGACAACATTGTTGTCATCTTGAGCGATGTCAAGTGCAGTTTCGGCTATCAGTACATCAGCATCAGCCTCGGCCTGCTTGGACTGAATATTGATAGCAGATAGCTCCTGCATTAGAAGATCGATCAGTTGGGTTTTGTTCTTGGCATTTGCAAGGAAATCGGATTGGGGTGTGGTGGCTGGTAACTCAGGTGAGATATTGATATCAATGGAATACCTGTCTTTAGATCTACGGGCTTGTTCCATGCCCTTTGTCGACATTGTACAAGCATAACCATCAAAAACAACCACGACGTTCGCCCCAAAATGTCTCACTAGATAATTGGAATATGATGTACATATGTCCTTATATGACGACTGTTTAGGCCATACAACTGCCCTCAATAAAAATCCACCATCTACAACAAACAGAGAATGTTCTGGGATTTTAGTTTGCTCGGAACCGTATGTTTTGAGGATCTTACCGAGCATGCTTTTCTGTGTCTTCCTCATTCCAGCAGAATCAAACAATGCTGGTGGTTTCGGGGCGAGTTCATATTTGAGATACTCTTCCATCTCTGCTTGTGACTGAATAACACATGTGATGCGGTTGAACAGAATTGTGGGGTCAATCACTACCTTACTTCCACAGACTTTGATGCTATTTGCCATCGATGCGAAAGACTTCACAGTGTCAACACGTCGTAGTTTGATGCTGTTGAACGTTTTGCTTACAACATTCGATACGCAACATTCACCAATTTTGCGAACTTGGTCACAGTTCACAGTTTCGTCGGCCACAAGCCCGGTCGCTATAGAGACTAATTGTAGTGGATCTCTATTCTGAAAGGGGGAATGCACTCTGAGCCAGTTCAATAATTTGGTGATATCATTGGCATCAGTCAATTGTGAACTTTGACGGAGATCCCGATGTTGTTCGCCATGACCAGTGTGAACATGAACAAAATTTTCGAGAGCATTACATATCGGAAGGCAAAGAGGTAGTCCATGTACCCATTTCGCAACAGTGCTATCGGTTATTCCCCTGCCATGTGTGAGACCACCAGGGAGCTTGAACATTCTCATTAAACACTGCTCTAGGGTCTGATCAGAATATATCCCGTCACAGAATTTATCTGAGCGCCTTATGGTAAAGTAACCTTTCTCAGTGAACAACTTCAAATCATCCTGTTGCATTATTTCTGTTAGCTCATTCATCTGCTGCAAATAGAGATGAGAACTTTTTGCGTATGCAAAATGACCACCTGCGTGAAATACTGGAATCATATTGCGAACACAATATGTGTGGAGTTCCCAGTCGCTTGTGCGCTCTGCTCTCAAGAACAACTGGAGAAGACCTATTTGCTCGTAGTATTGTACCCAAAGCTTTCCTGTGTGTCCTACGGACGCATTCTGGAGCAGTTTGTGTAATTTTGACAGTAGATGGTTGACACTTTCTTGATTGACACATGCCAATGCATCTTGAGTGTAGGCGAACACCACATTATGTGATTTAATCGAACATGGAAATTGAAACAATGATGCTATAATACGGTATTTGAATGAGAAAAGTCGATGCCGTTTGAATTTGAGTTTGGGGGGTATGGTTAATATTTCACACGTTTCACCAGTTCATTATGGAATAAATGACTATTGTTATATATCATTATAAAGCCACTGCTTTTCTGCAATTTTTGATATATAATTTAACTCCCAAAGTAGTCGTAGATTTGATTTAATGGACGTTGTGTACCGTTGTGTGTATGAAAACAATAAATTTTTTTTCGTAATTTTGTACATTTTCGTGAATATTTCACCATTGAGTGTGAGGATTGGTACAAAGTTGGCATTTTCTGTTGGGGATATGTATTCTCAATATAATTCAGCACGATATTTATGATTCTCACCCTACTAAGGCGAATAAGAATGAGAAATATGGAGCTGGGTCGAATTTTTTTTTAAATTTTTTTTTTCATCAGAAAAACGCTATAACTAAAAAAGCTCAACTCGGATTCGCGGGGACTTTTCACACTTTATCCGCAATGTGTGTCCCAGAAACATATAAAAAAATCAGCTTTCTCCGATTTTTTTCCTTACTTTCTCATTTTTATGTCTAATGTGCCTGGACAACTGTGCTTGATGCAGATGCTTTTGGAAATCTGAACTGTCATACAGTAGGGCCATCGTGGATGGGTCAAAATCCACGGGTTGTCATTTTTACCACACATAATAATTCAGAGATGATCTGCTATGACACCCAGCAAAATATCCATCAATGAAGCTCCGGGATTACCCCAGTGCTCCATTGGTGGAAATTTTGCTAGGTATCATAGTGGTTCATCTCAGAATTATGTGCATGGAAAAATGCCCACCGTTAGATTTTGACCCGTCCATGATGGCTGTACTGTAATTGTCTCTCTTTATTATATCCAGATCAATGGTAAATAGGTTATCTCAAAATTCAAGATTTTATTCTCTGTATTTGTAAGGCTTATCCCCACAGACAGGCAGAACTAGGTGCTTATGAGAAACTATATTTATTTATTTATTTATTGATGTTTAAGGTCACATATTTATGCACAATTGCTAATCATGACCGTGACAGTTTTACGGGTGGAGGAAGCCGGAGTACCACCGAGCAACGACGAGCAGCTGCTAGCTCCCCAACATTGTAACTCCACACTGCAGCACAGGCAGGGTTAGATTGGTTGAAGACATGCGTACCATCGACGTGCAGTACGCCTTAGCACACGGCGTCATCGTGCCCCCATGCGGGCAATGGGGATGAAGTGTCTTGCCCAAGGACACAACGCGGTTGCCGCAGGTGGGATTCGAACCGAGGACCTCTCAGCTTGCAACCTGCACCTCTACCCACTGAGCCACCGCGCTCCCATTTATGAGAAACTAATCATCAAGTTGCACAATCAAATATGGAGGTCTCAGTTTCTATGAATTTCATCAAGCCTTCTCTGCAGAAGCAGCTGCATGGATGGCACAAAGAAACATTCTCATAGACTGGTCAAATGGAAGCCCAGAGCTCATGCAGAGAATTTTCTCAGGGATCACACACAACAGGCATGAGATCTGTGAAAGTGCTTGCCAAAAGACAAAATTCTGTCCCATGGTGCTTTTGGTTGGCCAATCTGATGGGAGTGTATCAACACCACTGGCACACAAACAAACAAACAAGAGGCCTCACAGGACCTGAAGCACTCACCTTGAACAGAACCCGATATAAACAGAGTCCAAGAATGAATCTACCTTATGCAATCAATTTCCACAGGATCCATTGTCAATCCTTGAGCCCCTCAGAAGTGACTAAGATAGTCCAAGCATGATGCCTTTTCTTAGTTAATCATAATGTAAAAAGGGGAGCTTCCCTATGAAGCCCCTTGATACAAGCTATGTGGATAAATCTTAGTTACACACCTCTCAAGGGGATTTCCAATTCTTCATCTGCATGGCCAATTCTGGCTCCTATAGGGAGCCCAGATATTAACCCAGGCAATCGATTTGATCAAACTTGAATTTCACCCCACTACAGATATTGAAAAGCAAATATGACAGCATTCTGACTGGTAGTTCAGAAGAAGCAGAATTTTAAAGAAATTTTCTCATATTGCATTAAGTTAATATTCGGGCTACCTACCATAGGGAGCCCAAATATTAACTGAGGAACACGATTTGAACAAACTTGAATCTGACACCCCTAGAGATGTTGCAAACCAAATATGAAAGGATTCTGTCTGGTAACCCATGCAGTTGATTTGAACAAACTTGCATCTGACTCCACTAGAGATGTTGTATACCAAACATGAAAGCATTCTGACAGGTGGATCTGAAGAAGAAAATTTCCTCATATTGCACTACGTTAAAATTTGGGCTACCATAGGAGCCAGAATATTAACCTAGGGAAAAGATTTGAATGTAACCCCTTCCCCAACCCCCTAGAGATATTGTATACCAAATATGAAAGGATTCTGACTGATGGCTCTGAAGATTTTAAAAAATTATTCCCAATATTGCTTGATGTTAAAATTTGAGCTACCATAGGGAGCCCAAGTATTAACCTAGGAAACCGATTTGAACAAATTTGAATCTGACCCCACTAGAGATGTTGTATATCAAATATGAAAGTATTCTGACGGGTGGTTCTGAAGAAGAAGATTTTTAACTAAGGGCAACATGGGGAATCATCCACGGGGCCTGAAGCGCTCATCTTGTACAGAACACAATTTAAACAGAGTCCAAGAATGAGTCTACATTAAGCAAGCCATCTCCATAGGCTACACTGTCAATCCTTGAGTCCCTCAGGAGTGACAAAAATAATCTAGGCATCATGCCTTTTCTTCAGTTGATCATAAGTAAAATGTAGAGCTCCCCTATGAAGCCCCTTGATACAACCTATGTGGATTAATCTTAGTACCTCTAGGGGGTACTGAATACAAAATTTTTAATTCTTCAGCAAAATGGCCAATTCCGGCTCCCATAGAGAGCCCAAATATTAACCCGGGCTCTTGATTTGAACACAGCTAAATCTGACTTCCTTAGAGATGTTGTGTACCGAATATGAAAGCATTCTGACCGTTGGATCTGAAGAAGAGAAATTGTAAAGAAATTTCTTCGAATTGCACTAAGTTCAAATTTGGGCTACCATAGCGAGCCCAAATATTGACCTATGGATCCGATTTGAACAAACTTGAATCTGACCCGCCTAGAGATGTTGTATACCAAATGTGAAAGCATTCTGACAAGTGAATCTGAAGAAGAAGATTTTTGAAGAAATTCCTTCATATTGTACTAAGTTAAATTTCATGTTCCCATATGGAGCCCAAATATTTACCTAGGCACTCGAATTGAACAACCTGGAATCTGACCCCCCTAGAGATGTTGTATACCAAATATAAAAGTATTCCGACTGGTGGATCTGAAGATGAAGATTTTTAAAGAAATTTTCTCTTATTGCACTAAGTAAAAATTTGGGCTACCATAGTGAGCCCAAATATATACCTAGGGATCTGATTTGAACAAATTTGAATCTGACCCCCATAGAGATGTTGCATACCAAATATCAAAGCATTCTGACTGATGGATCTGAAGAAGAAGATTTTTTTAAATTACCCTCCATATTGAACAAAGATAAAATTTGTCTTCCATAGGAAGCCCAAATATTACCCTAGGGACTTGGTTTGAACAATCTAGAATCTGACCCTCATAACAATGATGTATACCAAATATTAAACGATTCTGACTGGTGGTTCTGAAGAAGAAGATTTTTAAAGAATATTCCCCATATTACTCTATGTTAAAACTTCGGGCTCCTGTAGAGTGCCCAAATATGAACCAATGAGCTTTATTTCAACAAACTTTTATCTGACCCCCCTATGAATGCTGTATACCAAATATCAAAAGATTCTGATGATTGGTTCTGGAGAAAAGATTTTTTTAAATTTTTGAAAATATGCTGACTCAGCATTTTTTCGATGCCCATTACAGAACACCCTAACATAACCGATGGCAATTTTTTTTTACCATTCAATTCTACTGGTCATAAGGATACTTCATACCAAATGAAAGCTCTCTGTTCCGTGGAGTTTGGGAAATATGGGCGTTTGAAAATATTTCTATTTTTAGCTCCCAGGGTTCCCATGGGGATGCGGGAATTTTTTTTTTACATGGGTCAGGTACTTATGACCCAATACTACCACAAACCAAATTTGGTTCATACCGGACCATCGGTTCAGAAAATATAAATTTTGGGCGGGGCCAAAAATCTTACCCCTCCCATTACAAAGCCAAATATTACTTCACGAACTTCGTTTGAACAAACTTGATTCTACACCTCATATGGAAGCTCCATAGCAAATATCAAGTCATTGTACACACTGGTTCTTGAGAAGAAGATTTTAAAAATATTTTGGAGAATTTTCCCCCACTCCCTCCCTATGGGGCTGGGTATGCTGAGTTGAACAAAAATGAAATGCCCCTTTGGGACCATCACACACACAAACTTTGTCAAGATGAGCTAAAAATCAGTCATGCCTGAGACCCAGCATGATGGCCAAAACTGGCCAGCACTGCTTACAAAAATAACCATTCAATTTTCATTATTTTTTTTCATTTTTTGCGTCAAAAAGCTTGTTCCAATGAGGGGTCATAAGCTATTTTTTTGATGCAAAAAAATTAGCTATTCAAGAATTTTATTTGCAAGTGTTGTCTGCCTTTTGTGTTAGGTAAAGGGTTAAAGTCAGAAACAGGCCCTCAAGGATTATAAAGGTTGTTAGATTTGGTAATAACCTGAATAAACAGAAAATTGTACATTCTAGTTTCTGATGACCAATGAAAAAAATTTACTCATAAATAACTTTAAAAGACAAGATCATTACAACTACAGCCCATTTTGCTACATATTGAAGAGAAAAATGAATAAAATGAATGTTAATATAACACAAGAGGGATTTCAGCAATTGTTAGTAGACTTTAAGTTCAAGAGAGAATAACTGTAAATTCATTCAGGGTATCACCACAATAGCAGAAATAAAAATCAAGGACTTTTGGGTTACATCCAAGGATTTTCAGAGATACTTTAAGGCGTGTATTCAAGAACTTGGAACATTGTTAGAAAGAACAGAAAAATTTAAAATGTTTTCTTTTTGGTACTTACTCATTTGAAACAGACGACAGGATTCGATAATTGGCCCTTACTTTGAGCTTCTCAGCAGCCCTCAATTACATACAGGATTCATACACTCCTGAAATAAAGAAATTCATAAGACTTTCAATGAATTTTCTAAGGAATTGTCAAGTCTTTTCCAGGATCTTTGTCTGAAGTAATTTTAACACTTAAGGACCCAATTCCATCTCTGACAACTTTCTTTGTCTCGGAACAGATGACCGGAAATTCAAGACTTTAAAATACTTTCCTAGGGAATTATCAAGTCTTTTCCAGGACCTTTGTCTGAAGTAACTTTAACATTTATGGGCCCAATTCCATCTCTGACAACATTGTTTCTTTTTGAGCAGGTGACCTGAAATTCAAGACTTTCAAGGACTCGCTGCTGATCTGTCATCCAAATCGGGACTGACTTTCCAACTTAAATTATTTGCTTTTTACGCAAAGTAGACCATCATGTATAAGTTTAGTATTTTGCTCATCACAGAACATATGAAATGCATGGATTTAATTAGTAATGACCAACTTCAGTAAAATAGTTTTGCTGCAATTTATTGGACAGTGCCTAATGGGCACTGCACTTTCCAATAAACTGTATCAAAGTTGACCTGCATTAAATAGCTACTTATTTGTCATTTAAATCTGGACTGACTTCGAAAAAAGTGAAAGATATGAACAAGATGGCTCTGATTAATAAAGGCCAACCTCAGTAAAAAATAGTTTTGCTACAATTTATTGGACAGTGCCTAATGGGAACTCTCCAATAAATTGTATCAAAGTTGGCCTGCATCAAATCACTTCTGATTAAAATTTGGAATGACTTCCCAACCTAAACTATTTGTTTTTTTCATGTAAAGCAAACCCTCAGTTATAAGTGTGGTCTTTTTGCCGACAACAAAATATATGAAGTGCATGGCTTTAATTAGTAATGTCCAATCTCGGTAAAATAGTTTTGCTACATTTATTCGACAATGCTTAATGGGCACTCTCCAATAAATTGTAAAAAAGTTGACCTGCATCAAATCGCTGCTGATTTGTCATCCAAAACTGGACTGACTTCCCAACTTTAAATTTTATGTGAAGCAGACTGTCAGGAATAAGTTTGGTCTTTTTGCTCATCTTAGAACATATGAACTGCATGGCTTTAACAGGTAGAGTGCTTCAGAATCATACTGACAAAATGTATGTGGGGAAAAAAACCTCAAATGAAAGTGTCAATGACACTGTAGCTCATCTTGTTAAGACATGTACATGTATAGTATGTGACACAGCAATGACAAACATCTAGGTAATGACCTGATAACAAAGGTACATATAAAGTATTGTAACGATCTGTACATAAATACTGATCGTAGCTTGTAACAAATGTATAGGTCAAGTATTGTAAAAGGTGGGTGACAGTCAGATGCAAAACTAGAAAAGAAATCTTTGAGTCCCAGAGTGGTCTGACTGAACCCCAAAATATTTGTTCTCATAGCACAGTGATAACAAAGGCACCCCAAAACACACTCATTCCTGTCCCAAGGTGAAAACAAAGGTACCCAAGAAGTTTTGTGAAGATCAGTTCATAAATATGAGCTGTATAGAAGTTGTGACAAAAAACTGATTTGACCTAATTTCGGTACAAAATGGTCACTGGCAGCCATCTTGAATTTTGGACTGCACCCAGAAACACTTGTTCTTTTCCCAAGGTGATAACAAAGGTACCCAAGAAGTTTTGTGAAGATCGGTTCATAAATACAGCCTCTAGTCCGAACCGTATTGACATGTGCACTTACAGTGTATAAGTAGCACTGAATAAATCAAAGTTCATCTAATTTGCATAATTTCTGCACGAGAAAAAAACCCGTACTATATGTGATGTATTCCATGTTTCTAAACATTCATACAAAAATTTATTCAAATCAAAACTTTCATACAGAAGTTCTGTACAAAAGACTGATTGCACTAATTTTGGTACAAAATGGCTGCTGGGGGCCATCTTGAATTTTGGACCACACCCCAAAACACTCCTTCTCATCCCAAGGTGATAACAAAGGTACCCAAGACGTTTCATGAAGATCGGTTCATAAATACAGACTCTAGCCCGAGCCGTACCGACATGTGTAATTACTGTATGTAAGTAGCACTAAAAAAATCAAAGTTCATCTAATTTGCATAATTTCTGCACGAGAAAAAAACTTGGATTATATGTGATGTATCCCATGGTACTAAACATTCACACAAAAAAATTTTCAAATCAGTGCTTTCATATGGAAGTTCTGTGCAAAAATCTGATTGCACCTAATCTTGTATAAAATGGCTGCCATCGGCCATCTTGAATTTCGGACCGGAGCCAAAAACACTCGTTCTCATTCCATGATGATACCAAAGGTACCCAAGAAGTTTCGTAAAGATCGGTTCATAAATACGGCCTCTAGCCTGAGCCGTATTGGCATTTGAACTTTTTGTGTTGAAAGTAACACCAAAAAACATCAAAGTTAGTCTAATTTGCATAATTTACGCACGAGAAAAAAACTCATATTAAATGTAATGTATCCCATGGTACTAAACATTCATACAAAAAATTATTCAAATCAGTGCTTTCGTATGGAAGTTCTGCACAAAAATCTGATTGCACCTAATTTTGTACAAAATAGCTGCCAGCGGCCAACTTGAATTTTGGATCGGACCCAAAAACACTCGTTCTCGTCCCACGGTCATAACAAAGGTACCCAAGAAGTTTCGTAAAGATCAGTTCATAAATGCGGCCTCTAGCCCGAGCTGTATTGAACTGTTGACAGACAGACGGACGACAGACAACTGGCCACGGCATAAGCTCAAATTTGGCTTCACCAAAGTTGAGCTAAAAATAATGATCCGAATAAAATCAAATGTCTTTTCCAGAGGGAAAAGCCAAATAATCCGTAGAAAAACAAATGTCTTTTCCAGAAGGAAAATCCAAATAACTGTAAATTAATTCAGGATATCTCCACAATAGCAGAAATAAAATTCAAGGACTTTTGGGTTACATTCAAGGATTTTCAAAGATGCTATAAGGCATGTATTCAAGAACTTGGAACACTGTTAGAAAGAACAGAAAAAATTTAAATCTTTTCTTTTTGATACTTACTCATTTAAAACATAAAACAGGATTTAACAATTGGCCCTTACTTTGAGTGTCCAATCCCCCTCAACCCCCCCCCCCCTCCCCCAACCCCAACCCCCTCACCCCCATCCCATCACATGCATACAGGATTCATACATTCCTGAAATAAAAAATCCATGACTTTCAACAAATTTTTGAAGGAATTGTCAATTTTTTTTCCAGGACCTTTGTCTGAAGTAATATTAACGTTTAAGGGCAATTCCACCTCTGACAACTTTTTTTGTCCTGGAACAGGTGACTTGAAATTCAAGACTTTAAAAGACTTTCCTAGGGAATTGTCAAGTCTTTTCCAGGACCTTTGTTTGAAGAAACATTAGCCGATATGGGCCCAATTCCATCTCTGACAACTTTGTCTTGGAAAAGGTGACCTGAAATTCAAGATTTTAAAAGACTTTCCTTGGGAACTGACTGTCAAGTCTTTTCCAAGATCTTTGTTGAAGTGAGTTTAACACTTAAGGGTCCAATTCCTTCTGTGATAACTTTCATTGTCTCTGAGACCAGGTGACCAACAATGTAATCTTGACTCTGTCTTTTATCTATTGGTGTTTAAGGTCACTTTGAGCATCTTTGTCTACATCATGACTGCAACATAGGTATGAATCTGTCTTTCAGGCAATATTTAAAATGCACTGACTCTGGTTTCTAGTCAAGGTTTGGCTGCAGGCAGCTAAGACATGATCAGAAGCCACTAGACTTACAGGTAGTACCATGATAGGATTTATGAAAAATAATTCACACCCTTAACTGGTAGAGTGCTAAATTATTTTTGACCACCAAAAATTGTTCACATGTCTTTGCCTTGTTACAATTTATGGGAGAGTGCCTAAATAATTTCACCTCAAAAATGAAGCATATCCACTGAATATGAGGTCTTTACATTACAGTCCCTGCACATCAAAGTAAAGCTTAAATATGGGCTTCCAGCACTCTACCAGTCCCCGCCCTCCCCCAACCATTTTCCAGTCAGAACTTATTCATCACAATTAGGGTCTAAGAAATCAATTCTCTCTTGCTAATAATTGGGTACTTTCTCATGAAGGTCTGTAGTACCAGATTCAGGCTGGCTGATATCCTGCATGACCAATTTGCAGTACAGTAAATGTAACATATTAAGTACAGCTGCCGTGGATTGGCCATAATTCATATGTAGTCAGTGATCTCCATGCATGCATTTACCAGGTAATAAGAATCATCACTGGGAGAGTGATGGTACAGTAGGTAGAGATGCTGGCTGCAAGCCGAGGGGTCTTTGTGCGAACCCCGGTTCGAATCCCACCTGCAGCAACCACATTGTGTACTTGGGCAAAACACTTAATCACAATTGCCTATGCAGGGGCACTGTGGCATTGTGTACTAAGGCATACAGCACGTCAAAGGTGCACTTGTCTTCAACCAATGCTAACCCTGCTTGTGTGGAGTTAGTATGTTGGGGAGTCTAACATTTTCTCACCATTGCTTGGTGGTTTTTTCAAGATACTCAGGCTTCCTCCATCCGTAAAACTGTCTGACATGAGGTGACCCTGACTGATGAAAGTGTTGTTGAAACCCAATAAATAAATAAATGAAAGTGTCAATGACAAACTTGAACTTGGTAAGTTATAAATGAAATGGCAAAAATGAAGATCACTGGTACCAATGTTATTTGATGAAATTTCAACATAACAGCATTGTGTGTGTACAACGTCAGAGTAATCCATGCATTTTTAAAAGTAAACATTAAGACCGGCTAAAGGAAGAATGTTCATACACAAATGCAGTATGTTCAGAAGTTATTGTAAATGGCAACTTTTTGCACAGAAATGAATGCTAATCAATAGCTCTTATCTAAAAGTCTTGCCAAAATGGGCATACCCAGTTCAAAAACAATCCTACGATAAATGTGGCCTGTAGGCCATGTCAAAGAATGTTGATGCACAAATGCAATAAATTCAAAGATTGTTGCTAACAGCAACAGTTTTTGATGGAAATGAAAAGAAAATCAATATTTCCTATCGTTGTCACCCTACATAAGCATACACAGTTTCAAAACAACCTGATAATGAATGTGCCCGTGTGGCATGCCAAAGGAAGATGTTAAAGCATAAATGCACTAAGCAGAAGGTCATTGCTTGTGACAATGGTTTTTTTTTTTTTAATGGAAATTCATACATATACCCTGCAGAGAGTGCAAAAGGGATAAGTTGATGCACAAATGCAGTAAGTTCAAAGGCTGGTGATAGCGACAATAATTTTTATGGAAATGATAAAAAGCAATAGTTCACATCTAGAGGTCACCACGAACACACATACCAAGTTTCAAAGTGATCCGATCAAAAATGTACCCTGAAGGGTGTGCCAAAGGGAAATATTAAGGTCTGACTAAACTAAATTCAAAGGTCAGCGGCAACATTTTTTGACAGAAATGGAAGAAAATTGACAGCTCCCATATAGATGTTACCCCACACAAGCACACCAAGTTTGCAAGCAATCCAATCATAAATGTGCCCTGCAGGGTGTGTCAAAGGGAAATATGGATGCTTAAATGCACTAAGTTTTTACTAAGTTCATCGAAGGTCATTACTAGTGGCAACATTTTTTGACGGAAATCGAAGAAAATCGAAAGCTCCCATCTAGAGGTAACCCCAAACAAGCATACAAAGTTTCAAACCAATCTGATCATAAATGTGCCGTGTAGGGCATGACAAATGAATATATTGATGCCTGAATAAACTAAGTTCAAACAACATTTTTTGACGGACAGAAATGGAAGAAAATAGATAGCTCCCACCAAACAAGCATGCCAGGTTTCAAAGCATAAATGTGCCCTGTAGGGTGTGCCAAAGGGATATATTGAGATCTGACTAAACTAAGTTCTAAGAACGTTGGCCGCGGCAACAATTTTTGACGGAAATGAAAGAAAATCGATAACTCCCATCTAGAGGTCCCTCCAAACAAGCATGACAGGTTTCAAAGCAATCCGATCATAAATGTGCCCTGTAGGGTGTGCCAAAGGGATATATTGAGGTCTGACTAAACTAAGTTCTAAGAATGTTGGCCTCGGCAACATTTTTTGACGGAAATGAAAGAAAATCAACAGCTCCCATCTAGAGGTCTCCCCAAACAAGCATGCTAGGTTTCAAAGCAATTCGATCATAAATGTGCCCTGTAGGGTGTGCCAAAGGGAAATATTTAGGTCTGACTGAACTAAGTTCTAAGAGCGTTGGCCGCAGCAACATTTTTCGACGGAAATTGAAGAAAATCGATAGCTCCCATCTAGAGGTCACCCCAAAGAAGCATACAAAGCTTCAAAGCGATCTGATCATAAATGCGATCTCTGAGGTGTGCCAAAGGAAATTGTGGACGTATGTACTAACGTACGTACATACGTACGTACGTATGCCGACAGACGAGAAGTGATGGCAATAGCTCAGCTTGGCTTTGTCAAGTTAAGCTAATAAAAATCATCATTATCAGCAAAATTTTAATTGATGAAGCAACAGGATGTACCTGCTGCTTCATTAATTAAATTTTCGTTGATTAGTCCTATAATTAGTTTTTGGCGTCTAATATTATTGCGTCCGTGGAAATATTGCCCACCCATGGAAAGTATGGTATTGACGACTACAATATGTATATTTAATTTATTCGCTAAAAAATTTCCAAGAAGACTGGAGTTTACCTATAAACCTGATTGAGAATTATTGCAACTACTTCGATGACGGCATGTCTTAGAGATGTAGTTGGAATATTAGTCGGTCGAGACTTGAACAACACATTCAGGACAAATCAGGTTTACTCCCCCTTCTGCTCAGCAATCAGTCAACTTCACGAAGTCCCTGGTTAAACATTTTTCTTGTTTGTATACACAAAAGTTATAAATTCTTATACATTTCAGATATATTTATTTAATGGTGTTTAATATCACTGACCATCTTTCATAACCAGAACAAATATAAGTATAAAGTCAAGTTTAGCCAATAGTTTAGAGGACTTCATTGCCTCAAAGTCCTATTTTATCCGTATTTATTTATATAAATACATTACTGTTTAAATTCACTTATTTCTGCACAATGGCTAAGCGTGACTGCAATACAGAGATAAAGTCAAGTCCAGCCAATCATTTATACCCACGTTTTCATTTTAGAACATTTCTCCCTAAGTATTGGAGACTGTGTCCTATTTTATCAGCAAAACAGACCTTGTTTACCAGAATAAACAAGCATTGCTTCACTTCCCAGGGTTCCCACAGAGAATTTTATGAGTAGAACAGAACTGGTTTACTGCAGTAAACAAGCACTGCTCCAGGTCCCAGAGTTTCCATGGGAAACATATGTCAGATAGCTTTTTAAGAATCTGTGTGAGGTACAGGTAGTAAATCTGTTCATAAAGAAAATGAAATTTATACAATACCACAGATTTAATAAAAGTATATATTTAAATATTTTTCTGAAGACAAGCAATGCTTTGAATATATTGTTCTTGGACTTTCCCAGAATTTTTCTTTCCAAATCTAAATTTTCAGACACTTTCAAGGGCCAGGATTTTCAGTTTTAAAATTCCAACAAATTTAACTCTTAACTGGTAGAGTGCTAAATTTTTTCTCAGCGTCAAGATTTGTTCACACATTGTCTTGTAACAATTAATAGTATAGGCACTCTCCCATGAATTGTCCCAATACAAATCGATAGAGATGAAGTAATTTTTCTTACAAGATAATATGAAGGACATCCACAGAATATGATGCCTTTAACTGTAGGTACCTGCAGATCAGAATAAAGCCCAAATATGGGCTTCTAGCACTCTACCAGTTAATGCACCAAGTGTTTTTTGACAAGACTTGATGAAAAATTACAAACAATTTATTAAATTAAGAAATCATTGGTCAAAAAGATGATTCTGTTTACAGGGGATGTTTTGGTTAAAAACCAACAAGACCACATTATACTTATTTTAGCGCCAAGATACTGCCAGCACTGGCTGGAATAACTGACACCTGCATGAAAGGAGTAAAGCACTTGCAAGGGCCACAGCAAACCCTGGTATACAGGAGTGAATGATGAGAATTTATTTCTTCATATTGAAGATAACTTTCAACATCTATGGCTATATTGTGAGAAACACAAATGTAAAGTCAACTTCATACCAATCGTTTATACATGAACTAGCAGGCAAATCTGTACAAGCACAGGAAGCCCTGTCCACATGATGGGAAATTATAAATTCATAGTAATTTGTATATTTTTATACTTACCAATGGTTCAAACTAGTGGTACTTAACTCGAAGTTATTAAGAGCCAAACACAAATTCTGAACCTCCCAATCCCCAAAGTCCTATCTGGCCCTCCATTCATTTACTCTTTGCGCATGCGCCGACGTCAGGAAGTGACCGGAATTGGCACCAACATCATTCCTTGTAGAAGAGAGTACTACATAAAAATTGAGCGGGGAGGAATGAGTGCCCACTCATGGGAGGGCCATCTCAGTCTGGGCCATTGGTAAGTATAAAAATATACAAATTACTATGAATTTATAATATTTTTTCACTGAAAACCAATGGCCGAGACTAGCTGAATCGTAAAAAGGTGGAGGGCCTTGGACATCAGAATTAGTAGATCAACATAGTTCCAAACCTGTAATCCAAGGTGAAAGGAAATTAAAATTATTAGGAATTACATGTATTTCTCTCTATACAGTAATAGAGAAGACATATCATTCAAAAGGAGCTCAGTTCAAGTAATTCTGTATACTTAGCATGAAGACTATGCTAAGTGGATGTAACAAGTACCCAATTTTTAAGGTTAGCCAGACTAAGCCCCAAAAATTAGGATGGGGTATTTGAGAATGAGAGAATATCCTCCACAAAGATACGCCATACACAATAAAACTCCAGCTGTATGCAGGATATAATTACAGACAAAACAGCTTCCCTCATAGTTACATACCAATCAAGCTGGAGGAGAGGTAAAAAATCATCCCCCCTCACCCCACCTTTTCTTTTGAAGGAATCTTCAAAAAGAAAGAGGGGAACTCTCTGGAATCAGTAAAAGCGGGTACCAAAAAAACAATATAAATATTCGTCAAACAGGCACTCAGGTATTAATTTATTATCAATAAATGGTGCTTAACGCCACTTCAGAAGTTACGGCTATAGCAACCATCCCGGTAATTAATATTGCCTACTATATAACGTATGCTGAAGATGGCATACACAGATAGGTTGAAAACAGGTGATATAATATATAACATACACATGTCCAATCGAACCACAATGAACAATCTCTGGAGAGTAAACACACTTCGGAGGTAAACCACAGGCGACCCCATTCAGGTGTACAATAAATTCCAGTAACTACACTCCCCGATGTATACTATCCGATATCTATGACACTATAAACGTGGGAATATATGAGTTGAGTACCGACATTAATAGAAACCTGGATCTAGAAATGGAAGTAGGTATGATTAATAGGCTCTGACACGGACCGCCCCTGAAATAATTCACAATTTCAAAGGTCCATAATATACAATAATGTGTCAGCCTAATAATTATTATGCGCGTGAGCATTAAAATCCCGCATGTAATCATCTGAATACCAGTTAAGTAGTTATGCAGCCTCCGAGGTATCCAAAGACTAGCAGTTTAATTATGAAGAAATATGTGCTCGTATATGACATATAGACAAAAAATGCCGCTCAGGATCACCGATCCAATGTCGAGTTGTGACAACAGTTCCTCGCACCAAGGCCAACACACCTATGAAGTTTCATGACTCTAGGTTGAACCACTATCAAGTTCTCATCCGGAAACCAATTGTTGCGATATACTATGTTCAAGGTCACTGTGACCTTGACCTTTGACCTGGTGAGCCCAACATCAGTAGGGTTCTTCCTCGCACCAAGGCCAACACGCCTGTAAAGTTTCATGACTCTAGGTTGAACCACTATCAAGTTATCATCCGGAAACCAATTGTTGCGATATACTATGTTCAAGGTCACTGTGACCTTGACCTTTGACCTGGTGAGTCCAAGATCAATAGGGTTCTTCCTCGCACCAAGGCCAACACACCTATGAAGTTTCATGACTCTAGGTTGAACCACTATCAAGTTATCATCCGGAAACCAATTGTTGCGATATACTATGTTAAAGGTCACTGTGACCTTGACCTTTGATCTGGTGAGTCCAAGATCAATAGAGTTCTTCCTCGCACCAAGGCCAACCCACCTATGAAGTTTCATGAATGTAGGTTGAACTACTATCAAGTTATCATCCGGAAAGGAATTGTTGCGATTTACTATGTTCAAGGTCATGTTGACCTTGACCTTTGACGTAGCAAGTCCAAAATCAATAGGGTTCTTCCCCTCACCAAGGCCAATCTACCTATGAAGTTTCATGAATGTGAGTTGAACCATTATCAAGTTATCATCCGGAAACCAATTGTTTAAGATTTACTATGTTCAAGGTCACTGTGACCTTGACCTTCAACGTAGCATGTCCAAAATCAATAGGGTTCTTCCTCCCCCCAAGACCAACCTACGTATGAAGTTTAATGAATGTGAGTTGAACCACTATCAAGTTATCATCCGGAAACCAATTGTTTACAAAGTCCGCCCGCCCGCCATTCACCAAACTATAAGTCGAGTTTGACTTCGTCACAACTCGACTAATAATCACAGGAAATCAATCCAACTAAAAGTTGATGTGCCCATGAGGTCGCCACAGAACATGACCCAGCCGCCAATCGAGAAGTGAAGAAACGCATCTATGTATTTAAACTTATACGAGGCTTGCGGGAAGAAAACTACGTCTTGCCCGGTAATTGCCTCAATACAGGTGGTGGGGTGGGGTGGGGGGATTCAAAGTCATATCAAACCCTCCTCACCCACATTACTTAATTGTTCTTGTGTTAGTCATAAAATAATAGAGGAAACGCAATGGTTCCCTCATGTCTAACCGACTCCATTATGCCACTACGGGCGGATGGAGAAGATCGTGAAGAACAAAAACTTCCCCTGATAAAGAAGGTCCTCACGTGGAGGAAGCTTCTGGGGAACATCCCATAACAGACACTTGAGAAGACTGATCCAAGGTTTCTGTGACGACAGAGGTGCTACTAGTAGGATTCACAACGAGACTGTTTGATCAATGAATCAAATGAATTGGAGGATACGAGTATCCTATCATCCATCCCCATGAGATTGGCAGAGCGTCTACTGCATGCGCTCAATGGTCTGGGCATGGCGACACAAACGATGATAACTGATTGTTCCAGTGCATCGCTAACGGATCTGTCATGGGGCGATCCCTCTGGTAGAAAAACTGTCCAAATACTCGCTTGTTGAGCATCCATTCCAATTGCAATAGGAGACCTTTCCGAGAGCGAGTCTGCTTGTACATTCAGACGACCCAGTATATGACGGATGAAAAGATGAACATGATGATTCATGACGTATTAGGAAAATCCTCTCCATTAGCAGGCATAACAGAAATGAAGGGTGCCGCCCTGGTTCCCGATGTACGCTACTACTGTCGAGTTGTCCGACCAAATTGAACATGGATGTCCGTTATTATGTGAATCCAATGTTGTAACATTTTGTTGATGTTTATGTGTTTCTTCTGGAACCGAGGGTCCCAAAGACCCCGACACCTCAAGACTGCGGGACTTCGGGTCGTGCCCCAACCCGTCTGACTCACATCTGTCATAATCATGATAGCCGGATCCGGCAGTTGCAGCACAACTCCCCAAGTTAAGCACTGAATATCTGCCCAATTTGAACCCTTGGTCCATTAAAACAATACTGATTTACTATATTCAGGCTTACTGTGACCTTGAACTTTTCACCTAGAACTTTTCACCTAGTGAGTCCAAAATAAATAGGGTTCGCTATTATGATCCTCAAAATGTCCTTTTCTTTCACGCCACCTATCGTCAATCATTATCAATGAAGTTAACCTGTCAATGAATGGACGCTACCATTGTAAACGGTGAGGAGAATCTTCTACAGCAGCCTTGTTATTATTTTTTTGAAGACCTCAGATCGATTAATATGAAAATGTGACAACAGGTGAATTATACTTTACCCCAGACAGGGCAGGGGAATGGGCAATGATTGGAGGGGCGGGGGTGGGGGGGATGTTTAGGGGGTGGACAGACATAGTCGAGTAAACAAAAATTTCAAACTTTACCCCAGAGAAACTTGTGCATGTTCCAATTTTGACGGGCGTATGTTGCACCGCTAGGCGGTGCTCTTGTTCAACTTTGGGAACCCCAGATAATTGACCAATGTTTGTTATCCCCCGCCAAAATGAAGTTTGCAGGGGATATTGAAATTGGTTCTGTCTGATCATTTGTCCATCCATTTGTCTGTTCATTCGGGCAGACATATGGAGGTTTAGGTGGCTATCTGTTGGTAGAAATGGGGGTTAGGTGACTACTGCAATTTATGTGACTAGTCACATAGTTAAATGTCATTATTCTAGGGTGGGGGTTAGAGTTGGGGTGGGGTGGGGTTAGGGTCAGTAAAGGTAGGGTTAGGGTTTGCTACCACCCCAAAAGTTTTTCTCACAAAAAGTTGTTTTAATACAATGGACATGCATGTTAGTTAAAATAGACTAGGAATATATTGAATTTTCATTAGTCTAGGATGGGGTGTACAATTAGGGGTGGGAGGAGTACAGGGTAGGGTCAGGGTTTGCTACCACTCCGAAAATATTCCCCAAAATCACTTGTTTTAATATAATGAACATGCATTTTATTGTAGTCCCATAAAAATAGCCACATTACCAATTTGTTAGGATGTCCGTCCATCCGTCCATAACAACTTTGGACCTTCATATCTCAGTCAGTAGTGGATTTGGGACTTAAATGATCTTTGGTATGCTGATAGACGACCATGGGGGAAAGTATTTTCACAAGTAACAGGTTTTGTCCATTTTTTTTCAAGAGTTAAGGGCCTTTTTCCACATTTTAGTTGAGTTGTGACAAACTCGACTTATAGTTTGGTGATTGGCGGGTGAGCTATTGGCTGGCCGGGTGGGCGGGCATAAACAATTGGTTTCCAGAAGATAACTTGATAATGGTTCGACCCATGTTCATGAAACTTCATAGGTAGGTTGGCATTGGTGAGTGGAAGAACCCTATTTATTTTGGGCTTGCTTGGTCAAAGGTCAAGGTCACAGTGACCTTGAACATAGTAAATTGTAAACAATTGGTTTCTGGATGATAACTTGACTATGGTTCAACCCACATTCATGAAAGAAACTTCATATATTGGTTGGCCCTCATGAGAGGAAGAACACTATTTATTTTGGACTCACTAAGTCAAAGGTCAAGGTCACAGTGACCCTGAACATTGTAAACCAAAACAATTGGTTTTCCTGATGATAACTTGACTATGGTTCAACCTACATTCATGAAACTTCATATGTTGGTTGGCATCAGTGAGAGGAAAAAACACTATAAACAGCGAGGATTCTCATTGTTTAAAAATAAAATGGTGTTATCTGCTCCTGTCACATGCACGACAATTGATGATCAACATGGGTGCAAAGTTTGAACAAAAAAGCAAGTAAAATGTTGGAGTAGGCGACACAATAGTGTAATGTTTCAAGTACTAAAAGGGGGGGCATAACTCTGGAAATACAAAGCAGAGTTACCTGCTCGTCACATGCACAACGGCAATTGGTGATCAACATGTGTGCAAAGTTGGAACATTATAGCATGTCAAATGTTTGAGGAGTAGGAAACAATACTGTAATGTTTCAAGTACTAAAAGGGGCATAACTCAGGAAATACAAAATGGAGTTACCGGCTGTTGTCACACACACAATGGCAACTGGTGATCACCATGTGTGCAAAGTTTGAACAAT
Organism: Pictodentalium vernedei; assembly: GCA_031216915.1. Taxonomy (NCBI): domain Eukaryota; kingdom Metazoa; phylum Mollusca; class Scaphopoda; order Dentaliida; family Dentaliidae; genus Pictodentalium; species Pictodentalium vernedei. The sequence goes on from CM062297.1 coordinate 469,557,502, forward strand.
ATTGTATGCAAAATGTTGAAGGAGTAGGTGACACAATACTGCAATGTTTTAAGTACTAAAAGGGGGCAAAACTCTGGAAATACAGAACAGAGTTACTTGCTCTTGTCACATGCACAACAGCAATTACAGATCAATATGTGTGCAAAGTTTGAACAATGTAGCATGTAAGATGTTGAAGGAGTCGGCGACACAACAGTGTAATGTTTTAAGTATTAAAAGGGGGCATAACTCTGGAAATACAAAACAGAGTTAGCAGTTAACGGCAATTGGTGATCAACATGTGTGCAAAGTTTGAACAATATAGCATGTAAAATGATGAAAGAGAAGGCGACACAATACTATAATGTTTTAAGTATTAAAAGGGGGCATAACTCTGAAAATACAAAATGGACAAACCTGCACTTGTCGCATGCACAATGGCAATTACTGATCAACATGTGTGCAAAGTTTGAACAATGTAGCATGTAAACGGTTGGAGAAGTAGGCGACACAAAAATTGTTTACAGACAGACAGACAGACAGACAGATGGACAATGCCTAACAAAATATGTCCGTCAAATGACGGGCGTATAAAAAAAGCATGAGTACCCACTAATGATTATCATGATAGTTATTTATTTAATAATTTATTTAACTGGTAGAGTGCTGGAAGGCCATATTTGGGCTTCATTTTGAAGGCACTCTCTCATGAATTGTAATAATGGCAAAGACATGTGTAAAAGATTTGGTTAAGTGGTTGAGTGCTAGAAGTCACTATCATGGCTCTACTGAAAAGTGCTGAAAGCCACTTTAGTGCCTTCACTCTGTATGCCTTTTTGTGTTTAGGCTTAAAAAGTTAAAAAAAAAACCCTGTTTCTCAGGCCCTGTTGCATAGTCATTTTGGCTGCCGCATACTCTCCTTATATAATACTCAAAGTTTGCTAAGCACCAAATATTTGACATATCATTGAGAAAATTTGCTTGTGACATATTTGTGATATTTTTGGTCGATATGATGGAGGAATGTATTGAGATGGTCCCCAGTGTTTACATTAGCTCCCTTGACAGGCAGACTTTTCGTGACAGTCATGGAAAGCATGTACCCCTTGATTTTCATGATGTTTTCATGTACGGTCTACATGTACATGACATGTGTAGGGTATTCAATCTTCATTTTAACACAAACCTTTGTGATTTAATGATTGAATATAGCAAATGAAAATTTAAGAAGACATTTGTCTGAAGCAGAAATATGGTGGGCTGTAGGGATGGTGGTGCAAGGGGCTAACCATCGTCAGGTTGGTGAATCCCTTGGTGTGCACTATACGGTGATCACCAGAGCCTGTGCAAGATTTAAGCAGTATGGCACACCAGTCAGACGACATGGTGGGGGCAGAGACAGGGCAACATCTGCAGCTGAAGACCGGTTCTTGATCAATCAGGCCCGCAGGAACTGCTTTGCCACAGCAACCCAGCTTTGCAGTGACCTTCAGAATGCATTCAGGGTAAATGTTTCGAACAGACTACCCAGGCAAGGTCGTACGAAGGTGGTCTCCGATCGAAAAGACCATGTACTTGCATTCTGCTGTCCCAGAACCACCACCAGGCACAATATGAATGGGCCATGGACCATGTTGGATGGACCAGAGAAACTTGGCAACCTGTCCTTTTTACAGATGAGTCAAGGTACTGCCTAGTCCACACAGATAGGCATTCTAGGGTATGGAGAAGGCCGGGAGAGCAATTCCATGCAGCCAACATTGCTGAGCATGACTGCTATGGTGGAGGGACAATCATGGTCTGGGGCAGCATCAGCTGTGATGGACATACAGAGCTCTGTGTCCCTGAACGTGGTACATTGACTGCACAACGGTATATTGATGAGATCTGGGATGTCCACGTCAGATTGTATGAAGGTGCAGTGAGTGATAGATTTATTCTGATGGACGATAATGCCCATCCTCATGTTGCCTATGCTATCGGGGAGTACTGACAGAGGGAGAGGATTGAGCGTATGGCCTGGCCAGCGAGACCCCGTGACCTCAATCCAATCGAACATGTCAGAAATGAGATGCAGCTTGCAATTTCAGCCTGTCCAGTCCGGCCAAGAAGTGACCAGGAGCTTGGTGCCATGCTGGTCCCAGAATGGAACAACATCCCACAAGGGGCCACCAGGATCCTGATTGGGAGCATGAGAAGGCGTTGTCAAGCTATAATTAACAGTAATGGGTCTCATACTCGATACTGAAGCCATACCAGTTCGCTTCGTCAACTTTTTGGCATATTGAAAAATTTCCTCTTTTACCAAAATTATCCATTTTCCATTGTTATCGTATTCAGAAGATAAAAAATAATGTCAAACACAAATAAAATATTAATTTCTGTACTTAAATCATTAAAGATATAATTAAACAAGTGCAACACTGATCGCAGGCGATCAGACTCTAGTCCCCCACGGTGGATGGTCTGTTCTATAAAACATGCAAAATATTTTTTAGGCCTGTTGGGCATTTAAAAAATAAGTTGTACATTATGAAATGAATAAAAGATTTCAACAGCAAGTGGGAATGGAAGTCCTCTCTCTCCCATCATGTATCTGTTCTCAGGCACCTACCATTTAACAACAGGAACAACCATGTAATCATTCCATATTGCATTTTTTATTCAAAAATTATTGACGTGTACATTCCTCCTATTATGTGTCACTAATGGTATAAATATGAAAGTACAGTCTCGAAGCATCTATCTATTAGATACAGGTGGTAACCGTAAAATAGGAACACAAAAAAATCAATGAAAATGGTCGTCCTTCGGCCATTCTAAATTTTTTTTTTCAAAAGAATTTTGACATGCATCATCCTCCTAGCATCTCAGACATGTTTCGAGCTATTACTTTCAGATTTCTAACATTGATCAGAGATGCTAAGAGAATTTCTAACATGGTCAGAGATGCTAGAAGGATGATGCACGTCACTAGGAGGATTACTAACATTGGTTAAAGATACAGGTGATAACGTCAAATATGGCAAAAAAATGACAACAAAAAAGTCTGTCATTCAGCCATCTTGAATTTTTTTTTTCAAAGGATTTCGGCCATCTTGAATTTTTTTCAAAAAATTTTAACGTGCATTACCCTCCTAGCAACTCTGACCAATGTTAGAAATCTGAAAATAATAGCTCAAAACATGTCTAAGATACAGGTGATAACGTCAAATATGGCAAAAAAATAACAAAAATGGCTGCCATTCGGCCATCTTGAATTTTTTTTTCAAAAGATTTTAGCATGCATCATTCTCCTATGGTGTCTGACAAATGTTGAAAATTTAAAACTAACATCTCAAAACATCTCCAAGATATGGGTGATAACAGAACTTGAGAATGCAAAAAATGAACAAACATGGCCTGGCCATCTTGAATTTTTTGTTTTTTTAAAAACAAAAAAATTTTACGTGCATCATCCTCATAGCAGCTATGAACAATGTTAGAAACCTGAAACAAATATATTAAAAGATGTCTAAGATACAGGTGGTAACAACAAATGAAGCAAAAAATGATTACAAAAATGGCCACCGGTCGGCCATCTTGAATTTTTTTTCAAAACGTTTTGACGTGCATTGTCCTCCTATTATTTGTCACCAATGGCATAAAAATGGAAGTACAGCGTTGAAGCATCTATGAGATACAGGTGGTAACGTCAAATATAGTAAAAAAATTACAGCAAAAATGACTGCCATTCGTCCATCTTGAATTTTTTTTTTTCAAAAGTTTTTGGCATGCATCATCCTCCTATCAGACAGACAGACAGACAGAGAGAAAGACAGACAGACAGACAGACAGACAGACAGACAGACAGACAGACAGACAGACAGACAGACAGACAGACAGACAGACAGACAGACAGACAGACAGACAGACATAGTCCCCCAAAACGACTAATAAAAAATATATACACTTTTCATTACAATATTTCAACTAAAACGTAAAACAGGCAGTTGGATATACTTGGTGCTCAGCAAACTTTGAGTAGTGTATAACCAATGCAAACTTGAAAAAATAAAAATAAAATTGTTTATGACTGATATTTTACCCAAGTTAATAAAATTGATAAATTTGTTCCTTGAATGCAACAACAAATGGCTTGAGAAATAGCAGATCTTCCTTTTGTGGCTAAAAGGTCACATATTTCAGGACAATGGTTAATTTTGATCATAACACATTGGATATTACGTGAAGTCCAGCCAATCATTTATACCCATGTTGCCCATTTTAGAGGACTTCTACCCTAAGCATTGGTTACCGGGTCCCATTTTACCAATAAAACAGAGGTAGTTTACCACAGTAAACAAGCACTGCTTCACTTCCACTTCCCAGAGTTCCCAACAAGGAACAACATGGGATATAAAGTTAAATTTAGTTAATCGTTTATACCCATGCTGCCCATTTTAGATTACTTCCACCCCTATCTTTAGTGACTGGGTCTTCTTTTACCAGTAACACATAGCTTGTTCACCACAGTAAACAAGCACTGCTTCACTTCCCTGGTTGAGGGAGGTGGTTCCCACAAAGAACTGTATGCATTATGCTTGTTGTTTTCTCAGCAGTTGAAAATTATTTTCCTGCAAAATTGTTTTGTTACAATTTATTGGAGGTGCCAACAGGCAGTGAGGCACTCTCCAATAAATGGTAATAAAACTATGTATGAACAACATCTTCCAAAACTCATGCAAAGACTCCCTTTGCTGGTTGCATGGCATCTTTGAAGAAAAAATAATGTTACAAATATCCCGTGAAAAATAATTTAGAACTCTTACCAGTCAAGCTGCAATTGGATTTATTTTCTTTCTTTTTTTTATTATTTACTGGTATTTAAGGTCACATATTTCTGCACAATGACTAATCGTAATCGCAACAGGTAAAGTCAAGTTTAGTAATTTGAATCTGCCCATTGTACAGGGTTTTTACCCCAAGCATTGGTGACTCGGTACTATATTACCAGTAAAACAGAGTTTGTTAACCACAGTAAACTAGCAATGTTTCACTTCACAGGGTTCCCACAGGGGAGCAGTTGAATTTCAAGACATTACGTCATAATTATAGAGAATAAATATTGCTATACATCAGGCTAGCCATCACCAGTTACTTTGGTTTAAAATATTGCAGAGCCAGTCACATGTAGAGTTATTCCAAAAGACCATTAACCCTTTACCCAACCTAATGGTCAAAACTGGCCAGAGCTATTCACAAAAATCTCCAATTAATTTTCATTATTTTTTCTATTTTTTGTTTAAAAAACATACATTATTACCCCTCTTTGGAACAAGCTCATCAAGCTTGTTCCAATGAAGGGTCATTACCTATGTTTTTGAGACAAAAAAATTAAAAAGATTAGTTATTTAAGAATTTTGTTTGCAAGTGTCGTCTGATTTTCAGGTAAGGTAAAGGGTTAACAAGAAAAGTTGTGAAACCTATTTTTGAAAAGGTTTCATTGATAATAGTGTAGTGTAAACAAACTTTCCCTAGTATACAATGGCTGGTTATTATATGAAATTGCTTCCATTCCCACATTTGACTGTTTAAATACATTGGGAACTGCATCCAGATGGAACCGCTGGATTCACTCATTCAAGTTGTATGGCAGGTGTACATGTGCAGGACGTTATTTTCACGCTAACAGAGGGGGACGGAGGCGATTGCTATTCAAAAGTTGTGAAGACTTTGGAAAAACATTTTTCTCTTCAAAGTAACATTCCATATGAAAGGCATTCGTTTCAGAATTTGTGTCAAAACAGCAACAAAACCATTGAACAATTCATAATACAGCAAGTCAAAAGGCAAAAACATGTGAATTTGGTTCCATAGAAAACACGATTGAACAAATCAGATATCAAATTATTGATAAATGTAAATCGTCTGTATACATTTCTTGTGGATTGGAATAGCAGGTCCTTTTTCCTTAAAGATTCCCTTACAGTGGATGTTGATATTAATCTCTCTCTACTAATGCTTCTTCTAGTCTTGGCTTTGGGGGATTTTTCAAAGGGTGGTGGTATCTCCATACTGGTGACAAAAATTCTTATTCTTATATATGGCTTTGCTGGAAATATATCCTATTGTGGTTGCAGCAGCTCTCCATGGTAAAGAGTGGTGCAAAAAAGAGTGTTGTTTGAACGTGACAACAAGGCAGTGGTACACAACATTAAGAAAGGCCAATCCAAACATTTGAAAGTTTCCCACTGGATGAGAAAGCTGACTTGATGTGCTGCACAGCACAATTTTGCTGTATATGTAGTTCAGGTCCCAGGCTACAAAAATGAGATAGCTGATGCTCTTTCTCATTTTCAGATGGACAAGTTCAGACCAATGGCCCCAGGTGCCAATCCACACCCAGAAGAAATCCCAGACATGATCAGCTTTTCAAGCTCCTGAATCCAGTACTTATGGATTTACTCAATTCACCCCTCAGTGTAAATACACAAGTCAACATACAGGTCAGGCATGCAGTGCTTCCAAAAGTTTCTTCAATGATATAATTTTGAAAGAAACAGGCACAAACAACCTTTATCCACACATCAATGAAGAAGTGGTCATAAATTTCATTGCATATTGTTAACAGTTTTTCAGATGAAATCCTCCTCTATCAAACTATATCTTGCTGGTATTGTTTTTTTTTTATTTGAAATGGGAATATGCAGGCCCTCTTCATAATGCTGATGGCTCCATCTATCAAAGGCTATAGATTGCTATGCAAGGTCTCAAAAAGTTAACATCAACACCACAGAAACCACGTTTTCCCCTCACGATTCCCCATATTGGGCACTCACATTCTGGTATTTTTGGTCCATACATTGACTGCATGTTACAAACTGCTCAGTAGCATTCTTTGGTTTCTTAAGGTGTGGAGAATTCACAGCAAAATCACAATTGGGTTTAGAAACTGTTCTAGAGGTTGATGACTTGTCATTTTCTAAAAGTGGTTGTATGTGCCCCCTCAAACTAACGGCATCAAAAACAGATCCATTTCGACAGGGTATTGATATCAAAACTTTTCGCAGTTAATTATCCAGCTTGTCCCGAGCGACTATTGAAAAAGTATTAAAAAAACAGGTGTAGATTTTGAAAGCACGGACATCTGTTTCTTAATAGTCATGGTGAGCCTCACCAGATCATACTTTATTTCACATATCAGAACAATTTTAAGACAGCTAAGTTGAGCACAAAATTCATATTCTGGACATTCATTCCTAATAGGTGCGGCAACCTCGCTGCCAGTGCCAATATTGAAGATCATTTGATCAAAACCCTTGGCCGATGGTCATCAAACTGCTATGTGCAATATATAAGGACCCCTGATAATTATTTATTTATTTATTAATTTATTGGTGTTTAACAACACTTTTGACAACCAGGGTCACCTGATATTAGGACAGTTTTACAGGTGGAGGAAGCCGGTGTACCCAAAAGGAAGCAACTATCAGACTCCCCAACATACTAACTACACACAAGCTGGGTTACCATTGGCTGAAGACAAGTGCACCATCAACGTGCAGTACGCCGTAGTACACAATGCCACCATGTCCCCAAATGGGCAACTGCTCAAGGACACAATGTGGTTGCCACAGGTGGGATTCGAACTGACAACCTCTTGGCTTGCAGCCTGCATCTCTACCTACCGAGCCACCATGCTCCTGATTATTAAGTCAGCTCAGTATTGCTTAATCCTTTACACATAACATTTTAGTCATCGTAGATTAATTGGAAAAGAAATCTTAGGACACAAGACTCCAAATAATTCAGTTAGAATTTGCTCCCATATTTCTTTGTACCACACAAACTTTGTACTATTGAAATTTATACCTTTGCCCCTGGGTGACCACATCCACCCCTATAAATAAGGGTAGTCTTTTTATTATCAATAGGTTTGGTGCTAGATCTTATTTAAAATTTTCACCAAACCAGGTCATGGCTGCTGAAAAGCAGCCATGACCTGATTCTATGAAAATTCCTGGAAATGTTCAGCAGTGTTTGATTCGAGGATCAAATTATCAATGCAGAGCAAAATTCCCTCATTTGATCTTCTAGAGAATTAACTGGTTGAGGGCTAGATTATTTTTGAATTGTCTGAATTTGTTCATCAATATTTGTTTTATTAAACATTATTAGAGAGTGCCCACCAGCACCCTCCAATAATTTGCAATAAAATAAATTTATATAAACAATATATTATTTGCATTTGACTTAATATGAAACACAAGCAAGGCAAATGTTGACTTTTACTCTGGTACCCTCAATTCTGTGAAAGACAGGATCGTGACTTCCAGCACTCAACCAGTTAAATAAGGCAATTTGCTCTTAATTGATGACAAATCTTCAAGCTTTAGGATTTTCTATATGCAAATGGGGTTGTAATAAGTCTAATTCAGAGATTTACTAGAACAGGCTCAAGGTGAAAGGTATGTAATGTCACATTATGCCTCTCCTCTAACCATCTTTTTTTCAGGTTGGTCTAATGTATCATGTGTTTTTATGTTACAGGAGTCAATGAGGCTTAAACTTAGTAAAAACAAAATGCTTGTCTCTTGTCAGATCTTTTCCGTGTCTATATAGTTGTATAAGTTGATAAACATTCTGGTGTACAGTTTAATTTGCTAAAAGACTTTGGGAGGGGGGGGGGGGGAAGCGTTGCGGTAACTGATTCTCATCAGATTACCGAAGTTAAGCAACATCAAGCCCGGTTAGTCCTTGGATGGGTGACCATCTTAGCGACTGATTCGGACTCCAGCATTGTGTCTTTGGGCAGGGCACTTAACCCTGGTTGTCCATATGGGGGGCACGATGACGCCATGTACTAAGGCATACTACACATCAATGGTGAGCATGTATTCAACCAATCTACCCCTGCCTGTGCTGCAGTGCAGATTTATGATGTTAGGGAGCCGGCAGCTGCTCATCGTTGCTCAGAGGTTCTCTTTGGGTACTCTGGCTTCCTCCACCTGTAAAACTGTCAACGGCATGACATGACCTTGACTGTTAAAGTGTCGTTAAACCCTAATAAATAATAATTATCGTAAAATTTCAACATATTCTTAAGGACATTAATGTGTAGATTGCAGTTCAAGCATCAACAAGCATACTAGCAATATGAAACTGTATATAGTTGTATAAGCAAGATTGAATAAGTGGGGCTGTGAGCAAATAGGGAGAGTGATGTTGAAAGAAAGACAGAATATGAGTTTTACAGCATGCACATTTATCAGAAGTCAAAATGATTTGGTTTGGAATATGTGGGCTGGCAGGAGGTGCTTGTGCAGGCTCACAACACATACATTATGGGCAAACTACATGTACATCACCTGAGCCATTTCTTTTGAAATGATTCAGGGTGATGTTCATGCCTAAACAAATCCCTCATTCAGTACCTGCATGCATCATCCATTTGTTTGGGCCCAAACCAGGGGGGCCGAACTTCTTCATCAGTTTATTTAGCTCTCATTGCTTCCAATACCATACACATTATTACTGCTTATTACTCTGTCGGGCCCTAACCAGGGGTCTAAGTTATTCATTAACCCTTTACGCAATGTAACAGCCAGAGCTATTCACTTAAATCGCCAATTAATTTTCATTTTTTTCATTTTTTGTCTCAAAAACATAGGTTATGACCCCTCTTTGGAATGAGCTTGATGAGCCGTTCCAATGAGGGGTCATAACCTATGTTTTTGAGACAAAAAATTTTTTAAAAATTATAAATTCATAGTAATTTGTATATTTTTATACTTACCAATGGCCAAGACATAGCTGCTGCTAACTCTAAATTATCCAGGGTCAAACACAAATTTTGCCCTCAATCCCCAAAATTTGCATACAAATCCGAAAATTTGATGTCCAATGTTGCCCTCCATACATTTGACATCTGCACATATGCCGCCAAATATCATTCCTTCAACAGTGCCTGCTAAATGTTGTAATCAGCTGGGAGGTATGAGTGCCCACTCGTGGGAGGTCCGTCCCCATCTGGGCCATTGGTAAGTATAAAAATATACAAATTACTATGAATTTATAATAATTTTACACAGTAACCAATGGCCCAGACATAGCTGAATAGTAAATAGGTTGGAGGGCCTAGGACATGAAGGAAAATCCAATTACTCAATCACTTCTCAAAGAACATCTCCTACAGGAGAATAGTAGAGAACGGAATTACATATGTCTTTCATATTTATTTAAATAAGAAAGACAAAACACCAACAATGTAAATGAGTATTTCTCAATATATATTTCTCCATTTTAATGCCAGCATAACCCATTATGCTAATTCCATGAAGGGAAGCCAATATATAAAGATAGTCCAGAGAATGAGACTCTTTATACTCATTTATAAGTGTCCGAGGATTGTATATTAACGCTCGTTTGACACGTGACATATACAAATGCTTCACACCGAGCAACACTTTAAAAATAATACATAAATGACATCATAATTGCTTCCACTGAGCTACACATTAAAACCATCCCAGTACCGACTCGGGACTACTGACACCAGAGGAGGTCATCCCTTGCTTTTCACTATAAAGCCAGGTGATATTAAGGGAGAACTGTCTTGCCCCCCTACCCCTTCCCCTTGTTCTGGGTCACATAACTGCAGAATGAAGAGGGCAGCGGAACAGTGTCAATGCTGGAAAGGAAAGCCTAAATAACTATAGCTGTAAACCTTTAGTATATTTCTAAGGTAAAACTTAGTGAAAGTAGCAGCTTTCATGATATCAGTAATGGCTATACTGCGAGAATAAGCACAAGAAGTTGACAGCGCTCTGACTTCATGCGCTGAAATCTTATTAACAGAACACTGATCTGGAGAAAGATTATCATAGGCAATACGTATTGCCAATTGAATTCATCTAGCAATAGACTGAACAGAAATATCTCTTGTTAGGCATTAATGATAAAAAAAAGGGTTTCCTTCCTTTCCTTATAAATTCAGATCAGCGTTTATATATGCGCATAGCGCTGGCTGGACACAGCAAAGGTCTACGGTTGTCCTTAGAAGGCAGAGCCTTTATGATAATAGGCTCAGGCCACATATTAGGAACTTGATTCTTAGCCAAAAATCCCACTTGTGTGGTTAAAGTGAGGGTATTCCCAACACTATGGTAGTGAGATTCGTCAACTGATAGTGCATGGAGTTCACTAACTCTTCTAGCAGACGCAAAGGCTAAGGGAAATGCTGTTTTATAGGTCAAGAATTTGAACTCTACAACGTCTAACGGCTCAAACGGAGCTTCTTTTAGCTTCAACAGAACTCATGCTAAATTCCACTTCTGAATTAATCTGAGAGTTATAGGTCTATTATAAAGAAATTTCTAACTAGTTTGGATAAAGAAGAATTAGATTCAATATCCAAATTATCATAATGTGCGTAAGTGTCTGATAGCATAGATCTATAGCCCTTAATAGTGATGGGCTGCAGTTTGAAAATGTCAAACAAGTAGACCAGAAAATTTGCAATGTCTGGTATGGATGGATCATAATCGTCTATCAACTGATCCTTACACCAACAGAAGAAAACCCTCCACTTTGCTGTGTAATTCAGCGAAGAGGAGATCCACCTATAGTTAGAAATTACGTCCACTGCTCATCATGTAAAACACTTGCCGTGCAAAAAGGACCACACAATGGAAATATGTGAAGGTTTAGACTTTGTGGATTGTGATGCAGTGCGTGTGACTTCCACTGATAAAGAAAGTCCTCCCACAGAGGAAGCTTCCTCAGAACGTCCCATAACAGACACCTGAGAAGATTTATCCATGGTTTCTGGGTCGACAGAGATGCTACTAACAGTATCTTGCAATGAGATTGCTTGATCTTTAACAAGATTGTTGAATTAACATAGTTGGAGGATATGCGTATCCTATTATTCCGTCCCATGGAATTGAGAGAGCGTCTACTGCGTATGCTCGAGGATCTGCGCATGGCGACACGTAAGTCTACAACTGATTGTTGAGATGTGTCACAAATTAGTCTATCATAGGATGATCCCACTGGTAGCAAATCTGTCTGAACACTCGCTTTTTGAGAGTCCATTCTGAAGGCAACAGGCGACCTTTCCAAGAGAGCGAGTCTGCTAGTACGTTCAGACAATGGAATATGATGGATTGATAGTTGAACTTGATATTCCAAGACAAATAGAAAGATTCTTTCTGTTAGTTCATATAACGGAATTGAATGTGTGCCTCCCTGGTTCCTTATGTACGCTACGACTGTCGAGTTGTCCGACAATATTTGAATATGAGCATTCTCTATAATGTGAATCCATTATTGTAGTGCTAACCATATTGACATCATTTCCTTGAAGATTATGTGCTTTACTAGGAACTCTGGGTCCCAAAGACCATGGCATTTCAAGTCTGTCGGATTCAGGGTCGTGCCCCAACCTGATTGACTCGCATCCGTCATAATCGTGAAAGCCACATCCGGCATGTGCAGAGGAACACCCAGAGTTTACCACTGAAAATCTCCCCAAATCTGAACCTTTTGTTTTACTTGGTCCGTTAAAACAATATTGGTCTCAAGCGAATGCGTCTTCACACTCCAGTTCTGAGTAAAGAATATCTGGAGAGGACATGTGCGTAAGCGGCCAATAGGAATGAGATCCGCGGCCAGTCCTCACAGCCCCATCAGTCGCATAAATTCCCTCGCTGTTAATGTGTCTGAGTGTAAAAAAGCGAGCATAACAACTGACTAATTTCGCTCTGGTTAACGGCAGATGAACCAAATTGTTGTGAGTCTCGAAGCTCATCCCCAAGTGAATGAACGATTTGGACGGAGCTAGATCCGACTTCTTCTCATTTACAATAAAACTGAGACGTCAGAGTAGTAATAGCAGACTCTGAACATCATTCTGAAGAGTATCTTTGTTACTGTACCTCTGAAGAATATTGTCCAAGAAAGCCGACGTTACCGCAGATGAATGAGCTCGGAAATAAGACATTACCAAGTTCATTATTCGAGTGAACGCCCAGGGAGCTAGATTCAGGCCAAAGCACATTGCTCGGAACTGATATACCGTCCCTTGAATGGCAAACCGTAGGTACTTTCTGAATGCCGGATGTACCATGACATGAAAGTACACATCTTTTAGATCTATGCTTACCGCATAGTCGTTCACTCGTATGCTCGCCCTTACCGACTGAATAGTTTCCAAAGAGAACTTTGGAGCTACAATAAGCTTGTTTATCCAGCTCAAGTCTGTTACTGGTCAGAACGAGCCATCTGGTTTCGACATGAGGAACAGGTAGGTGACTGTAGAAACCTAGTGATTCCTCGTTGCCTACCACCTCTATTGCATCTTTTTCTAGGAGACCTTACCTCCGAGAGGAGAGACTCTCTTTTTGTAGGATTTGGTAGAAGTTGAGTCCATTGCAGACTTCGTGTTATTGGTGGTTTGGCACGGAATGACAGTTTCAGTCCTTCTGAGACCACATTTCTCACCCACCGATCTTCCGTTATAGTTATCCAGTTTCTCTCAAATCTTGATAACCTTCTGCCAACTGGGACACAATAGAAGTCCTGACCATCACCTGAAGGACCTGCGAAGCCTGTGGGAGGAGAAACCATGTCCTTCCCGTGATGAGCCTCGACCTGCCGGCTTGGGGGCATCTGACCGGTTGCCTCGATCAGACCCACACCCCCGACCTTAGTCGTTGAATTGACGATTTTGTGAGCAACTATAAGATCTTCTACATCCTCGTGAGGAGTTTCCCCTGCACAATCTTTGTCCAGAACCTCCTGCCTTACTCTTCTCTGGAGATGAGGGTTTATTTGACGCCGACTTTAAAGAAGAATATTTGACGCTTTCTTTAAATAGCTTGATCATAGACCAAAGAAAGCTTATTGTTGAAAATATCATGTCCTGATACAGGAGCGACTCGAAGAGAGTTTTTCACCCTGTCATCTATCAAAAATGACAATGCAAGGACTCCGTCATGTCTAACTAACTCCAAATTAGACAATGTAAGGGCGGAGTTATACGTGGTATACATTATAGCCTTGAAAAGAATTCGTCAAGAGGTACGAACGTCCTCAAATTCCTTCCCATTGAGTCAACTTTAATTGTTCTCTGTGAATAACTATACAGGAAACAGTATTTTTTGTCATTAGTTCCTTGGGTTGGATATTCTTTACACAAGCAGGCATACTGACTGCCTGCATACTACTCTCCGAGGAAAATTCAGAATCCTGACCATCTCAGGCCCAAACCTGAGCCTAGGCTCAGGTTTAGACCTGAGGTGGTCAAGAGTCTAATAATAGCTACGATTTCAGAAGGCAGTTGCTCTCCTTAGCAAACTGAGAAGGTCAATTATTTGTACTAACATACAGCCCCATGTTGCCTATTTTAGAGGACTTGCACCCCTAGCATTAGTGACTGGGTCCTATTTTACCAGTAAAATGGTGCTTGTTTACCACAGTAAACAAGCACTGCCTAACTTCCCAGGGTTCCCACGGGGAATGTAACCTAACAGAAAAAATGATAACTGTTTTAAACTAAACACTGAGTTAATATGTATCCAAAACGGTATTGAACAGACAACAAAATTAAGAGGAAAAACCGGAAACTAACCAACAAACCGACACAACACAGGCCCATAGTCAGTAACTGACCAACAACCACCTGATGCAAAGCTCGATCTTCATAGGAAGAAAAAACAATGCATCTGGTAGAAGATGCAAGAATACAAAACGTCCTGAACAGTAAATGAACAGGACGTAAACATGGGGCATAAATGGAATACCCATTACGTAAAACAAGTTAAATCATGATGGACTTTGAAGAATAACCGATTAAAGTCAACTTTAATTGTTCTCTGTGATCTCTAGAAGTATAAATTTTATAGTAAATTTCCTTTCTTATTATACCTACTGAAATTGTTTACAACAGGCTTGCACTACAGTGGAAGAACCTAACTCGGATAAAATACTCTCTATTTTAATCTTTCCCAAGATTTGGGAAAGAAAAGTGGTGTAAAAACACCACGAAAAAATAAGCCAAAACTGGGCCGAGCGCCATCGGCGCACACCCAGTATGGGACGCTCTTCCATAGTACAAATCCATGACTTCCGTCACAGTGCGCAATGCATCAATTCGTCATTCTTTTGATTCCGAACAACACAGGAGTTATGTGATCAGCGGGGAGGAAGGATTCTTACCCGAATAAGAAGAAGGGAGGGCCTCCATGTAAACAATTTCGGTAGGTATAATAAGAAAGGAAATTAACTATAAAATTTATACTTCTTATCAACCTACCTCAATTGTTTACAACAGGCTGAATAGACAAAAGGCTGGAGGGAATCACATAACCAACCCACACATAACCAACCCACACATAACTCAATAGCACTGAGACCATGGACAGAGGAAGAGATCCCTAGGCCTATCAAACCATAGCATCACAAACATTAGAAAAGCCAATGAAAGATGAGGCGTATGGTGAAGTGCGACGCACAGACAGAAAGGGCAGTAACAGCACAAAGCTGGAACCGACCCTGAAAAAAGCTGAAAAGCTTGGATAGACAACATCCTGAGCCGAAGAAAGAGGGCCCCAAGGGTCTCTGTCGGCTCCTGCAACTGTCGCAGAGAAAAGGAGAATGTAGCATTTCTCCAGAAGGCTGCCAGTATAACATAACATCAGTCATCCGACAACATGACAGAGTTATTAAAAGAGGAAGACAATGCACGCACCTCGTGGCAGAAAAAACAATTGGTAATACAATCACCAGTAGCTAGACGAGTGGAAGCTGCACGAATAGCAAGACAAGTCCATCAAGAAATGGATGCAGGAGGGATCTGGCATGTGGGAAACGCATATTCATCCAGGATAAAGGCGTGAACGCCCCCACCCCCAAGCAGAGCAGCGCCCAAGAAAGTGACCATCTTGGAGTAAACTGCAAAGTCCTAGGCCTTTTCAAGGAAAAGAGCTGAACAAGCTTGGAGAGGCAAGGATGAGTGTCGAAACAATGCGGTATCACATAGGAAAAAAAAAATATCTCCGAAGCATGGACAAGTACACATTGCTGGAGACCCCCAGAAACAAACATATACCAGAAAACTCCGCAAGCAGTGTGATCGAAGGAGTGACAGAAGCAACAGAGTGATCGCACACCATCGACAGAAGAACCTTCCACTTAGCCACAGAGGCTAAACCAGTGGAGTGAGTGCCTCCTTGAAGAAAAGCAACTCCACTGCGTGTCTCGAAAAACCACTAGGGAGGAGACAGGACCCGATAAAAGACATGTGCAAAGGCACAATAAAGTCGGGTCAACTTGAAAACCTCCCGGGCGACTTTGGCAAAGAAAGTCGCGAGGTAGAGGGAGACATGCCGGAACCGCCGCTAACAGAGAGCGGAGCAGATTGATCCACACCCACCGAAGCGCCTGGTGTGATCGAAAGGATTCGACGATGGCAGGTTCATATCTGGGTGAGAACCTGAGGCGGAATCGGAACCGGTAGGAAGGTGTAGCCGACAAGACCATCCCAAAGGAGGGCCAGAGCGTCCACGGCGAAAGCCAGAGCATCTGGACACAGGGACACGAAAGTGTCCACCGGATGGTTCCAACTAGTCACAAGAGATCGATGGAACCTGCCATGTGGAGCATCCACCTGGTGGAAATGACCCTGCCCCGACGGGACAGGGAGTCGGCTAGGACGTTCGGGCGACCGGGAATGTGACGAACAGCCACCCCGGCGTGGACATCCTGAGCGAGCAGTATAAGATCCCAAGCCAATTCGTACATTGGAACAGAGTTCGTGCCACCCTGGTTCCGAATGTAAGCAACCACCGTCGAATGGTCGGACAACAGAAGGACCTGGCAATTCGACAGATGAGGGATCCACTGCCTGAAACGCAGAAGAAGAGCAAGAAGCTCCTTCTGGTTGATGTGTAGAGCTGCATGATCCTGGTCCACCATCCCGTGAATGGAAAGACCTGGAGGATCCAACGTCGCACCCCATCCAAGATCGCTGGCATCTGCCGTCAGAACGCGATCGGACGTGGGTAAGTCCAACGGAACACCCTGCGAAAGCCACTGGACATCCGCCCAGAGGAGAAGGTGAGGATAAAGATAGTCTGGAAACTGAAGCACCAGATCCAGAAAATCTACATTCGGCCTCCAACGACTGAGCAGAAAGTGTTGGGGAGGTCTGACACGCAGCCGACCTAGAGGAATGAGATCCGTCACCGAACAGCAGAGACCGATTAGCCGGAGAAAACTCCGAGCTGTCGTGGATGTGGACTGGGACAGAGTCGGAGCAAAAGCTGAGAGAATCACAGCCTTGGCCCGGGGAACCGCCACCAAATTGAATTGAGTGCGGAAAGCCATCCCCAGATGATAAAACGACTGAGAAGGGACCAGGTCCGACTTCTCCTTGTTGACTCTGAAACGTAGCGACGTGAGCAAGCTCAACAGAGTGGCGACATCCGACTCCAGGAAGGCAGCATTGGAATGCCCCTGGAGGATATCGTCCAGATATGCCGAAGTAGTCACCCTGGACTGTGTGCGATGGAAAGCTATCACATGCGACATCAGTCTGGTGAAGGACCAAGGAACCAGGTTGAGGCCGAAAGGCATGGCCTTGAACTGGTAAACTCGCCCCAGAAAAATGAACCTGAGATACTTCCGAAACGCCCAATGAATCGGAACGTGAAAGTAAGCGTCTCGCAGGTCGAAGCTGGAAGCGAAATCTCCCTGGTGAATTGAACGGAGGACCGACCTGAAAGTCTCCATGCTGAACTTGGGAGCAATGATAGACTGGTTCAGGAAACTCAGATCGAGAACCGGTCGGAGTCGGCCGTCCTTCTTCGGCACCAAGAACAGGCGGGAATAGAAACAACTGACCTAATGTTCTTGATGACCTCAATCGCCCCCTTTGTCAGGAGATTGTCTATCTCCGTGGACAAAAGTTCCCGACGTAAAATGTCTGAAGAAACTGTGGTTGGAAAAGGCATCCCGGACAGAGTGGAGTGCCGTCGGAAGGATATTCGCAGCCCGGACCAAACAACATCTAACATCCAAGGATCGGATGTGATGGTGGCCCACGGTCTGCGAACTCTGCTATCCTTCCTCCAACCTGGGACGAGTCGAGGTGAGGACCTTCATTGCGAACCCCGACGAGGCTCGCGAGAGGAGAAAACACCTCTACTGAATGAAGAATCCTGGGAGTTCCCTCAAGACTGCCGACGCTTACCCTTACCCCTTGAGTAAGAAGCAGAAGCGGTGGCAGAAGGATCAGCCCCTTTTGTTTCGCAGAGGAAGCAGAGGGTACTTGTTAGGCTTGGAACGGCCAGTGTCTACCCTAGAAGGCTGATCAAGCTGAAGAAACAGCAGCTGATCATTGGAATGACGTAAGACGTCATCCCGGACCGTCAACACAGAATCATGGAAAAGTTGCGGACCTGTCAAAAAAGCAGATCGAAGAGCAGCGTACTGCTCCTCAGGAAGGGATCGGCCTGTGTCCCGCACAGAGTCCCTTCGAACTAATTCCAGATTAGCCGTGTTACAGGCATGCGTGTGAGTAAGATGCATGAGCGCCTTGGACAGCACATGCAAAGGAGCCTGTACCTCGTCAATCTTATCTGAAGGCAGATAAGCAGCAAAAGCTGAGACGACGTGATCGGAGAGAGAAAGCATACCAAGCATCTCTCTCGAAAAGCCCAATGTGGACTCCAGAGTCGTCATCGGAATGACGGCAGACTTGGACTTGGAAAGCCTGAGGGAATTGGAGTCCTGATCCAAAACCGTCAAAGTCTGGTAGACCGATGGATTGGCGGAATCGTAGGAACGATAACGCGCCGGAGGCAAAAAGGTGTCAAACCTGGTGAAGAACGGAGCCTTCATAGCCTTGGAACTTAGCTTGGAGTCCAAGGCTGAAAATGCTTCAACCAACTGTACCGAAGGGCACGGTCGAAGACGCCCAGAAGCAGGTTGCTCCATAGACTGTTGGCGCACGACCGATGATCGCGGCCTGGCTGACACTGTCGACTGGTTAGATGGTTTGAGATCCGGAAGGAACCCAAACACGAAATCAAGAGCTGCCCCCAAGTCCGAAGACTGCTGGCTCTCGACACCAAGCATGTCTGACTCTTCCCCTGAGTCGGAAGACACATAGCCCAGCGTGGGCAAACCAGCCGACGCCTCCCATGGTGTTGGAACACCAGGGGATCAGAAAGCGGCCTGTTTCAAATCCCGGGAGGCGGCGCCATAGGAGGCGCCTGGAAACCACTCGCTGCCTCGCTGGAAGCAACAGGAAGGCTCGCTGACAGAACCTGAGTGAGTAAGGAGAGGGCCTCCCTAAGCTCACTGCCCGTACTGGCCGGTTCGACAGGGGAACGAACCGGCAAAGTGGCTTCACCGCTGACCCTCTGAACCAGCGAAAGGGTCACGATCCTCCAAAAGACCCGACGTGGGACGACGGGTGGCAGCCGAAAACGTCTGAAGCCAGACGTGTATAGGGGTGTGACACACCCCGAGGATCAACACAGCAGGAACTCATGAGAGTCACCGCTGACCTCTGCAGGGCAGAAGGTCCAGGCTGCACAAAAGACGTTGGACCCCCAAAACTGGTCGTGTGGCCAGAATGAGGGACGGAAACGCCACGGAGTTCATAGTGTCCCACTAAGAACAACCGAATCCAATGACAACTGTGGTACTCGACGGCGCAGAGACCACAGGAGAGGGTCCGGCTGGCAGCCACTTCCAACTTCGCCGAGTTGAAGTCAGGGAAGGCTGAGGCCGATACCCCCACGTCTACACAACCAGACACCGCAGCAGACCACTGCAGGTATAAATCTACTGTGCTCAATGGCTGAGAGGACACAGTATGGGGTACAGTCGGCAGCCCCATTTGACTTCGCTGAGTGGAAGTCTGGGAAGGCTGAGGCCGAAACCCCACAACCACACTACAGACATCCCTGCAGACCCTGGCAGGGAGAAGCCGAGGCCGGCTAAAAACAGTGCCCAATGACGTTGTAGACGGAACAGCAGTAGCAGCAGATACGACGGGAGCTGTTGGAACTGGCGGAAAAGCGGAGAGAGCCACCAAGCTCGGCCTCCAAAGGAGGAGTCACAACCCTAGTGACAGCCTGGTTCCTGGTTCCGGGACTATGCACCCTCTCCAGTCGACATCTGAGACTGGAGAGGGTGCATAGTCCCGGAACCAGGCATCTCTACACCAGAAAACCAACAGCTCCCACAGTATCCACCACGGTAAAACACTGCACATTCCCCACGGAAGGGGAATAACTCTCACCAGACATGGTCGAATCGGGAAGCCCCAAAACGAAAGTGGTCCCCACCCCCCGCTGGTGCGGGAGGAGCTGCACATCCCCCACGGAGGAGGAGCAATTCTCATCAGACGTGATCGAATCGGGCGACCCGAAACGAAAGCGTTCACCACCCCCCGCGGGAGCGGGAGGAGCTGCACATCCCCCACGGAGGGGGTAAACTCACATCACACGTGGTCGAGTCGGGAGGCTCCCGAAACGACTGCATTCCACACCACCCGCGTGTGCGGACGAAACGGACACGAGAACGCACCAATGGCGAGGGCAAAAGGAATTGCCCTAAAGGAACCGAACTGGAAAGAACAGAGGTGAGAGCAGTAGAAGAAAAAGGTGAACTCAACAGAAACAGAAAGTAGAAGGTGGCAGAACCCAGACGGCAGACACCTACTCCAATAAAATTTTTTATCAACCGAAAAAATTCATTGTCGAATCGCGATGACACGATGTCGCAAAACATTCGCGAAAACGGAATAGTAATTAATAAACAATGAGAATGTGGTTGAAAATAGAAACGAGAATATATAAAATACAGTCCTGTTATTATACGATCTTCAGATCCATAATTCCAGTCACAGGAAAACCATTATCCATGAGTTGAATTATCACTGTTTCATAATGCATATGGCGGAAACACATCCTGCTCGTGCTTCGGATAGAAAAAGAATGACGAATTGATGCAGTGCGCACTGTGACGGAAGTCATGGATTTGTACTATGGAAGAGCATCCCATACTGGGTGTGCGCCGATGGCGCTCGGCCCAGTTTTGGCTTATTTTTCGTGGTGTTTTTACACCACTTTTCTTTCCCAAATCTTGGGAAAGATTAAAATAGAGAGTATTTTATCCGAGTTAGGTTCTTCCACTGTAGTGCAAGCCTGTTGTAAACAATTGAGGTAGGTTGATAAGAAACAAATATACAGAAAACAATATGTTTTGTCATTTGTTCCTTGGGCTGGATATTCTTTACACATGCAGGTATACTGACTGCTTGCATACTACTCTCCAAGGAAAATTCAGAAGCCTGACCATCTCAGGCCCAAACCTGAGCCTAGACTCAGGTTTGGACCTGAGGTGATCAAGAGTCTAATAATAGCTGCATTGCGATTTCAGAAGGCAGTTGCATTCCTTAGCAAACTGAGGTCAATTATTTGTACTAACATACTGCCCCATGTTGCCTATTTTAGAGGACTTGCACCCAAAGCATTAGTGACTGGGTCCTATTCTGCCAGTAAAATGGTAAACAAGCACTGCCTAACTTTCCAGGGTTCCCACAGGGAATATATCCTAATAGAAAAAACAATGTTTTAAACTAAACACTGAATTAATATGTATCCAAAACGCTATTGAACAGACAACAGGTGAGAAGGTGAAAATATCTGATGACAAGTTCTGTATAGGAGTGATCAAAATATTGTGAAGAAATATCAGTATTTGTCTTCTGAGCTTGTTCCAGGCAACTGTAAATACAAAAAATAGGTGTGATCCATTTTGAACATTTATTTATTTATTGATGTTTAAGGTCACATACATCTGTACAATGGCTGATCATGACCACAGCATTGAGATAAAGTCAAGGTCAGTCAATCGTTTATACCCATGTTGACCATTTTAGAGGACATCCACCACAAGCATTTGTGACTGTCATATTTTACCAGTAAAACAAAGCACATTTACCACAGTAAAAAACACTCTTTCACTTCCTGGGGTTCCCATGGTGATCTGTCTTAAACAGTTGAGTGCTGGAAGCCCATATCAGGGCACTACATAAAGCACATGTACCTCAATTCATAGATTATGTGGATGTCATTTGTATTCTCTTAGAACTAAAATGTTTTGTTCATTTGGATTTGTTTTGTAATATTTTTTTGGAGGGTGCCTATAGGCACCCTCTGATAAATTATAATGAGTCAAATTATTTATTTATTGGTGTTTAAGGTCACATACTTATGCACAATGGCTAATCGTGACCGTGACAGTTTTACAGGTGGAGGAAGCCGGAGTACCCGGGGAGAACCACCGAGCAACGACGAGCAGCTGTCAGCTCCCCAACATCGTAACTCTGAACTCTGCACCGCAGCACAGGCAGGGTTAGATTGGTTGAAGACATGCGCACCATCGACGTGCAGTACGCCTCAGTACACAGTGTCATCGTGCCCCCATGTAGGCAATCGGGGTGAAGTGTCTTGCCCAAGGACACAACGCGGTTGCCGCAGGTGGGATTCGAACCGAGGACCTCTCGGCTTGCAGCCTGCACCTCTACCAACTGAGCCACCGCGCCCCCAATGAGTCAAATCCATATGAAGCAAGTCTAACAAATGTAAGAGGAGAGAAAAAGAAAAAAAGCCTCCTTTTGCAAGACAAAAAGGGAAATAAGTTATGTGGGTATCAAGGGAGATAATTTGATCACTGCCACACAACCAAACTCAATCTTGCACTCTATCAAACAAATTGAACAGGGCAATTTTCACACATATGACTAATTGTCAATGCATTGTTTTTATTTAGGCCAAAAAAAAAAAAAATTGTTTGGTTCTCAGGCAATTGGTTTTCCAAATTCAGTGAGGGAGAGCGTTTTTTTTTTTTTTTTTAACACACCAAGCATACCCTAACTATTCATTGTTTTTTTCAAGAATTTCACTACAGATTAACACAGCAGTTCACAGCAGGCCAGAAGAAATGCACCAAACCAGTTAGAGATGTTATCTCTCAGTCTGAGGTTGAAATTTTACCCCACAATGATACTATACTCAGTTTCACAACCATCAGAATTCATACAAAAAGTTTCAAGATTTTGTAGGACATGTACCAGTACTACTGTATCAAATACTGAAATATATATATTCTATTCTTTATAGTAGGTATCGTTTTTTTCTGTTGTTTTTTGTGGTTAAATTTCTAATAAAAACAAGCGGCCCCAAGGAGCCTTAATCGCTCACCGGCCAAAGTGGTTCAAAGAAGAATTTGGGGGTCACATTCAGTTAGACATGGTTAATCAACACTACAAAGGAATGAAGTCATGAGAGACAAATTTTTTGGAACTTGGGCCATGGCTTGAACAAACTTAAATCTTACCCCCATAAGGAAGCTGCATGCCAAATATCAAAAGCATTCATCTGCTGGATCTGAAGAAGAAGATTTTTAAAGAAATTCCTCATTTTGAACTAAGTTATCATTTGAGCTCCCACAGTGAGCCCAAATATGAACCCAGGGACTTGGCTTGAACAAACTTGAATCTCACCCCCTAAGGATGCTGCATGCCAAATATCAAAACATTCTGACTGCTGAATCTGAAGAAGATTTTCAAAGAAAAATTCCTCATATTGACTGACTTATAATTCGGGCTCCCACAGGGAGCCCAAATATGGACCCAGGGACTTCGCTTTAACAAACTTGAATCTCAGCCCCATAAGGATAATGCGCACCACATATCAAAACATTCCGACTGCTGGATTTGAAGAAGATTTTTTAAGAAAATTCCTCATTTCAAACTAAGTTACAATTAGAGCTCCCACAGTGAGCCAAATATGGAACTAGGGACATGGCTTGAACAAACTTGAATCTCACCCCCTAAGGATGCTGCATACCAAATATCAAAACATTCTGACTGCTGGATCTGAAGAAGAAGATTTTTAAAGAAAATTCCTCATTTTGAACAAAGTTATAATTTGGGCTACTACAGTGAGCCCAAATATGAACCCAAGGACTTGGCTTGAACAAACTTGAATCTCACCCCCTAAGCATGCTGCATACCTAATATCAAAAGATTCTGCCTGCTGTGTCTTGAGAAGATTTTTAAAGAAATTTGCCTGAAATGCACTAAGTTCAAATTGGGCTCCTATACTGAGCTCAAATATGAACTCAGGGGGCCGATTTGAACAAATTTGAATCAGATCCACCCCACAATGTTGCATACCAAATATCAAAAGATTCTGTCTGCTGGATCTGGAGAAGAAGATTTTTTAAGAAATTTGCCTGAAATGCACCAAGTTCGAATTCAGGCTTCTATACTGAACCCAATTATGAATCCAGGGGGCCGATTTGAACAAACTTGAATCAGATCCACCCCACAATGTTGCATACCAAATATCAAAAGATTCTGCTTGCTGGATCTTGAGAAGAAGATTTTTTTAAGAAATTTGCTTGAAATGCACTAAGTTCGAATTCAGGCTTCTATACTGAACCCAATTATGAATCCAGGGGGCCGATTTGAACAAACTTGAATCAGATCCACCCCACATTGTTGCATACCAAATATCAGAAGATTCTGCCTGCTGGATCTGGAGAAGAAGATTTTTTAAGAAATTCGCCTGAAATGCACTAAGTTTGAATTCGGGTTTCTATACTGAGCCCAAATGTGAATCCAGGGGCTGATTTGAACGAACTTGAATCAGATCCACCCCACAATGTTGCATACCAAATATCAAAAGATTCTGCCTGCTGGATCTTGAGAAGAAGATTTTTTAAGAAATTTGCCTGAAATGCACTTAGTTCGAATTTGGGCTTCTATAGTGAGCCCAAATATGAATCCAGGGGGCCGATTTGAACAAACTTGAATCAGACCCATACCAAGATGCTGTATACCAAGTATCAAAAGATTCTGCCCACTGGTTCTGGAGAAGAAGATTTTTTAATAATTTTTCTATAATTCATATGGTGCTATCAGAGTTATGCCCCATACAGAGCCCCAAGGGGCATGGCCATTTCATTTGAACAAACCTGAATTGCCATATAGTAATGAACATCCACATGAAGTTTCGCAAAAATCGGACCAGTGGTTTCAGAGGAGAAGTCATTTGAAAAATGTTCACGACGACAGACGGCACATGATAAGTGGAGGTCCCTTCAGTGAGCTAAAAACAAACAAATATTGTTTAACATATATTTAACTTGTTGTTGTGTGTTTGCCCCTCTCTGAATTGAAAAAGAACAAATGGTCCTCATTTTAAAACCTTTGACCTCTCAGCATGGATTCAAGAGATTGGGAATTCAGTATTGTTCACAGATATAGCAAATAAATAGTTTCCACCTTAATTTCTGTGGTAGCTTATTAGAAATCTCTCCTGTTCACCCTTTTCCAAACAAAACTGCCATAAAACACCTGGAAAGATTATCTTAAAAAAAGTCTCCCTCAGACTTTAATTTCTCGTAGAGGTTTCTCAATAAAACCTAACAAATATGGATATTAATAAAAACAGCTGATTACGCCAGTTCCAATGATATTCATATTTGGGTGGCTCCATTGAGATATATCCATCAAAATTGTCCTAAAATAAACGTTTGAGTTTTTTGCCAAGAAGCTGCATTGGGTGAAGAGTAAAAAATATAAAATAATACTGTTTACATAGCTTCACAATACCCACAATGGATCTTTGGAATTTTATTTTAAGACAGGCAAGATACATTTCTGTTTGAAAAAGAATAAACTAAGTAACAGTTAAGTGACTGCGCGGGGGATGTTTTAAGGCTGGAACCCCAAACCAGCAATCCATCAGAGAGACTGCAATACTAGCGTCTTAAACTTCGCACGAGGTGAAAAAGTTTGTTCTGTTGTTGTGACTTGTCAGCTTAACGACACTAAAATGGTGGGCAGCGTGATCTTAAAAAACTTTAATGACCAAAACTCAATAAAAAACTAAACAAGAGGCCCCAGGGGGCCTGAGGGCACTCACCTGACATGGTAGCCTAAATATCAACCCAGATAACTGATTTCCACAAGTTGCATCTGCTCCTCCTAAGGAAAGCTGAAACCAAATATCCAAATATTCTGACCAGTGGATCTAAAAAAAGATTTTTAAAGAATATTCCTCATATTGAACTAAGTCATAATTCGGGCTCCCACAGGGATCCCATATATGAATCCAGGGACTTGACTTTAACAAACCTGAAACTCACACCCCTAAGGATTCTGCACACCAAATATCAAAACATTCTGACTGCTGGATCTGAAGAAGAAGATTTTTAAAGAAAATTCCTCATTTTGAACCAAGTTACAATTCGAGCTCCCACAATCAGCCCAAATATGGACCTAGGGACATGGCTTGAACAAACTTGAATCTTAACCCCTAAGGATGCTGCATAAAAAAATATCAAAAGCATTCATCTGCTGGATCTGAAGATTTTTAAAGAAAATTCCTCATTTTGAACCAAGTTGTCATTCAGGCTCCCATAGTGAGCCCAAATATGAACCAAGGGACTTGGCTTGAACAAACTTGAATCTCAGCCCCCTAAGGTTGCTCCATGCCAAATATCAAAACATTCAAACTGCTGAATCTGAAGAAGATTTTTAAAGAAAAATTCCTCATATTGACTAAGTTATAATTTGGGCTCCCACAGGGAGCCCAAATATGGACCCATGGACTTGGCTTTAACACACTTGAATCCCCCCTCCCCCCCAAGGATGCTACTCACCACATATCAAACCATTCAGACTGCTGGATCTGAAGAAGAAGATTTTTTAAGAAAATTCCTCATTTCGAACAAAGTTACAATTCAAGCTCCCACAGTGAGCCCAAATATGGACCTAGGGACATGGCTTGAACAAACTTGAATCTCACCCCCCTAAGGATGCTGCATACCAAATATCACAAGATTCTGCCTGCTGGATCTTGAGAAGAAGATTTTCAAAGAAATTTGCCTGAAATGCACTAAGTTCAAATTTGGGCTCCTATACTGAGCACAAATATAAACCCAGGGGGCCGATTTGAACAAACTTGAATCAGATCCACCCCACAATGTTGCATACCAAATATCACAAGATTCTGCCTGCTGGATCTGGAGAAGATTTTTGAAGAAATTTGCCTGAAATGCACTAAGTTTGAATTTGGGCTTCTATAGTGAGCCCAAATATGAATCCAGGTGGCCGATTTGAACAAACTGGAATCAGATCCACCCCACAATGTTGCATACCAAATATCAAAAGATTCTGCCTGCAGGATCTGGAGAAGAAGATTTTTTTAAGAAATTTGCCTGAAATGCACTAAGTTCGAATTCGAGCTTCTAT
This sequence comes from Pictodentalium vernedei, assembly GCA_031216915.1. Lineage (NCBI taxonomy): Eukaryota > Metazoa > Mollusca > Scaphopoda > Dentaliida > Dentaliidae > Pictodentalium > Pictodentalium vernedei. The sequence continues at coordinate 469,584,809 of CM062297.1, forward strand.
AGTGAGCCCAAATATGAATCTAGGGAGCCGATTTGAAAAAAATAGAATCAGATCCACCCCACAATGTTGCATACCAAATATCAAAAGATTCTGCCTGCTGGATCTGGAGAAGAAGATTTTTTAAGAAATTTGCCTGAAAAGCACTAAGTTCAAATTTGGGCTCCTATACTGAGCCCAAATATAAACCCAGGGAGCCGATTTGAACAAACTTGAATCAGATCCATCCCACAATGTTGCATACCCAATATCAAAAGATTCTGCCTGCTGGATCTGGAGAAAAAGATTTTCAAAGAAATTTGCCTGAAATGCACTAAGTTCAAATTTGGGCTCCTATACTGAGCCCAAATATAAACCCAAGGGGCCGATTTGAACAAACTTGAATCAGATCCACCCCACAATGTTGCATACCAAATATCAAAAGATTCTGCCTGCTGGATCTGGTGAAGAAGATTTTCAAAGAAATTTGCCTGAAATGCAGTAAGTTCAAATTTGGGCTCCTATACTGAGCCCAAATATAAACCCAGGGAGCCGATTTGAACAAAATAAAATCACATCCACCCCACAATGTTGCATACCAAATATGAAAAGATTCTGCCTGCTGGATATGTAGAAGAAGATTTTTTAAGAAATTTGCCTGAAATGCACTAAGTTCGAAATCGGGCTCCTATACTGAGCCCAAATATGAACCCAGGGGGCCGATTTGAACAAACTTGAATCAGATCCACCCTACAATGTTGCATACCAAATATCAAAAGATTCTGCCTGCTGGATCTGGAGAAGAAGATTTTTTAATGTTTTTCCCATTGCCTACAAGTGTTAAAAAGTGCTGACTCAGCACTTTTTCAAAGTCACGAAACTGTACCCTATGATAAAACCGATGGCAATTTTTTTTTACCAATTCTTTCTGTTGGTCCTAAGGAAGCTTCACACCAAATAAAAATTCTCGATGCCATGCAGTTTTGGAGATATGGGCATTTTAATTTTTTTCTATTTTTAGCTCCTGCGGTTCCCATGGGGCTACAGGAAAAAAAAATCAGCATAAATTAGGTACTTATGACCCAATAAGCCTTCACATAAAATTTGGTTCAAATCAGCCTCTCGGTTTGGAAAATAGAAATTTTGGGCGGGGCCAAAAATTTTGCCCCTCCCATAACGACGCCAAGTATAGCCCCACAAACTTCTCTTGAACAAATCTGAGTCTACACCTCAAAAGGAAGCTGCACACCAAATATCAAGTCTCTGCTACTGCTGGTTCATGAGAAGAAGATTTTTTAAGATTTCAGCACACTTTTTGGGTGTGGCCCTAACCACGGGCGAGGCAACTTGATTTGAACAAAATCAAATTGCGATGTCATAACAAACTATTATCTCAAATATCAATTAAATTGGTTCAGCGGTTTGGGAGAAGACGCAAACACCATGTTCACGGACGACGACGGACGGTGAGTGATCACTATAGCTCTCCTGACTGAAAGTCAGGTGAGCTAAAAAGTTCATGATATCAAAGTCTGAGATCACTAAAAATTGTTTAAACTCAGCCATGGAATGAAGCACATTAAATTTGGTGAGACATATGGTGGGGTGGATGGGAGGGGGGGGGGGGGGGTTGGGGTCACATTAGGCATAAGCACTATCAGCGATTTCCACTGCATGAAAAAAAGAGTTCTTAGATATCTAATTTGATTACCTCCCTTACATTAGTTACCCTTCAACAGTACAAAATTTTAATATGCTTCTGGTAAGCTGTTTATATGTCCCAATGCCAGTTCTAACAGTGTTGGTTCAGTGGCAGATTAAGAACTTTACTAAAAAGGCTCATCACTGCTCGTCTTCAACTGATCAAATGCGTTGCTGTTTAGCAAATCGGGAGGGTTTTTACTGTTCGTTTTACCTATTTTTTGTTTTGCAGGTCGGGAAGGTTTTTACTGTTCGTTTTACCTATTTTTTGTTATACTGCAATGAACGTCTGAGATCGGCGGTGCATTGTTTACTTTTGGGAAAATCTCAAAAATTTAATGCAGGGAGTATTTTTCCAATGCGGCGGAGCCTGAGAACCAAAACTATTTTTTCTTGGTCTTATAAAGTTTAAAACACATTTGTATTTGTACACAGTAAAATTAATTTCCAATGTGATTTGACCCAGAATATGACAGACTGAGAAATGAACGTGATGAGTCAGAGCAAATAGGAAAATTTTCTCTGTCAATTCGAATAGAGAAATTGAATGAGTGCCGCACTGGTTCCTGAGATATGCCACTACTGTCAAATTGTGTGACAAAATCTGCACATGTACGTTGACTACGCAAGTAATCCATTGCATCAGTGAAGCCAAATAGACATCTCTTTGATGTTTATGTGCTTTTGCAGGAACGAAGAGTCCCAAAGACCCTGGCACTTCAGGTCTATAGGAATCAGGGACGAACCCCAACCTGTCAGACTCATATCCATCATCTAGTAAAGACCGGATCCGGTACTTGAAGCAGAACTCCCTGAGTTAACCACTCAAGATCTGCCCAAATCTAAACTTTTTGTTTTATCCTATCTGTTAAAACAATCTTGTGTTCTAACAAATGCGTCTTGACATTCCAGTTCTGAGTAAAGAATATCTGGAGACGACATTTGCGTAAGCGGCCCAGCAGAATTAAGTCTGCCGCATCTCCGCACAGACCCATTAGTCACATGAACTCTCTCATCGATACTGTTAGAGAGTTTACACAGAAGCAAGCATAGCAACTGACGGATTTCGCCCAGGTTATCGGAAGGCGAACCAGATTGCAATGAGTCTCGAAGCTCATTCTCAAGTGAATGAATGACTTGGACGGAGCTAAATCCGACTTCTTCTTGAATACTATGAAACCAAGACGCTGGAATAAGTGAAGCAGACTCTGCACACTGTTCTGAAGTGCATCTTTATCGCCGTATCTCTGAATAATGTCATCCAGATAAGCTGATGTAACCATGACTGAATGAGCTCGGAAGTACGAAATTACCAAGTTCATTATCCGAGTGAACGCCCAAGGTGCCAGGTTCAGACCGAAACACATCACTCTGAATTGGTAAACCTTTCCTTGGACGGCAAATGTGCAGGTACTTTCTGAAAGTTGGATGAACCATGACATGAAAGTACACGTCTTTTAGATCTATGCTTGCTGCAAAGTCGTTCACTTGAATGCTCACTCTTACGACTGATTGTTTTTCATATAGAACTTTGGAGCGATAATCAGTTTGTTTATTCAGCTGAAGTCTATGACCGGTTGAAACAAGCCATTGGGTTTTGGCACAAGGAACAACTGACTGTAAAATCCTGGTGAGTTGGGATTTTCTACAACCACTATTGTGTCTCTTAGGAGAGACTGAACTTCTGCAACAAGAGACTTCTTTTTTGAAGGATTTGCCAGAAGAACTGTCCAACATGGACTTCTTGTAAGTGGGAGGATTTGATCTGAATAATAGTCAGAGTCCTGATCTGACTACATTTCTGACCCATTGATCTTCTGTTACATAATTCAGTTTTTTGCGAAGTTTGACAATCTGCCGCCAACTGGAGAGCAATAGAGGTTTTGACCATCACCTGTAAGACCACATCCTCCCCAAGAACCACATTGTGTCGTCTGCCTAGGGGTATTCAATTTATAGTGTCTGTAAGACTTATGCCCCTTTCCAAAGTCACTGTACTGCCGGTTTCCCGAATAATTCTATGAGGGTTTACTAGAACCCTGCAAGGGTCTTTTTTTTTGCTGGCTGCGAACTGGAGCCTCTTTGTTTACCACATCCAGCATATGCATGATGCTGGGAAACTGACCTCAGCAAAAGAGTGCTGTAGCTTTTTTGGTAGCTTCATTGTACACCAAGGACAACTTGTCATCAAGCAACGTATGTCCTGAAACCGGAGCAACTCTAAGGACGCTCTTCACCTGATCATCAATCAAAGCAGACAATGCCAAGGCTCCATAATGTCTTAATAATTCCTTATTTGCCACTCTAAGGGTGAAATGACGTGTGGCATAGATAACTGCCCTAAAAAGAACTCTGAGCGACGCATTAATATTGTCAAATTCTTTCCCCACAAAATGATGGTCCAAAGCCCTGGTGATATGATCTGCATAAGACATAGCGTCTAAAACTGTCAGACTAGAATCAATTGTTGATTCGATCACATCTAAGTGGACAATGAATGATGCAGGTAACGATATGTTCATATCCATAGCCTGATCATCCAAATGCAGAGGAGTTCTCTGTATATCTTCTCCAACCGTTTTTAATTTGCTAGGTCCAGGAAATGGTATGTGAATTGAAGCTGTTGCTAAGAAGGATATTTCTACCTAAAACTTGCTAGGTTAAATAATGCATCGGCAACATGGATGAAAATCTCCGACACATGGAACGACTGAACCGGGAAGGAAAGAACATCCTCTTTCCTCCGCAGGGTATCCACATCTGGAGATGGAAGCGATCTCTGCCTAGCAGATGCAGCTTGCTGACCAGAGGGAACTAATTCATCAAAAAACTAGTGAATAAAATTCATCCTTTCCATATGTTGTTCCGTAAAGGTTGGAGAATCTTCCTCCACCTCTCTATCATCATCTGCTTGGTCAGACTGTGAAATTCGATTAAACGGATGACCATACCGACCCAGCATCGTAAGACAGCTCACCCCAGAGTCTGTTGATGGTCACACTTGCATTGGCTGGGAAGCTGCGATAAGCTGCGATAAGCTGCGCTATCTGCGACAGCAAGTCCATAACTGAGGCTTGCAAAGCAGCAGTCTTCTGCTTCTTTGCCACATGATGTTCTCGGGATGGTGATCTGTCCCCAGATCTTTTTGCTGGATGTCCCCAATGCTCCACATATCATGCCTCGATGTACTAGCTACCGGATGACCTGACTTTGGAGGGCAAGACGAGGAGTGTCTTCGAATAACTGCTTGAATTTCCAAAACTGGATACCTAGTGAGCAGTCTAATGTGCTTGATACTTGATGAGAAAGAAGCGGTAACTGTCGATGACACTGTCTGCAGTGTAGATGGAATGCCTCGATCAGCCGAGAACATTAGCTTTGACTCAGTTAAATTTTGTGCCACCGCAACAGTTGGCCCCCAACTGTTGACGCAATGGAGAAGGCTCTTCCACACACGATCTGACAACTGATCTCACCGAGCGTCCCATTAAGAAACTTGCTGGCTTCTTCCTTTTTGCCATTGTCGCTGGGTGAGCTTTTAATATTAAGGTGTTCGCTCTACCCAATTCTATACTCTCCTCGAACGCTACGGACTTATTCGGTGATACGGCCCCTGCAGGCAGGGTTACCACTTCACCAGTCAAGCGAGCTGCTTTTAAATGGATAAGAGGCCTTATTCCTTGTTTAATATTCAAGAGCAACTTTGCAGCTAGCTCTGATTGCTCATCTGAGCATGACAACGGCAGCATATTTTGGATGGGTGCTGCTGAACCATCACCATATTCTTGTTCCTCTGAAAGAGAGACTGAAAAACTAGAATTAGCATGCGGCGACAGCTCCAGCATCAGAACGTCCCTGTGTACATAATGCAACACCCTCCTCCAACGTTTGGCATTACAAACAACACAAGTAGCACATGTATTAGAAGGAGTGCAGCAACTACAAGCAAGACAGCAAGCATGTAAATCCAAGGCAGATTTCCTAGCCTTACATTTAGTGCAAAAAGATTTCATAATAAAATTAGCCAGACTAATTCCACTGCACTCCTAAACAATCAATAAATTATACATATTAAGGATAGTAAAAATATAAGGCAATTAAAATCGTTTAGAAAAAAAAATCAAAATTGAAAAAAAAGAATTTTTAATAAAAATTTGAAAAACGTCTAAGTTCTTAAAAGGAACATCATGATATGTCTATGTCCCGATAGAGCCTAAGTGTGGACAAACACCCAAAAATTTAAGCTACACTACCGGCTTCATAAATACATGTATCCTACAACAAATATGATCACTGTGCTACACTATAAAATAATAATACACTAATTTGAAGCGTTGTCCAGGTGAAAAATGTCAACAGGAAAAGCCGGAAACTAAACAACAGGCTATACAATAAGCCCATAGTCAGAAACCAGGCAATAACTACCTGATGCAAAGCTAGACCTTCCTGAGAAGATAAAAAATACATCTCATAGAAGATGCAAGACAACATATGTCCTAACATCCCCAAGATGAGGACGTAACCATGGGGATAAATGGAATAAACATTCCGTAGATCTCGTTACAACTACCAAGAAATTTAATAAAAAAAATTTCAATAAAAAAGCCAATAAACATGGGAGTTTAACAGTAGGGTTCATGGGAAGAGAGGGAAGGATCGTTTAACAAACAGTAGGTTTATCATAAGTAAGAACGATGATGATCAGGCCTATGTCCCAAAAATTGGAAACATGAATAATTTTTATAAAATGATTAAAATGATTAATAAGTTACAGCCCTGAATGGGGGGGGGGGGGGGGGGGGGGGGAGGGAGGGGAGGGGGCTTTTACAAACAACTTGGTTACAAGGCTTAAATCCTGCAGATGCAAAAATGCAAAAATTTGGAAAACTGAAGATCTGGAAACCTTTCTCCACCCACCAGTCAGAAATTCGAGGGGTGTCACTACACTCCACCCCATTATACTGCTCTAGCCAAGATGTGTGAGTTTTCCACCCCCACCTTCCCCCCTGGGGAGATCGGGTAGGCCTATTGTTACTGAACTTCAACAAACAACGCGGCGGTGCATTCATGACCTTCTTGTTCACGGGAACTCTGTGGTGAGAGTGCACAGACAGGCTTTGCTGGTTCTCAGTATAATCATAACCAACAAATAGTGGACACCAAATACTGATTTTTTTTTAATTTCTTGCTCAAATAACGTCAACGACCAGAGTTGTATGGACACAATGGTGAGAACCTGTCCCCAATCTCCCGGATCAGCCAGCATCCTGGCCAGTGGCGTAGCCATGGGGGCAGGAGGCTCAGGTCAACCTAAAGCTTTAGCAGCCCCCTCCCTAAATAAAAAAGAAATGTTGACCAAAATGCTCTCCAATATAGGGCAGCACATGCTACAATTGCATCAGATTCGATCTTAGAGCACTGAACTTTGCAAAATTTTCTCGGCGGAGGCCCTATCCTGACCGGGTCTTTACCCCCTTCTCAAACTTCTCTGTCCTAACTAGGACCCTGTGGTTGTTACCCCATCCTCCCACTTCAGAGAAGTGAGAAGAGGGGTAACGACGGAAGAGTTCTAGTTTGGACAAGGGGAGGACCCCGAAACCCACTAACAATCTTCCAAATAGTAACCCCCCCACCCAGGGGCGACGGAAGTTCAAAAAAGTGGGGGAGGGCACAATTTTTTTCTGTGTAACCACAGGGTTGCACGAAGGAAAAAAAACATTTTAGAGCTCAGTGTGTGTGTGTGTGGGGGGGGGGGGGGGGGGGGGAGGGGCTGGACTGAAGGGGTAATTTGTTATCGTGGATGTCATGAATACGGAACAAAATTAAATGCAACTCCGGAAAGGGAACTCATGCGCACGTTAAATACCATATCCAAACATGGACCCAAAGTCTGCAATATAAATAAATTTGGGATTTGGAATTTGGGTCCAAATTTGGACTAGTTTACCAAACCCAAAAATTATGTTACAGAATTTGGATCCAAGTTTGGAATAGTTGTACTATTACTATAGTTTGTGCTTAATTGATTTAATATTGGATATACTGGTTGCGAACTTGCGATGTGCAATATCTCCATATATAAAATGGACAACGATGCCGACAGTATTATGTTGTTAATTTTGTTAGAACTATTATTATCTTCCACAGTCAATGTGGCCATAGGTGTTGTGTAGGTTATGTCAGAATATGTCATGTTTGGGTACCCATAATTGGTGAAAAAGAGGGGGACACGTGCCTCCAGGGCCCCCAGCTCCACCGCACCCCCTATACCCCCTCCCTCAATTATAGAATCACATAATCCTTGGCCTGGATATGCCCCTGTACCTGACTGCTCAGATGTCGAGCATCCATCCCAGTCGGCAGTGGAATAAAGAAAAAAAAAGATCAAAACCCCCCAAATATTCCTCGTTTCAAAATCAATCTGGCACATGATAGGGTTGGAGGCATTAATTCCTCAGCAAAGAATCAGCTTCAGACCATAGCATAACAAATGCAGAGGCATAGCCACTGGGAGTGGGGTGGGGGGGGGGGGGGTGGAGGCACAGGTTCCCCCAAAGTTTTGCATCTCCTCCCCAAAACATTGATCCTATGCAAGTTTCAAACAACTTAAGAACCCAAAATGCTCTCCAATATAGGGCTATACATGCTACAAATGCCTCATATTCGATCTTGGAGCTCTAAATTTTGCAAAATTTTCTCGGGGAAGGCCTTGTCCAAAATAGGCCCCTCCGGTCATCACCCACCTCCTCCCACATCCTTGTCCTAACTAGGACCTCCGGTCATTACCCCCTCCTCCCACTTCCATGAAGGGAAGTGGGGGAGGGGGTAATGACGGGAGGGTGCTAGCTTGGACTAGGCAAGGACCCTCAAAACCCCACATTACAAATATCATGGTATACATCCGACCCCACAAAAAAAGGGCTAGAAATGCCCCCTCACCCCCCCCCCCCCCCCCCCCCACACACACTCAATTATAGAATCCTGGCTACACCCCTTAACAAATGGGAGTCAAAATAATAAAAAACTCAAGCGCTCTGTACAGCGTTTCTTTGTAAATTTTTTGTTTCTTTTTAATCTGGTCATATTGACCTACCTATCCATAGGAGAGGTGTGCTGTTTTATACAGATGCGGCACTGAGGTGACCAAAAGCAGCATCCATGTTGTCATTGACAACATCATCAACAAAAATTGCGAGCACCACTTCCTCAAATTCCATTCTGGTTTACATTTGAAGTGCAATTTGCTGTTTCCTTGTGATTACTATTCTGTATCTTCACTGCGCATGTCACACTATTCCATGTAATCCAGAATAGACTACGGAAACATAAGCCTGGCTACTGTGCATGTGCAGTAAGCTAAAGTATGGAGGACCAGTCAGGACTTTTCTTTTTTAGTTTTGTATGCAAATTTTGGGGATTGGGGGGGAGGGTTCAAAGTTTGTGTTTGGCCCCAGAAATTGAAGAAATTTTATAATCATGCCAGCCCTATCACATTTATTGAGCAGAAAACTTATTCTCCAGTTCAAATTGGATAAAACAGTTTGATTTACACTTACGATGAATTTGGAATGTGAAACTTTGAAGGGAACTTATCATGAACGTGGCTAGAGGTTTCCAATTGGGGGTGAAGGGTAGTGAATTTTTAACTAAGGGGAGGGTCTGGGAGGGGGTCCCTCACCCTAGTTGGAAATTCACTACCGAGAAAAATTTGGAAAATGAAGCCATGAAAGGGAGCATATAATTGATTCTAGTAACTGAAATGCCAACACATTTATGATAGAATTGTCGGGTTATTATTATTTGGTATTATTCTGGGAAATGAATATGTGCTAAAAAATGATCAAGCTGAGAACTTTGAGCAATTCACACTCTCCTAACATTAAATGAGATCTAATACAGGAATGATTAATTTTCGATATTTCATCATTTTGTAACTGTGAATGATGGAATTTACTCAGGATAACAATTTTACATGATTTGATTTTCACAAAGTGCATTTCGAGGATTTTTTTTTTTCTTACTATAAGTAAACATACCAGAGAAATCTTGTACTGATTGACATGCATACTTATGAAGCTCGATATTGCGTACACTGTAGATGCAAATAGTAACAGTTGGAATCCTTGCCGATTTGAAACTGAGCTGGAATTTTGGGAAGTAAAGGAGACATTAGCATCACCAAAGCAGCTCTAAAATCGAGATAGATGGTATTTCCAACTACTCATGACTTGCCCTCTGAATTTCCAACTATACAAAATTTTAGCCAGGATTGGGGGAGGGGGTCACCTAAACCTCTGTCACCACATCCCTGTAACTTATGCACATGCTCAGCCTGGATAACTTCTCCATTGCTCATTGTACATAAATTTGTATAACAGTCACTTTACTTCTATCGTCTGACGCATTTGATGGGATCTATTTATAAGCCATGTGACATCAAAGTAAAAAAAAATCATCCAATTTCCTGCTCTTTTATATAATGTATATTGCAATCGTCTTTTTGTGCAAAGAATAATAAATAAGAATATTGAGGATGTTTAACTGGTAGAGTGCTAAATTATTTTTAGTCATCAAAATTTGTTCACAAATCTTTGCCTTGTTACAATTTATGGGAGAGTGCCTATAGGCACTCTCCCATAAATTGTTACATGGAAAATCCATACAGACTAAATAATTTAGATTCAGAGATAATATGAAGGACACCCACAGAGTTTCAAGCCTCTGAATTGCAGTACCTACACTTTAGACAAAAGCCCAAATATGGGCTTCCAGCACTCAACCAGTTAATATTATTCTCACTTTTACAGAACTGGTTTTAAATTGATGTTGGGTAATGATCTTATATTTATCACATTATCACTATCAAATAGCTCATTACAGAAAATATTGTTCACAACACATCTAATACAGGAATGATATCAGAAGTCAATGTCAACATAACAAGAGTGAGTTGGTTTCAGAAGTAGTATTGAATTAATCTTCTCTTATATTTCATTAACTGTTTATCTAAAACAAATAACACATGACAAATGCAAAAGAAAACCCAACAAAATTTCCTAAATAAGGGAAATTTTTCATTTCTGCCTCAGAAATATAACTTAGGATTCTCCATTTCAATGAGGGAGCCATAAACTATGTTTTCATAGCAAAAGTTGAAAAAATAATAAAATGTGTTTGGCAATTTTTGTGAATAGCATTGGCCAGTTTTAATTGTCACGTTAGGTAAACAGTAATTTAATTACACATTAGGTGATAAAAAGAATCTCAAATTTGTCACAATGTGACATCATATTCCTAAACCTTGTGCACTAAAATTAATCTGAACCTCAGTAAACATTGGCTCAGGTCAGTTTTAGGAAACTTGGTACAGAAATTACATATGAAATAATGACGCATCAGAGATACTCAAAATATATCACCTTAGACTTTAAAATGTATATTATATTTGGTTGGTTGAATGGTTTTGTGGGAATTATGTATTTGAAAGAAGTCAAACAAGAGCAACACCTGGTATGACTAAATAGCTCTTCGAGTTGTAGCAATTTTTCTTCTGAGAGCAGGGAAAAATCCATGTCCACCTGACCATAACTGTAAAAGGGTTAATCAGATGAGCCTCCAAAGTGCAGATACAAAGGTTCCTATTGTGTTCATTATTCATGCCAAATTTGGAAATGAGAAAACTACCCGACAAAAAAGCCTTCAGACAGCAGTGAAAATGATCTAAGTGCATAGGATCATAACTTTTGGAAAGGTGAATCTGATTACCCTTAAAACTGCAGGTGCACAGGTTCCTATTGTGGATATTTTTCATGCCAAGTTTGGAAAAGATCGGTTGAAAGATGACTAAGAAAACTACCAGATCAAAAAACATTTACAGGCAGTTGGATAGACATACAGACAGATGGGCAGACAGTCAGATGAATGAACAGACCAGCCACAGAATACAACATACTTTTTAACAGGTGCATAATTACTAAAGCTGCACTTTACAATGGTAGTGATATACAACCATAAAGCTCCTTGCTACGGTATTTGCAAGGGCATTGCTAAATGTTGCTAATTATGAGAACTAGAAAAAGAAAACAGATGTATAAGTATTTACACCCAGGGAAGGACTGCTTTATTTTCTCTTCTCTATCAACTTTTGTCATATTCTAGCAGCAAAGCATCATTCTGAAAACTGTCAAAATAAATGATAACCAATCACCAACCATCACTGAGAATGGTAAGCAGATTTCTGTTTCAGTTCTAATTACAACACAGAAAATGAAAAAATTTAAAGTAATTTATATATTTTTTATACTTACCAATGGCCCAGACTTCGCTGGTGCTGACTCCAAAACAAAATATTCAGGGCCAAACACAAATTTTGCCCCCCAAATCCCCAAAGTTTGCATCCAAAACCAAAAAAATAATGTCCTATATGGTCCTCCATATTTTGTCTACTGCGCATGTGCAGTGTCAAGGAAGTACCGAAATTGGTGCCAAGCCTCATTCTTACAACCAGTGCCTGCTAAGTGTTATATAATCAGTGGGGAGATATGAGTTCCCAACTCATGGGAGGGCCATCCCCGACTGGGCCATTGGTAAATATAAAAAATATATAAATTACTTCAAATTGTTTCATATTTTTATACTGTAACCAATGACCCAGACTTAGCTGAATAGAAAAAAGGCTGGAGGGCCTGGGACATAGAGGAATATCCAACAAGCTCAATTATATATAAAGGAATATCTCCTCAAGGAGAAAAGTAGAGAAAGGATTTATATATGTCCTTCTTATTTATTAGAAATAAGAAAGACACATTACCAACCAATAATTGAGCATTATATCAACTATAATTCTCTATTAACATCCAGTACAACCCATTATACTAATTTAATAAAGGGAATCGAATAAATAAAGGTAGTCCAGAGAATGAGACTCTTCATACTCATTTAAAAGTGTCCGAGGATTGTATATTAACACTTGTATGACACGTGACATATACAAATGCTTCACACTGAGCTACAGTTTAAAAATATTACATAAATGAGATATATATTAGCTTTACACTTTAAAACCATCCCAGACTTGGAATTACTGACACTGGAGGAGGTATTCCCTTGCTTTTCACTATAAAGCCGGTGATATAAGGGAAACCCCCCTCCCCCCCTTCCCCTTGCTCTGGGTCAAATCACCACAGAATGAAGAGGGCAGCAGGACAGAGTCACTGCTGGAACAGACAAACCTACATAACTATAGCTGTAAACATTTAGTGGACATTCTGAGCAACAGATAAAGGACCTAAACATCTAAGGTCGCCTGAAATAGACTTTATATTTCTAAGGTAAAACTTTGTAGAAGGCTGTGTCCAGTAAGCAGCTTTCATGAGATCAGTAATGGCAATACTGTTAGAATAAGCCCAAGATGCGGACAGCGCTCTATCTTCATGCTCTAAAATTAACAAACTTTCATAAGCAGTATAAATTGCTAATTGAATCCATCTAGCAATAGAATGAACAGAAATGTCCCTACTATTGGGAATTGATGATAAAAAGAAGCATCTTTTTCTTTTTCTGATCTGCGTTCAAAAATGCGCTTAGCTCTTACTGGACACAGCAAAGGTCTACAGCCATCTGATGACGGAAGAGCCTTAATGATAATAGGTTCAGGATATTTATTAGGAGCCTGGTTCTTAGCCAAAAATCCCACCTGAGCAGTTAAAGTAATAGTATTCTAGGCCTACTGATCGAAATTTTTTTAACTAACTTAGATAAAGAAACATTAGATCCGATTTCTAAGCTATCATGATGAGCATAAGTGTCCAATAGCACGGACCTATAACCCTTAATAGTGACTGGCTGCAGTTTGAGAATGTCAAACAAGTAGACTAGAAAATTTGCAATGTCTGGAATGGAAGGATCATAAATATCAACAGAATGATCCTTACACCAATGAGAGAGAACCTTCCACTTTGCCGGATAATATAGAGAAGAGGAGGCCCTCCTACAGTTAGAAATTGCATCCACTGCTCGTCCTGTAAAGCACCTTCCATGCAAGAAGGACCGCACAATGGAAATACATGAAGGTTGAGACCTTGCAGGTTGTGAAGCAGTGTGCAAAATTTCCCCTGAAAGAGAAGGTCCTCCAGTGGATTTATCCATGGTTTCTGAGACGACAGAAATGCTACCAGCAGTATCTTGCACTGCAATTGCTTGATCTTTAACAAGATCTGTTGAATCAACAGTTGGAGGATATGCAAATCCTATCATTACGTCCCAAGAAATTGAGAGAGCGTCTACTGTGTACGCTCTAGGATCTGGGTATGGGGACACATACGTCTGCAATTGATTGTTGAGATGTGTCACGAATAAGTCTATCATTGGTCGATCTCACTGGTAGCAAATCTGCCTGAATACTCGCTTGTTGAGAGTCCATTCCGAAGGCAACATGTGACCTTTCTGAGAGAGCGAGTCAGCTAGAACCTTCCGACGACCCGGTATATGCAGACCGATAGATGAACGTGATGTTCCAAGTGCCTCCCTGGTTCCGAATATCTGCTACTACTGTTGAGTTGTCCGACAGTATTTGAACATGCAAATTCCGTATTATGTTCATCCAATGACGTAGCGGTAGCCATACTGAGATCATTTCTTTGATGTTTATATGTTTTTCCCGGAACACAGGGTCCCAAAGACCCTGACACTTCGAGTCTGTTGGGCTCAGGGTCGCACCCACAACCTGTTAGATTCGCATCCATCATAATCTTAAAAGCCGGATCTGGCAGCTGCAGCGGAACTCCCTGAGTTAACCACTGAATGTCTGCCCAAATCTGAATCCTTTGTTTTACTTGGTCCAATAAAACAATATTTGTTTCGAGCAAATGCGTATTCACACTCCATATTTGAGTGAAAGATATCTGGAGTGGACGTGTGTGCAAGCGGGCCATCGGAATGAGGTCTGCAGCCGCTCCGCACAGTCCCATCTGTCGCATGAACTCCCTTGCTGTTAATATGCCTGAGTGTAGACAAAGCGAGCGTAACAACTGACTAATTTCGCTCTGGGTAATGGAAGATGAACCAGATTGTTGTGAGTCTCGAAGCTCATTCCCAAGCGAATGAACGACTTGGACGGAGCTAGATCTAACTTATTTTTGTTTACAATGAAACTGAGATGTCGGAGCAATAGAAGCAGACTCTGAACATCGTTCTGAAGAAGCGTTTTGTTACCATATCTCTGAAGAATGTCGTCCAAATAGGTGGACGTTACCGCAGACGAATGAGCCTGGAAATATGCCATTACTGAGTTCATTATTCGAGTGAATGCCCAGGGTGCTATATTGAGTCCGAAGCACATCGCTCGGAACTGATAAACAACCCCCAGGATGGCCAACCATAGGTACTTTCTGAATACTGGATTCACCATAACATGAAAGTACTCATCCTTTAGATCTATGCTTGATGCATAGTCATTCACCCAAATGCTCACCCTTACTGATCGAATGGTCTCCATATAAAACTTTGGGGCCATGATCAGTTTGTTTATCCAGCTCAAATCTATTACTGGACGGAAAGAGCTGTCTGGCTTCAGTACCAAAAAACAGATGACTGTAAAAACCCAGTGATTCCTGGTTTTCTACGACCTCTATTGCATTTTTGTCCAAAAGAGATTTTACCTCTGATAGAAGAGAATCTCTTTTTAGAGGGTTGGTCAGAAGCTGAGTCCAGCATGAACTTCGTGTTAACCGAGGTTTCTCTTGGAATGATAACCTTAGGCCATCCGAGATAACTCCTCTGACCCACTGGTCCTCTGTAACTGAAATCCAATTTTTCAGAAACCTTGACAGTCTTCCGCCAACAGGACTGCAATAGAGGTCCTGATCATCACCTCCTGGACCTGCGAGGCCTACGGGAAGAGAAACTACGTCCTCCCCGTGCAGTGCCTCGGCCCGCCGACCTGGGGACATCCGACTGGTAGTCTCGGCCAGACCCACGTCCCCTACCTGAGTTGATGTTTTGACGATCCCTAGGGTGACTACCTGAGGATTTCTTATATCCTATAGAGGAGCTTCCTTTGGACGAACTTGGTCCAGAAGCTCCTACTCAACCTTTTTCTGGTGTATCAGTTTTTCTGGAAACTGACTTCAAAAGCAGAGTATCAGATGCTTTCTTAGTAAGCTAATTGTAGATCAACGGAAAGCTTGTCATCAAAGAGATAATCACCAGATACCGGAGCAACTCTAAGAGAGTTTTTCACCTTATCATCCACTAGGGATGAAGACGCTAGGGCTGCATCATGTCTAATTAACTCTAAATTAGCTACAGATAAAGCAGAGTTATACGTGGAATAAGCAATAGCCCTTGAAAGAACTCTTAATGAGGTATGAACGTCCTCGAATTCTTGTCCACTGAGACGTTACGCTAACACTCTAGTAAGGTGATCTGCGTAAGACAAAGCATTTAAATTCGCTCTTTTGGAATATATCGTTGTATCCATTGTATCTGAGCGAATAGAAAAGGATGCAGGTAAGGACAAATCTAAGTCCTCAGCCTGTTCATCCAAACGCAGAGGAACTCTCGAAATACCCTGATCTGTCATTCTAAATTTATTTTTATTATTAATAAATGGCAGATCCAAAGCACGTGTCGATAAAAAATTGCTTTTCCTCGTCCCCAAGGATAGACTGGGTATAGCGTCATTTAACAGTTCAAAGGTCTGAGACACATTACTGGACTGCACCGGGTAAACAGGAATATCTTCCTTAACCCGGCCGAAAAAGTCGGAATCTAATAAGGTTAGCAGTTTTCTATCCTTTGTCGCAGCATTCTGATTCGAAGGAACAATGTCTGGAATGTATTGATGAATAAAATCCATCGCTACTTTGTGTTGCTCCGAAAGAGAAAAATCCAATTCACTCAATTCCTTTTCACCATCTGATTGGACCAGATTAGATTCTCGGTCATCCCTATCTGAACGAGTAGAGGAATGAACAAACCCAGCTTCATCCGACAGTTCCACATCAGAAACTGTCGTAGGATGTTCCAGAGCCTGCTGGGATGCTGCGATGAGCTGTGCTATTTGTGACAGCAAGTCCATAACAGAGGACTGTGGAGCAGCGGTTCTTTGATGTTTAGCTGCTGGATGCTCCTGGGACGGCGTGTCCGGCATAATCCTCTCATGCAAACGTCCCAATTCATGTGGCCTGGTCTCCTTGGCCATCAGATGGCAAGACTTTCTTGACGACATTGAATCCTTCATCAGCGATGCAGGCTGGATCACATAGTCACATAGCCAAGGTGTGGTCGTGTGTGCTTTGAAGACGAAGTGGAAGCCGATAGACCAGCCGACCCTGGCAGCCTATTTGACAGAGCGTCCTGGACAGGAGGCGTGGACATATGCTCCAACAGATGAATGTTCTGAACAACATCTGGCCCAGATGTCATTGAAAGAGAGAGGGATGACCTGGACGAGCCCACTGCAGAACTAGCTGACTTCCTCTGTTCCGTCGCCGCAGGGTGAGCATGTTTCAATATTATAGTGCTCGCAACACCCTTTTTCCTTTCCTCGACCGCTACGGACTTACCTGGCATCATAAAACCCATATTCTGAGTGATAGAAGCACTGGTTGAGCTAGCTGGCAACAAGGACATAAATACCATGATCTGGGATCAAGGTCCTTGTCTTATTTCATTGAGCACTTTTGCCACTAGCTCTGTGTTTAACTGCGACAACGGCAGCACAATTCCTGATGACATCACTGTTACATCACCATGTTCTTGTTCCTCTGAAAAAAAACTGAAAAACTAAAGTGACCTTGTTGTGAGAGAACAGGCATCGATCTCTCACCACTAACAACATACCGTGACACACGTCTCCAATGTTTGTCATCCCAATTGGCACAAACAGAACAAGAGTTGGTGCGAGAACAATGACTACAGCAAACACAATGAACATGAGAGTCAGAGGAAGATTTCCTCGACTTACAATTTGAGCAATAATCTTTCATTTTGCCAAAAATTACAAGCCAACAGTACTTGCACTAACCCTCATAATAATCTGACAAAGATACATAATAATACAATCCAATACAAAAATTCTGAAGAATAAATTCATAAAAAAAAAATTTTGATATGAGAACAAGTTCCCAATGGGAATGATGAGCCCAAATGGATCCCAAAAAAGCCAAAGTGCGGACAAAAATTTTTTCTTGATTCTAAAAAATTAATGCTACACTTCCGGAGTTTATAATGCATCTGATTAAAGACCTAACATCATAATGACTAGAAAATTACTTACGGAAAGTAACCATTGTCAATGTAAACAACATGCCATAAAAAACGGAAACAAGACTCCAGGCACTGAACAACACGGCCGAAGTCAGTAACAGATTTTTAAACTATCCGATGTAAGACAGAATCTTCATCAGAAGAACTGAGATACATCAGATGGTAGATGCAAGACCAAAAATGCCTAAACACCATGGGGATATATAGAATAAACATTCTGTAAACAAGTTAAACTCCCAAGAAATTTTCAAGAAAAAAATTTCAAACAATCGGCCACAAGGAGCCTTAATCGGTCACCGGCCAAAGTGGTTCAATGAAGTATTTGGGATCACATTCAATTAGCCATGGTTCATCAACACTACAAAGGAATGAAGTCATGAGAGACAAATTTTATGGAACTAGGGACATGGCTTGAACAAACATGAATCTTACCCTCCCCCCCCCCACCCCCAAGGATGCTGCATACCACATATCAAAAGTATTCATCTGCTGGATCTGAAGAAAAAGATTTTTAAAGAAAATTCCTCATTTTGAACTAAGTTATCATTCAGGCTCCCACTGTGAGCCCAAATATGAACCCAGGGACTTGGCTTGAACAAACTTGAATCTCACCCCCTAAGGATGCTGCATGCCAAATATCAGAACATTCCAACTGCTGAATCTGAAGAAGATTTTTAAAGAAAAATTCCTCATATTGACTAAGTTATAATTATAAAACCCAGGGACTTGGCTTCAACAAACTTGAATCTCACACCACTAAGGATGCTACACACCACATATCAAAACATTCAGACTGCTGGATCTGAACAAGAAGATTTTTTAAGAAAATTCCTCATTTCGAACTAAGTTACAATTCGGGCTACCACAGTGCGCCCAAATATGAATCCAGGGACTAGGCTTGAACAAACTTGAATCTCACCCCCTAAGCATGCTGCATACCTAATATCACAAGATTCTGCCTGCTGGATCTTGAGAAGAAGATTTTTCAAGAAATTCCTCATTTTGAATTAAGTTATCATTCAGGCTCCCACAGTGAGCCCAAATATGGACCTAGAGACATGGCTTGAACGAACTTGAATCTCATACCCCTAAGGATGCTGTATACCAAAAATCAAAACATTCCGACTGCGGGATCAGAAGAAGTTTTTTAAAGAAAATTCATCATTTTGAACTAAGTTATAATTCAGGGTACCACAGTGAGCCGAAATATGAACCCAGGGATTTGGCTTGAACAAACTTGAATCTCCTCCCCCCCACCCCTAAGCCCTAAGCATGCTGCATACCTAATATCAAAAGATTCTGTCCGCTGGTTCTTGAGAAGAAGTTTTTTAAAGACATATGCCTGAAATGTACTAAGTTCAAATTTGGGTGCCTATACTGTTCCCAAATATGAACCCAGGGGGCCGATTTGAACAAACTCGAATCAGATCCACCCCACAATGCTGCATACCAAATATCAAAAGATTCTGCCTGCTGGATCTGGAGAAGAAGATTTTTTAAGACATTTGCTGAAATGCACTAAGTTCGAATTCGGGCTTCTATACTGAGCCCAAATGTGAATGCCGATTTGAACAAACTTAAATCAGATCCACCCCACAATGTTGCATACCAAATATCAAAAGATTCTGCCCACTTGTGCGGGAGAAGAAGATTTTTTAGGTAATTTCTCTAATATACATAGGATGCTATCAGAGTTATGCCCCCTCTGGAGCCCCAGGTGTGCATGTCCATTTTATTTGAACAAACTTGAATTGACATGAACATCCATTCCAAGTTTCAAGCAAATCGACCTGGCAGTTTCAGAGGAGAAGTCGTTTGAAAAATGTTCACGACGCCGGACGACAGACGGCAAGTAATAAGTTTAGCTCCCTTCGGTGAGCTAAAAAGGTCCAAAAAGTATGGGAGCCTAACAGTGGGGTATCAAGGAAAGAGAGGGAGGAAACACTTTGGGAACATGAAATAATTTTCAATAAAAGTTAAAAAATTTGTAGTAATTTATATATTTCTTATACTTACCAATGACCCAGACTTAGCTGATGCTAACTGTTAAATATTTAGGGCCAAACGCAAATTTTACCCCCAAATCCCCAAAATTTGCATCAAAAACCAAAAATTACATGTCCTATATGGTCCTCCATACTTTTACACCACTGCGCATGTGCAGTGTCAAGGAGGTCTCGAAGTTGGCGCCAAAAATCATTCTTACAACCAGTGCCTGGTAGGCGTTATGTACTCAGCGGGGAGGTAAGAGTTCCCAACTCATGGGAGGACCATCCCCATCTGGGTCATTGGTAAGTATAAAAAATATATAAATTGCTATAAATTTTTTAACATTTTTATACTGTACCAATGACCCAGACTTAGCTGAATAGTAAAAAGGTTGGAGAGCCTAGGACATAAAGGAAAATCCAATAGGCTCAACTACATATAATCGAATTATCCCCTCGAGGAGAAAATGAGAAATAGGCTTTACATGTATCTTTCTTATTTGTATCAAAAAAGAAAGACACAATACCATTCTGTAATTGAGAACAATAACATCAATGATCTCTATTAACATCCAGTATAACTCGTTATGCTAATTATTTTTAAAGGAAAGCCAATAAATAAAGGAAGTCCAGAGAAATGAGACTCTTTATACTCATTAACAGGGTCCGAAGATTGTATATTAACGCCCGTGTGAAATGTGACATATACAAATGTTTCACACCGAGCTACACTTTAAAAAATATTACATGGATGAGTAAACGTTAGCTTTACACTTTAAAACCATCCTGGTGCCGACTCGAACACCCCCCCCCCCCCCCCTTCCCCTTGCCCTGGGTCAAATACCCCAGAGCAAAGAGGGCAGCAGGACAAAGTCCCTGCTGAAGCAGAAAACCTGCATAACCATAGTTGCAACTGTTTAGTGGATGACATAAGCAACAGATAACGGACCTAAACAATGCAGATCTCCAGATATGGACTCCATATTTCTTAAGATAAAAAATTCGTGAAAGTGGAAGGCTGAGATCAATATGCAGCCTTCATTAGATCAGTAATAGCAACACTATTAGCGAAAACCCAAGAAGTAGATAGAGCCCTTATTTCATGAGCTGAAATATAAGCACAGACTGATGAGTTGAAGATAATTTATGATCAGCAGTACGGAAAGTTAATTGAATCCATCTAGCAATAGAATGGGCCGAAATGTGGAGGAAGCTTCCGCGGCATGTCCCACAACAGACACCTGAGTAGATTAATCCACGGTCTCTGTGGGGACAGAGACGCTACCACAGAATTGCAATGAGATTGATTTATCTTGAGCAATGTCTGCTGAATCAACGGCGCTGGAGGAAACACATATCCTCTCATTCCGTCTCACAAGATCAAAAGAGCGTCTACTGCAAACGCTCGAGGATCCGGACATGGTGACACATACGTCTGCAACTGATTGTTGAGATGCGTCGCAAATAAGTCTTTCCTTGGCTGCTCCCAGTGGTAGCAAATCTGATTGAATACTCGATTGTAGAGAGTCCATTCTGACGGCAACAAGCGACGCCTCCGTGAAAGGGAGTCCGCTAATACATTCAGACGACCCAGAAAATGACGGACCGATAGGAGAACCTGATGTTCTAGTACAAACAGAAGGATTCTTTCCATTAGCTTGAACAACGGAGTGGAATGCGTGCCTCCCTGATTCCGAATATACGCTACAAGTGTCGTATTGTCGGATAGAATTTGCACGTGTGCATTCAGAAAAACGTCCATCCAATGACGTAGTGCAAGTAAAATTGACATCATTCTTTGATGTTTATGTGCTTGATGAGGAACTGCGGATTCCAAGACCCTGGCACTTCAATCTGTTGGGCTCAATGTTGTGTCCCAACCTATTGACTGGCATCCGTAATAACTGTAAAACTTGGATCCGGAAATTGCAGTGGAACTCCCTGAGTTAACCACTGAATGTCTGCCGAAGTCTGAATCTCTTGTTTCACTTGATTTGACAAGAGAATGTCTGTATCGAGCGAATGAATCTTCACCCTCCAATACGGAGTCAGAAAGATTTGGAGAGGATGAGTGCGTAGCCGCCCCATTGGAATGAAATCTGCGGCGGCTCTGCACAAACCTATCCATCACATGAATTCTCTCGCTGTAACCATGTCTGAGTGAAGACAACAGCTAGCGTAACAACAGACTAACTTTGCTCTGGCTAACGGCAGACGAACGAGATTGTTGTGCGTCTCGAAGCTCATCCCCAGGTGGGTGAATGATCATCAGATCCGACTTCCCTTCGTTTAATATAAAACTGAGACGTCGGAGCAAAAAAAGCAGATTCTGCACATCGTTCTGAAGCGTTAACTCGTTGCTGTACCTCTGAAGAATATTGTCCAGATAGGGTGACGATAATGCAGACAAATGAGCTCGGAAATGATTCAATACTGACTTCATTATTCAAGTGAAAGCCCAGGGTGCTAGATTCAGACCAAAGCACATCGCTCGGAACTGATATACGACTCCTAGGACGGTGAAGCGAAGATACTTTCTGAATGCCGGATGTACCCTGACGTGAAAGTATGCATCCTTGAGATCTATGCTCGCAGCATAGACGTTCACTCGAATGCTCGCTCTGACCGATCAAATGGTCTCCATAAAGAATTTTGGGGCCACGATCAGCTTGTTTATCCAGCTCCGATCTATGACTGGACGGAACGAGCCATCTGGTTTCGGAACCAGAAAAAGATGGCTGTAGAAACCTGGAGATTCTTGGTTTTCTACAACCTCTATCATGTTCTTCACTAAAAGAGACTGGACTTCTGATAGAAGCGAGGCTCTTTTCTGCTGATTTTATGGAAGCTGAGTCCATCTTGGACGTCGAGTTAACGGAGGATCTCCTTTGAAGGACAGTTACAGTCCTTCCGATATAACCCCTCGAACTCAAGGGTCTTCCGTAAATTAATTCCCAATTGATTGAGAAACTCGACAGTCTTCCACCCACTGGAACGCGACAGAGGTTTAAACCATCACCTCTTGGATCTGTGAGGCTTGCGGAAGGAGAAACCACGTCCTCCACGGCCTGCACCTCGCCCCATCGACCTGGGGACGTCTGACCAGTTCTTTCAGCCAGAATTACGGCCCCTACCTGAGTCGCTACCTTGATGGTCTCTAGAGTAAGACCTAGAGGATGCATAGAAACCTCTATAGGAACTTCCCTGTGACGTATTCGCCCCAGAAGTGCCTGTCCTACTCTTCTCCGCTGACTCCGACTTATAGAAGCGGATTTGAATAGCAGAGAGTCTAAAGCTTTCTTAGTTATCCGATCATAGATTGCAGAAAGCTTGCCGTCGAAGAGAAGCTCTCCAGAGACCGGAGCGACTCTGAGAGAGTTATTCACCTTACTATCCACGCACATGGATGTAGCCAGGGCCGCATCACATGTAACCAACTCCAGATTGCCACTGAAAGGGCGGCGGAGTTATACGTGGAGAATGCTATGGCCCTCGAAAGAACTCTTAAGGAGGATCGTTCACCCTGGAATTCTTTCCTTTGATACGTAATGATAATGCTCTGGTAAGGTGAACTGCGTACGATAATGCGTCTAAGATAGCCATATTAGACGATATTGTCGTTTCCAACGTCATGGTTGGAATTGGCACAGACGACGGTATAGACAAATCTAGGTCTTCGGCCTGGTCGTTTAGACGCAGAGGAACTCTCGGAATGCCCTGTCCTGCCGTTTCAAATTATTCCATGAATTGATAAAAGGCAGACGTAGAGCACTTGCCGATAAGAAACCGGACTTGCCCGATAGGTAGCAAGTTTATATATAGCTTCATATAATAGTTCAAATGTCCCTGAGACATTTCTAGACTGTGACGGAAACTGAGGGACGAAGTCCCTAAACCGATTAAAGAAATCTACGTCAGAAAAATAGAGCCGGATGAACTCTATGGCAATTTATGTTGTTCCGAAAGGGAAAATTTCAACTACTCCGTATCCCTTTTGCCATCCAGATGGACCACTTGTAATTCTTGGTCGTCCGTGCCTGCACCTGCAGTGGAACGTACCGACCTAGCTTCTATGGATAATTCCTGATCCGACAGCTGTCGGTTGCTGGGATGCTGCGATAATTTGTGCTATCTGCGATAGCACGTCTGTAACGGAGGCCTGTGGAGCTGCGGTTTTACAACATTAAGCCGCTGGAAGCTCCTAAGACGCTGACTCCTGCATACTTCTTTATGCGAACGTCCGGAGTATGAAGGCCTTGTATCCTTGGCTACCAGATGGCGTGACCTGGTCACCGTGAATTCCTGGTCGGCGAGATTGACTGATATAACTGGTCACGTAGCCAAGGTGCGGTCGTGTGTGTTGCCGTGAGGATGAGGAAGCCAATAAAGCAGTCTCTCCGGACTGTCTATATCACGGAGCGTCCCGAGCGGTGGACGTATGCCCCGACTGAGGAACGTTCTGTACCACAACATCTGTACCCAGATGTTGTTGTACGAGAGAGGGACGTGCGGAGCTGGACGAGCTAGGAACCGGACTAGTAGGCTTCCTTCGTATACCATCCTCGTATCCATCGTCACTGGGCGTGCACATTGTATTTTATAGTGCTCGCATCACCCAAATCTCCTCCTGGACTGCAATGGTCGAACCCGGGTGCTGAGCCATTCGTTGAATGGTCGCTACACCGGGCGAGCTAGCGGACGCCAAAGCCGTCGATCCTACTTGGGACCTCTCAGGCAATTGACGTATCTGCATGAGCATTTTTGCCGCTAGCTTTTCATTTGACTGTGACGACGGAAGCACACTTTTCGAAGACATCACGGAAACAAAACACTGTTCTTGATCGTCAATGAGGCCTGTGGAGCCGCGGTCTTATGTAAATAGCCACTGGAAACTCCAGGGATATTCATTCCTGCATTTATATAATATGCGAACGTCCCAACTGGAAAGGCCTCATGTCCTTGGCGAGCGGATGGAGTGACCTGGTCGACGTGGAATCCCTGGTCGGCAAAGCAGGAGCTCCCTAGACATTCCTTCCTGCATATATATAATATGCGAACATCCCCCGGAAATCTGTGGTCACAAAGCCAAAGTGTGGTCGTGTGTGCTGATGTGAGGATGAGGAATCCAATAGAACAGCCACGTTGGACTGTCTATGCGACGGAGTGTCCCGAGCAGGAGGAGTGGAGGTATGCTCCGACTATCAATCGAACATACAACATCGCGGCGCAGATGTTGATGTAAGAGAGAGGGGGCCTCTCTCGTTCGCGGTCCGGATGGACCTGGACGAGCTAGGAACCGAACTAACAGGCTTCCTCCGTACTATCCTCTGTTCCGTCGTCACTGGGTGTGCACATGGTATGTTTATAGTGCTCACAACACCCGAATCTCCTTCCTGGACCGCAATGGACGATCCCGGGTGCTGAGCCATTCAGTGAATGGTCGCGACACCGGGCGAGCTAGCGGGCGACAACGCCGTCGACCCTACTTGGGGCCTCTTAGGCAATTGGCATATCTGCATGAGCACTTTTGCCGCTAGCTCTTCATTTGATTGTGACGATGGAAGCACACTCTTGGATGACATCACGAAAACATCACCCTATTCTTGTTCCTCTGAAAAAGAGAGTGAAAAACTAGAGTGACCCTGTGGAAAGAGGACCGGCATGGACCTCTCCCCCCTAACAACATACCGTGACACACGTCACCAACGTTTGTCATCCCAATTGATACACACTGAACAAGGGTTAGTGCGAGTACACTGACTACAATTAATACAGAAATCATGAGAATCAGAGGAAGATTTCCTACCATTACAATTTGAACAATAATTTTCATTGTGAAAAAAGTAAACAGTCATAGTACTTGCACCAACCCTTGAAAACAAAGATATATAATAAAATAATCCATTATAACACTGCGAAAAAATTATTCAAAAAGAAAAAAAATTTTGTCACAAGAGCCCAAGTTCCCAATGGAAACCCTGAGCCCAAATGGATCCCAAAAAAGCCTAAGTGTGGACAAAAATTTTAAATCATTTTGAAAAATTAATCTAACACATATGGACAATATTAATGAATCTTGCTATGAACTAAACTAAGCAGAAGACAAGTAATCACTTGAATCTTACCCCTCTAAGGATGCTGCAT
Source organism: Pictodentalium vernedei (assembly GCA_031216915.1). NCBI lineage: Eukaryota > Metazoa > Mollusca > Scaphopoda > Dentaliida > Dentaliidae > Pictodentalium > Pictodentalium vernedei. The sequence goes on from CM062297.1 coordinate 469,610,887, forward strand.
ACCAAATATCAAAAGCATTCATCTGCTGGATCTGAAGAAGAAGATTTTTAAAGAAAATTCCTCATTTTGAACAAAGTTATCATTCGGGCTCCCACAGTGAGCCCAAATATGAACCCAGAGACTTGGCTTCAACAAACTTGAATCTCACCCCCTAAGAATGCTGCATGCCAAATATCAAAACATTCTGACTGCTAAATCTGAAGAAGAAGATTTTTAAAGAAAAATTCCTCATATTAACTAAGTTATAATTCGGGCTCCCACAGGGAGCCCAAATATGGACCCAGGGACTTGGCTTTAACAAACTTGAATCCCCCCCCCCCCTTCCCTCCCCCCCCCCCCCCCCCCCCCCCCCCCCCAGGATGCTACACACCACATACCAAAACATTCCGACTGCCGGATCTGAACAAGAAGATTTTTAAAGAAAATTCCTCATTTTGAACTAAGTTACTATTCAAGCTCCCACAGTGAGCCCAAATATGGACCTGGGGACATGGCTTGAACAAACCTGAATCTCACCCCCAAGGATGCTGTATACCAAATATTAAAACATTCTGACTGCTAGATCTGAAGAAGAAGATTTTTAAAGAAAATTCCTCATTTTGAACTAAGTTATCATTCAAGCTCCCATAGTGAGCCCAAATATGGAACTATGGACAAGGCTTGAACAAATTGAATCTCACCCTCCTAAGGATGCTGCATACCAAATATCAAAACATTCCAACTGCTGGATCTTGAGAAGAAGATTTTTAAAGAAATTTGCCTGAAATGCACTAAGTTCAAATTCGGGCTCCTATACTGAGCCCAAATATGAACCCATGGGGCCGATTGGTAAAAACTTGAATCAGATCCACCCCACAATGTTGCATACCAAATATCAAAAGATTCTGCCTGCTGGATCTGGAGAAGAAGATTTTTTAAGAAATTTGCCTGAAATGCACTAAGTTCAAATTTGGGCTTCTATAGTGAGCCCAAATATGAATCGAGGGGGCCGATTTTAACAAACTTGAATCTGACTCCCCTAGAGATGATGTATACCAAATAGGAAAGAATTCTGCCTGGTGGATCTGAAGAAGAAGATTTTTTTTGAATTTTGGAAAGAAATTCATGGGTGCTATCCGAGTTATGCCCCTTGTGGTGCCCCCTGTGGGTACGGCAAGTTTCTTTGTATACGTTTGAATTGACATATAATGGGGAACATGCACACCAAATGTGGTTCAATTTGATCCAGTAGTTTGTGAAGAGTAGTCGTTTATGTAAAGTTCACGACGGACGACGACGGACGACAACGGACGGCAAGTGATAAGTTAAGCTCCCTTCGGTGAGCTAAAAATATGGCCCTACAACATCGGTAGCAGATGCACATCATTAACATACCTATGTACTGTTGTTAATACTCTTGTTAAAGAGCTATTACTGAAGGCAATCATACCCCCCTGCAGTGCTGGACCGATGAAGCATACATAAGGAAAGACCACATGAAAAATATGCAGGCAACTTTTGTAAAACATGTGCTGGGGTGTCTTAACACAAGGATCCCTCATACCAAACTTCCCTGAAATCCATGCTCTCACTGCTAAGATATCGGATAGATTGATGGACGGATGATCTGACAGACAGATGGATGCATGTAATACAGTATAACCCTCATTCTCTTCAAGAGTGGGGGTATAAAAAACATTCACCACATTTTAAACCATGACTGTTGGGTGCATTTCGTATTACCCAACACACAAAACAGCATCACACAAAAAAGAGGAAATAGATCACCAAGGTGACACATTCTCTTAAATATGTATACTTTTTATACTTAATTGAAGTTAATCAGGGTATAAATACAGGACACAAGTAGAGTACAGGAAGGGGAATCCACAACCGTGATTGGAGTTTTTCCTCTACATGTATTTCGCTTTCAGCCACAGTACTCGTAAAACATCTGGAAAACTTGAACTCAGTTGCTGATTGCTGTTCTCTATACTCGTCCCTCATTGTGTTCTCACTGTTCTGACTTATTTATCTCACCTGGCTAAAACTAGAGTGAGCTACTTTTCATCTGTCATCTTTGTAGTAGCTGATGTCTCAACACTACATGTAGGCAGCATTCAATACATGATACCATCCAAGCTCAGCTCCTTTAACACATTCATATCAAATTCCTGACATTTATATGTAGTATCTGAAAAAAAAAATAGTGTTTATTAATTGGGGTTTAGTGACACTTGACAACCATGATCACATCGTGTCAAACAGTTCTACAGACTGAGGAAGCCAGAGTTCCCAAAGAGAACCACTGAGCAGTGGCAAGCAATTGTCCGATTCCCCAACGTACTAACTCTGCACAAACAGGGTTTGCACTCGTTGAAAACAAGTGCACCATTGATATGCAGTATACCTTAGTACACAACATCACCATGCCACCTTCATGGGCAATTGGAATTAAGGGCCTTGCCTAAACACAGGTTTATTAATTTATTGGTGTTTAAGGTCACATATTTCTTCACAATGACTAATCATGACCACAACAAGGATATAAAGTTCAGTTTAGCCTATCGTTAAAACCCACATTACCTATTTTAGAGAACTTCCACACCAGGTATTGGTGACTGGGTATGAATTTACCAGAAAAACTGAGTTTGTTTACCTCAGGAAACAAGCATTGCTTCCCTTCAAGAAGTTCCCACAGGTGGTATTTCGCCATTAAAAAAATCTTACAAGCAATTTTGCTGATTTTTTTGGCAAGGAAGGTTTTTAACTCCATACATGCCACTGGCAGATATTCCTGCCCAGGGGTGGTATTCATAAAGCATCTTAAGTCAAAGATTTGGTTTAAGTAAATTCTTAAGTAGTCCATATTTTGCTTAGCAATTTCTTATGTTTTAAGTTTTGCTTAAGTCGTATTCATAAAAGTTAAGTATACTTAAAATTTTGCTTAACTTTAAGACACCCCCATGTTGTCTTAATTTTTAAGCAAAGTGGTAAGAATACTTTAGAATTTGTTTAGCAAAAACAATGTGGAGGACTTTCAATCGACAGATTCACCACCTCAAGAGAATTGTGGCGTCCCACAGATGCCAGCAAATATTTCGTGACAGATTACACCCACTGGAAATATACAATGATCATGAGCTTGTGAGAAGGTATCGGTTTGACAAGGAGGAGTCCATCTTAGTATTATCTGCTTTGACTGATAAGGATATTTCTCCTTCCACAGAGAGCAATCACAGAATCCCTGTGTTGTTACAAACATGTATTGCTTTGAGATATTTTGCTACTGGCTCCATGCAGCTTGGGAATTATGATATATTTGGAATTAGTCAGAGTACTTGTTCGCGAGTTATTGACAGGGTATCCACGGCACTATCAAAGCCGGCTGTTGTTAAACAATTTATAAAAATTCCGACGTGTATTGAAACAATTAAAAAAATCCAGCAATAGGATCAGCGATCCAGAAGTCCAGAAGTTTTGACATTAAATTCTGAAGAAATAAGCTATTTGTAGCAACAGTGACCTTGACTTTGGGGCGTGAGACTCTGAAATCGATAGGAGTTGTATGTTTGGTAAAGGTGCGTCAAATAGAACTAAAGTTATTGCCCGGAAACCAATTTGTCATAAAATATTCTATTTATAGTAACAGTGACCTTGACCTTGGAGTCCCAGACTCCAAAATCAATAGGTGTCTTCCCGTCCAGTAGGGTAACCTCTGGTATAAGTTTGGTAAAGGTGCATCAAATAGAACTAAAGTTATTGCCCAGAAACCAATTTGTCACAAAATATTCTATTTATACTAATAGTGACCTTGACCTTGGAGACCCAGACTCCGAAATCAATAGGTGTCTTCCCTTCCCATAAGGAAACCCCTGGTATAATTTTGGTAAAGGTGCGTCAAATAGAACTAAAGTTATGGCCCGGAAACCAATTTGTCACAAAATATTCTACTGATAGTAACAGTGACCTTGACCTTGGGGCCCCAGTCTCCAAAATCGTTAGGTTTCTTCCCTTCCTATAGGGTAACCTGTGGTATAAGTTTGGTGAAAATATATGGAACAGAACTAAAGTTATTGCCCAGAAACCAATTTGTCACAAAATATTCTATTTATAGTAACAGTGACCATGACCTTGGAGTCCCAGACTCCGAAATCAATAGGTGTCTTACCTTCCTATAGGGTAACCTCTGGTATAAGGTTGGTAAAGGTGCGTCAAATAGAACTAAAGTTATTGCCGGAAACCAATTTGTCATAAAATATTCTATTTATAGTAACAGTGACCTTAACCTTGGAGTCCCAGACTCCAAAATCAATAGGTGTCTTCCCTCCCTGTAGGATAACCTCTGGTATAAGTTTGGTAAAGGTACGTCAAATAGAACTAAAGTTATTGCTCGGAAACCAATTTGTCACAAAATATTCTATTTATAGTAACAGTGACCTTGTCCTTGGGGCGTGAGGCTCTGAAATTGATAGGTGTCTTCCTTTCCTATAGGGTAACCTCTGGTGTAAGTTTGGTAAAGGTGCATCAAATAGAACTAAAGTAGAACTAAATATTGCCCGGAAACCAATTGTTTACGACCGCCACCTCATCAAAGTATAAGTCAAGTTTGACTTCGTCAAAACTCGACTAAAAATCCCAAATGATTTCCATGGTATCACCTCGTTTCCTTCGGTTGTGGGTGTAATTGATGGAACTCACGTAAGAATGTGTTTGTATCAGGGTCGGATACAAGCACATTCCTTTCGCATGAGTTCCATTTTTTTTCTTTTGGTTCATCCGTACGAATAAATAGTTCATTGTATATTCGTTTACATTCTTGACTTATCCCCAATATACTGTAAGATAAAATGATTATTACCATTATGTGGATGCACAGAATATGTATCCGTGTCTTGCTCCGGTTCTAAGGGTAATCACGACAAGTCTTCGACGCGTCGTGATCTGCCCTTAGAACCCGGAGCTCAACTCGGATACATATTTTGTACATCCACATAATGGTAATAATCTCTATTTATCACATACCTTTTAACCCTTTCGTAACTCAAGCCAAACTGGCCCCCAGACTTGGGATATTGGGGTAAATTTCGGGATCATCTCATCCGTTAGGTAAATGTATAAAAAGTCCCATTCATTTGGATTGTCAGGTAAGTCCAGATTTATCTTCCCAGCTTCAGAACATGGGATATCTAGTGGAACAAAATCTGTACATTTTTCCCCCAGCTCCCTCGTATTCTGCCATGTTGCTGATGAGCACTTCATTTTCTGCTGCGTCCCCTCCCACTGGCCAGTCCAATTCCAGACATTGAAGGACTCTCTACGTCATCTGGGTTATTACTGCCAACATCATCTGAACATCCAGCATTCATAGTAGTGTCATGTGTGTCAGCTTGATTTGAGCCAGAGTGTACAGCAGAATCCTGTCCACGTTGCTATCACAAGTCATATTCGTTCGTGGAATTAAATGTACTGTGATTCGGGTGCAATATGCGCTAAAACTGTACCCAATCAACTAAAGAGAAACAACTCTAAATTCATTCGGGCATGAAATTACTTCTGTGGACCAATAGAGATAGCACACATTGTCTGAGGTAGATGCATTACTATGTCATCGGCGCGCAGTGTGCTGACGGGTTTGTAGTGTCAGTTTACCACTGGCACAGAGTGCGCCGACGAGGCACGAAAGGGTTAATGTAAAACACTGGATTTCCCCTGTCCTGCTTGTATGATAAAAATAAAGTTGTATCACACATGTGGTGATACAAAACACATTCGATTTCATTTCCAATGTAAACAGAGAAAGGGCCCCTCTAAATAAATCATGTCATCATTGGTCGAATGCATCGAAGTCAAGATCGATTGGAAATTCCAAGTTCCTCCAAGGTCCATTAATCTGAGGTGCCAAAATGTTCTGATGAGCTCCAAATCGCATTCATAAACTGATTTTTGTCAAATAAACTGCATTGTGGGATGGCACAAATAGATTCATAAAGATTGCAAACTAAGATTAGGCATCAAGCCCTCCCAAAATAGGGCACAAGAGGTGCCCAAAAGGGCACAGTTGCTCATAATTGCATTCATCAACTGATTTTTGTCAAATAAACTGCATTGTAGGGTAGTACAAATAGATTCATGGATATTGCCACCAAGATTGGGGATCAGACCCTCCTAAAATTGGGGACCAGAGGTGCCCAAGAGTGCCAATTTACTCAAAATCAAATATATCAACAGATTTTTTTCAAATACACTGCATTGTAGGGTGACACAAATAGATTTATGAAGTTTTCCACATAGACTGGGCATTGGACCTTCCCAAAAGTGGGCAGCAGAGGTGCCCAAAAGTGCCAAATTACTCAAAATCTCATTTATCAAGTGATTTTCATCAAATAAACAGCATTGTGGGGTGGAACAAAGAGACTCATGAAGATTGCCATCAACATTGGGGTTAGACCATTCCAAAATTGGGCAACAGGAGTGGTCTAAAAATGCCCAGTTGCTCAAAATCGCATTCATCAACCCATTTTTGAAACTGCATTGTGGAGTAGCACAAAGATTGGGCATTGGACCCTCCCAAAATTGAAGATCAGTGCTGCTCTAAAGTGTGGAGTCACAAAAAAATTGAAATCATCAAGCGATTTTTCCAAATAAACTACATTGTGGGGGTAGAGCAAATAGATTCATGAAGATTGTAACCAAGAATGGGCATTAGACCCTCCCAAAACTGGGCACAAGAGATGCTCAAAAGTGCAGATTTGCTTAAAATCGCATTCATCAACCGATTTTTGCCCAATAAACTGCATTGTGCAGTGGCAAAAAAAGAATCAAGAAGATTATCAGTATAATTGGGCATCAGACCCTCTCAAAAAGGGCACTAGAGGTGCCCAAAAGTGCCAAGTTGCTCAAGATAACATTCATCAACAGATTTTCACCAAATAAACTGCATGGTGGGGTAGCACACATAGATTTATGAAGTTTGCCACCAAGATTGGGGATCAGATCCTTCCAAAATTGGGCACCAGGGGTTCCCAAAGTGCAAAGTTGCTTAAAATCATATTCATCAACCAATTTACACTCAATAAACTGCATTGTGGATGGCTCAAATAGATGCATGATGATTGCTATCAAGATTGGGCATCAGACCCTAGCAATATCAGGCACCAGAGGTGCCCAAAAGTTCAGAGTTGCTCAAAATCATATTCATCAAGCAATTCCTACCCAAATAAATTGCATTGTGGGGTTGCACAAATAGATTCATGAAGATTGCCACCAAGATTGGGGATCTGACCCTCCCAAAATTGGGGACCAGGGGTGCCCAAAAGTGCCGATTTACTCAAAATGAAATTCATCAATAGATTTTTTTCAAACACACTGCATTGTAGGGTGGCACAAATAGATTCATGAAGTTTTCCACAAAGATTGGACATTGGACCTTCCCAAAATTGGGCAGCAGATGTGCCCAAAAGTGCCAAATTGCTCAAAATCTCATTCATCAAGTGATTTTCATCAAATAAACTGCATTGTGGGGAGGTACAAATAGTCTCATGAAGATTGCAATCAAACCCTTCCAAAATTGGGCAACAGGGATGTCCCAAAAATGCCAAGTTGCTCAAAATCGCATTCATCAACCAATTTTTGAAACTGCATTTGGGGGCGGCACAAATAGACTCACGAAGATTCCCACCAAGATTGGACATTGGACCCTCCCAAACTTGGGCATCAGAGGTGCCCAAAAGAGAAGAGTTGCTCAAAATTACATTCATCAACTGATTTTAACCAAATAAACTGCATTGTGGGGTGGCACAAATAGATTCAAAATTGCCACCAAGATTGAGCATCACACCCTCCCAAAATTGGGGATTAGTGGTGCTCAAAAGTGCTAAGTCACTAAAAATTAAAATCATCAAGCGATTTTTGCCAAATAAACTGCATTGTGGAGGTGGTGCAAATAGATATATGAAGATTGCAACCAAGGTTGTGCATTAGACCCTCCCAAAACTGAGCACAAGTGGTGCTCAAAAGTGCCGAGTTGCTTAAAATTGCATTCATTAACCGATTTTTGCCCAATAAACATCATTGAGCAGTGGCACAAAGAGAATCAAGAAGATTGTCAGTAAGATTGGGCATCAGACCCTCCCAAAAAGGGCACCAGGAGTGCCCAAAAGTGCCAAATTGCTCAAAATCTTATTCCTCAACAGATTTTCTCCAAATACACTGCATTGTGGGGTGGCACAAATAGATTAATGAAGCTTTCCACCAAGATTGGGCATCAGACCTTCCCAAAATTGGACACAAGAGGTGCCCAAAAGTACCAAGTCACTTTAAACCGCATTCATCAACTGATTTGTGCCACATAAACTGCATTATGGGGCGGCACAAATAGATTCAAGAAGACTTCAAACCAAGATTGGGCATCAAACCCTCCTAAAATTGAGCACAAGAGGTGCCCAAAAGTGTAGAGTTGCTCAAAATCACATTCATCAGCCGATTTTTACCAACTAAACTGCATAATGTGGGGTGGAACAAATAGATTCATGAAGATTGCCCCCAAGATTGACCACCACAGGTGCCCAAAAGTGCTGAGTAGATCAAAATCGCATTCATCAACTGATTTTTACGAAATAAACTGCATTGTGGGGTGACACAAATATTGATTCATGAAGATTGCAAACTAAGATTGGGCATCAAACCCTCCCAAAATTTGGCACAGGAGGTGGCCAAAAACGCAGAGTTGCTCAAAATCTCATTCACCAGATGATTTTAGTTAAATAAACTGCATAATGTGGGGTGGAACAAATAGATTCAAGAAGATTGCAACCAAGATTGGGGATCAGACTCTCCCAAAATAGGGACACCCAGGGTGCCCAAAAATAACAAATGCCCAAAATAGCATTCATCAACCAATTTTTGCCGCGCAAACTGCATTGTGGGCTGGCACAAAAGGAATTATGAAGATTGCCCATCAGACCTTCCCAAAATTGGTGACCAGGGGTGCCCAAAAGTGCAGAGTTGCTCAAAATCACATCATCAATGGATTTTCGCCAAATAAACTGCATTCCAGGGTGGTACAAATACATTCATGAAGCTTTTCATCAGGATTGGGCATTGGACCCTCCCAAAATTGGGAACCAAAAGGTGCCCAAAAGTGTAGAGTTGCCCAAAATCACATTCATCAACGTATTTTCGCCAAATAAACAGCATTCTGGGGTGGTACAAATAGATTCATGAAGCTTTCTACCAGGATTGAGCATTGGATCCTCCCAAAATTGGGAACCAGAGGGTGCTCAAAAGTGCAGAGTTGCTCAAAATCAAATTCACCAACTGATTTTTTCACCAAATAAACAGCATTGTGAGGTGGCACAAATAGATTCATAAAGTTTTCAACCAAGATTACGCATCAGGCCTTCCACAATTGAGCACCAGGGTACCCAAAAGTGCCTAGATGCTCAAAATAGCATTCATTAGTTGATTTTCACCAAATAAACTGAATTGTGGGGTGGCACAAATAGATTCATGAAGATTGCCACCGCAATTGGGCATCGCACCCTCCCAAAATTGGGGTCAGGAGTGCCCAAAAGTGCAAACTCATTCAAAATCACATTCACCAACTGATTTTTGCCAAATACATGGTATTGTGGGGTGGCACAAATAGATTCATGAAGCTTTAAACTAAGATTGGGCATCAGTCCATCCCAAAATTGGGCACCGGGAGTGCCAGAATGTGCCAAATTGCTCAATCTTATTCATCAACCAATTTTGGCCAAATAAACTACTTTGTACAAAGAAGTGGCACACACAGATTCAAGAAGACTGAGGATCAGGTCCTTCAAAATTGATCACCAGAAGCTCCCAAAGTGCAAAGTTGCTCAAAATCGCATTCGTCAACCAATTTTCACCCAATAAACTGCATTGTGGGGTGGCACAAATAGATTCATGATGATTTCTACCAAGATTGGGCATCAGACCTTCCTAATATCAGGCACCAGGGGTGCCGAAAAGTGCCATTTCCACCCAAATAAATTACTGCATTGTGGGATAGCGCAAATAGATTCAAGAAGATTGCCACCAAGATTGGGCATCAAACTCTCCCAAAATTGGGGATCAGGCAGCACTGCATTGTGGGGCGGCACAAATTGGTGCCCAATTTTTGAGGGTCTGATATCCAATCTTGATGGAAAGCGTCATAAATCTGAGGTGCAAAAAAGTCCTGCGTAGCTCCAAATCGGATTCATCAAGTGATTTTTGCCAAATAAACTGCTTTGTGGGATGACACAAATAGATTCATGAAGATTGCAAACTAAGACTGAGCATCCCTCCCAAAGTTTGGTACAAGAGGTGCCCAAAAGGGCACAGTTGCTCAAATTCACATTCATCAACTGATTTTTGCCAAATAAACTGCATTGTGGGGTAGTACAAATAGATTCAATGAGATTACCACCAAGATTGCCTTCATCAAGTGATTTTTATCAAATAAACTGCATTGTGGGGTGGCACATATAGATTCCTGAAGATTGTCATCAAAATTGGGCATTGAACACTCCCAAAACTGGGCACCAGGGATGACCAAATGTGCAGAGTTGCTCAAACTTGCATTTATCAACTGATTTTCGCCAAATAATCTGCACTCTGGGGTGGTACAAATAGATTCATTAACATTGTCATCAAGATTGGGCAGCAGACTCTGCCAAAATTGGGACACCATGAGTGCCCAAAAGTGCAAAGTTGCTCAAAATCGCATTCATCAAACAATTTTCGCCAAGTAAACTGCATTGTGGGGGTAGCGCAAATAGATTCATGAAGATTTCAACCAAGATTGGGAATTTGACCCTCCCAAAACTGGGCACAAGAGGTGCTCAAAAGTGCAGAGCTGCTTAAAACCAAATTCATCAACTGATTTTGGCCCAATAAACCACATTGTGCAGTGGCACTCATGGACTCATGAAGATTGTCAGTAAAATTGGGCATCAGACCCTCCCAAATAGGGCACCTGGCAGACCCAAAAGTGCTCAGTTGCTCAAAATAACATTCATCAACAGATTTTCGTCAAATACACTGCATTGTGGGGTGGCACAAATAGATTAATGAAACTTTCTTTCCTCCAGGATTGGGCATCAGACCCTCCCAATATTGGGCACCAGGGTGTCCAAACCTGCTGAGTAGCCCAAAATCGCATTCATAACAGATATTTGACAAATAAACAGCATTGTAGGGTGGACAAATAGATTCATGAAGACTGCCATAAAGATTTGGCATTGGACCATCCAAAAATTGGGAACCAGGGTGCTCAAAAGTGACGAGTTGCTCAAAATTGCATTCAGCAACCGATTTTTGAAAATTAAATTACATTGTGGGGTGGCACTATTCATGAAGCTTCCCACCAAGATTGGGCATTGGACAATCCCCAAATTGGGCACCAGGGGTGCTGAAAAGTGACAGGTTGCTCAAAACAACATTTGGCAACCAACTTTCATCAAATAAACTGCACTGTGGGGTGGCACAAATAGATTCATGAAAAGTGCCGAGTTGCTCAAAATTTCATTCATCAACCGATTTTTGTCAAATAAATGACATTGTGGGGTGACACAAATAGATTTATGAAGCATCCCATGAAGACTGACCCTCCTCAAATTGGGCACCAGAGTTGCCAAAAAAGTTCAGAGTTGTTCAAAATTTCATTCATCAACCGATTTTCACAAAATAAACTGTACTGTGGGCTGGCACAAATAGATTCATTAAGTTTACTACCAAGATTTGGAATAGGATTCTCCCAAATGTGCGGAGTTCCTCAAAATTGCATCCATCAACCAATTTTTGGCAAATAATCTGCATTGTGGGGTGTCACAAATAGACTGATGAAGATTGCCACCAAGATTGAGTATCAAACCCTCCCATTTTTGAGAAACCAGGGGTGCTAAAAAGTGTGAGTTGCTCAAAATCGCATTAATCAGTCAATTTTTGCCAAATAAACTCCATGGTGGGGTGGCAGAAATAAATTCATTAAGACTGAGATTTGGCCTGAGATTTGGCCTCAGACCTCTCACAATTGGGAATCCGAGGTGCCCAAAAGTGGAGTTTTGCTCAAAATTGTATTAATCAACTGGTTGGTATGAATAAACAGCACTGTGGGGTGGCAGAAATCGATTCATCAAGATTGCCACCATGATTAGGCATCCAATCCTCCACAAAATGGGCACTGGGATGCCCAAAAGTGCAGAGTTGCTCAAAATTGCATTCATCAACTGATTTTTGCCAAATCACCTGCATTGTGGTGTGGCACAAATATACAACTCAAAGTTTGCTAAGCACCAAATATTTGACACATCATTGTGAAATTTGCTTGTGACATATTTGTGATATTTTTGGTGGATATGATTGAAGAATGTATTAAGATGGTCCCTAATCTTTACATTAGCTCTCTTGGCAGGCCGACTTTTCATGACAGTCATGACTACATGTACATGACATGTGTAGGGTATTCAATCTTCATTTTAACACAAACCCTTATGATTTAATGATTGAATATGGCAAATGCAAATGTAAGAAGACATTTGACTGAAGCAGAAATGTGGTGGGCTGTAGTGATGGTGGAGCGAGGGGCTATCCATTGTCTGGTTGGTGAAGCCCTTGGTGTGCACCATACAGTGATCACCAGAGCCTGGGCAAGATTTCAGCAGTATGGTACACCGGTAAGATGGCATGATGGTGGCAGAGAGAGGGCAACATCTGCAGCTGAAGACCAGTGTTTGATCATTCAGGCCCATAGGAACCGCTTTGCCACAGCAACCCAGCTTCGCAGTGACCTTCAGAATGCATCTGGGGTAAATGTTTCGACGTTGACTATCCGGGGGCAAAGTTGCACGAAGGTGGTCTCCGATTGAGAAGACCAAGTATTCGCATTCTGCTGCCCCAGAACCACCACCAGGCATGATATAAATGGGCCATGGACCATGTTGGATGGACCAAAGAAGATTGGGGACCTGTCTTTTTTACAGATGAGTCAAGGTACTACCTAGACCACACAGATAGGCGTTCATGGGTATGGAGAAGACCAGGACAGCGATTCCATGCAGCCAACATTGGCCACTATGGTGGATGGTTAATCATGGTCTGGGGCGGCATCAGCAGGGATGGACATACAGAGCTCTGCGTCCTTGAATGTGGTACACTGACTACACAGTGGTATATTGATGAGATCCTGGATGTCCACGTCAGATTGTGTGCAGGTGCAGTTGGTGATAGATTGATTCTGATTGATGATAATGTCAGTCCTCATGTTGCCCATGTTGTCAGGGAGTACCAACATAGGGAGGGTATTGAGCATATGGACTGGTCAGCAAGATCCCATGACCTCAATCCAATCAAGCATGTCTGGAATGAGTTGCAGCTTGCAATTTCAGCCCATCCAGTCCAGCCAAGAAGTGTCCAGGAGCTTGGTGCCATGCTGGTCTAAAAATGGAACAACATCCCAGAAAGGACAACCATGAACCTGAGTGGGAGCATGAGAAGGCATTGTCAAGCTGTAATTAACAATAGTGAGTCTCATACTCGATATTGAAACCATACCATAACTTTTTGGCAAATTTAAAAATTTCCTCTTTTACCAAGCATATCCAGTTTCCATGGTTATCGTATTCAAAAGCTAAAAAATAATGTCAAACACAAATAAAATCTTAATTTCTGTACCTAAATGATTAAAGATATAATTAAATAAAAAATATATACACTTTTCATTATAATATTTCAACTAAAACGAAAAACAGATAGTTGGATATACTTAGATGTGTGTTTGTTTGTTTATTGGTGTTTAAGGTCACATACTTATGCACAATGGCTAATCGTGACCGTGACAGTTTTACGGGTGGAGGAAGCCGGAGTACCCGGAGAGAACCACCGAGCAACGACGAGCAGCTGCCAGCTCCCCAACATCGTAACTCTGAACTCTGCACCGTAGCACAGGCAGGGTTAGATTGGGTGAAGACATGCGCACCATCGACATGCAGTACGCCTCAGTACACAGCGTCATCGTGCCCCCATGTAGGCAATCGGGGTGAAGTGTCTTGCCCAAGGACACAACGCGGTTGCCACAGGTGGGATTCGAACCGAGGACCTCTCGGCTTGCAGCCTGCACCTCTACCAACTGAGCCACATATACTTAGATAGATAGCAAACTTGGAATAGTATATATTCATAAAGATTGCCACAAAGACTGGGCATTAGTCTCTCTCTAAAGAGGACCCCATCGTGCTCAAAAGTGCCAAGTTGCTCAAAATCACATTCATAAACCGATATTTGCCAAATAACCTTGTGTGTTGGGTTGCAGAAATAGATTTATGAAGATTGCCACCAAGACTGGGCATTGGCCTCACACAAAATTGAGCACCAAGAGTACCCAAAAGCACTGCATTGCTAAAAATCACATTCATGAACCGATTTACACCAAATAAACCACATTGTAGGATGGCACTAACAGATTCATGAAGCTTCCAACAATGATTGGGCACTGTACCCTCCAAAAATTGGGCACCAGGGTAAAATTGGGCACCACGGGGTCCCAAAAGTGCAGATTTGCTCAAAATTGCATTCATCAATTGATTTTTGACAAATAAACTACATTGTTGGGTGGCACAAAGAGATTTCGAAGATTGCCACGAAGACTGGGCATCAGCCCTCAACAAGTTTGGGCACCAGAAGTGGCAAAAAGAGATAAGTTGCTCAAAGTTGCATTCATCGAGAAATTTTCGCCAAATAAATAGCATTGTGGTATGGCACAAATAGATTCATCAAGATTTCCACCAAGATTTGGCATAGGACACTCACAACATTGCACACTTCAAGTGTCCAAAAGTTCAGAGTTGCTCAAAATCGAACTCATCAATAGATTTTTGCCAAATAAACTGCACGGTTGGCTGCCACAAATAGATTCATGAATTCTGCCACCAAGATTGGCATTCAACTCTCCCATTTTTGGGGCACTAGGGCTGCCCAAAAATGTAGTGTTGCTCAAAAGTTAAAAAATTTAGAGTAATTTATATATTTTTTATACTTACCAATGACCCGACTTAGCTGGTGCTAACTCCTAAAATTCTAGGACCAAATTTTGCCCCCAATCCCCAAAATTTGCATCAAAATCTGAAATTTCAATGTCCTATGTGGTCCTCCATACTTTTATCCACTGCGCATGCGCAGTGTCAAGGAAGTCCCGAAATTGGAGCCAATTCTCATTCTTACAACCAGTGCCTGGTAAGTGTTATGTAATCAGCCGGGAGGTATGAGTTCCCAACTCATGGGAGGGCCATCCCCATCTAGGTCATTGGGAAGTATAAAAAAAAATATAAATTACTATAAATTTTTTAACATTTTCATACTGTATCAATGACCCAGACTTAGCTGAATAGAAAAAAGGCTGGAGGGCCTAGGACATAAAGTTAAATCCAATAGGCTCAATTACATGTAAACAGAATTATCCCCTCAAGGAGAAAAAGGCTTTATGTGCATCTTTCTTGTTTATCTCAAAATATAGAACCTTAGTAAGCACGCTCACATACCCCACACGCTCCGATATTTCAAGCTCTAATCATTTTTTAAAAATAAACATAGATTCTAGGAATACTGCAGAAAACAGTGTTCTGTAGTTTCAACGGTACTGAAAGAATTCAAGCAGAATTAATTTTAACTGAAATGTGGAGCCATGTTAAGATTTAATGATACCAACCTTTTTAAATCCACTTTGATCTTTCCAACACACATTGTAAATAATGTAAGGTCACACTAGGTCTTTGCTGATAAAATTACTTTAGTGTACACTTGTTTATAAAAAAGGTGTCAGATTTAGAATTGCTATCCCAAATAACAGTGTTCATACACAAAAAGTGAAATAGATTATTGTTTTACTTCATGAACAAATTCGAAGTCGCTTCATATTCTAATCCTGAATGTAAGTCATTGTGGTAGACTCACATACTAAAATGGCCGTAATTTCGATAATATCTGAAAGCGTGTAGAAAATAAGTCCGGAAAACTGTAATTTTGATGAACTTTTCAAAGTCGAAGGGCCGTAATTTTGTAAAAAATCAGTGGAGCAGAACAAAGTGCAAACTTGATCTGTAGGCCACCATGTTAGACAAACATACCAAAAATCAGCTCAATATCTGGAAGCATGTAGAGAAAAAGCTAATTTTGATGAACTTTTCAAAGTCTATGGGGCCGTAATTTTGGTAAAAATCAGTGGAGCGGAACAAAACCCAAACTTGTTCTGTAGGCCACCATGTTAGACTAACATACCAAAAATCAACTCAATATCCGGAAGCGTGTAGGAAAAAAGTCCGCAAAACTGTAATTTTGATGAACTTTTCAAAGTTCAAGGGCCGTAATTTCGGTAAAAATCAGTGGAGCGGAACAAAATGCAAACTTGATCTGTAGGCCACGATTTCCGACTAACATACCAAAAATCAGCTCAATATCTGGAAGCATGTGGAAAAAAAAGTCTGGAAAACTGTAATTTTGATGCATTTTTCAGAGTGCAAGGGCCGTAATTTCGGTAAAAATCAGTGGAGCAGAACAAAACGCAAACTTGTTCTGTAGGCCACCATGTTAGACTAACATACCAAAAACCAGCTCAATATCTGGATGCGTGTAGGAAAAAAGTCCGCAAAACTGTAACTTTGATGAACTTTTCAAAGTTCAAGGGCCGTAATTTCGGTAAAAATCAGTGGAGCGGAACAAAATGCAAACTTGATCTGTAGGCCACCATGTCAGACTAACATACCAAAAATCAGCTCAATATCTGGAAGCGTGTAGAAAAAAAGTCCGGAAAACAAGTAGGACTGACTGACGGACGGACCAGTCAAAAACATTATACCCCTGCAACTTCGTTGCGTGGGGTATAAAAAGAAATACACAATACCATTTCGTAATTGTGCACAATAACATCAATGATCTCTATTAACATCCACTATAACCCATTATACTTTTTTTTTAAAGGAAAGCCAATAAATATAGTCCCATGAATGAGACTCTTTATGCTTATTAAAAGTGTCCGGGTATTGTATATTTACGCTCATATGGCATGCGACATATACAAATGCTTCACATAGAGCTACACTTTAAAAATATTACATGTATGAGATAAACATTAGCTTTACACTTTAAAACCATCCCGGCACCGACTCGGAATTACTGACTCCAGAGGAGGTATTCCCTTGCTTTTCACAATAAAGCAGGTGATATAAGGGAACACCATCACTCCCCCTTCCCCTTGCCCTGGGTCAAATACCCCAGAGCGAAGAGGGCAGCAGGACAGAGTCACTGCTGGAACAGAAAGCCTGCATAACTATAGATGCAACTGTTTAGTGGACGACATTCTGAACAGCAGATAATGGACCTAAACAATGCAGGTGGCCAGAAATGGACTCAATATTTCTAAGATAAAAATTTGTGAATGTGGAAGGCTGAGGCCAATATGCAGCCTTCATCAAATCGGCAATAGCAACACTATTAGCATAAGCCCAAGATGTAGGCAGCGCTCTTACTTCATGTGGTGAAATCTTAAGCACAGACTGCTGAGTTGAAGATAATTTTTCATAAGCAGTGCGGATAGTTAATTGAATCCACCTTGCAACAGAATGGACCGTAATGTCCCTTCTATTCGGCAGCAGAGACAGAAACGTTTTAGTCCCTTTCTGATAAACTCAGATCTGTGTTTGCAAATACATATAGCTCTAACTGGACAGAGTAAAGGCCAATGCCCATCTGAAGACGGAAGAGCCTTAATAACAATAGGTTCAGGATACTTATTAGGAGCCTGATTCTAAGCCAAAAATCGAACCTTAGTAGTCAAAGTAATAGTATTACCCACACTACAATAGTGAGAATCATCAACAGATAGTGCATGAAGCTCACTAACTCTTCTAGCAGACGAGAAGGCTAAGAGAAAAGCTGTCTTATAAGATGAGAATTTGAAGTCCACCGTGTCAAGAGGCTCAAATGGCACTTCTTTTAGCTTTAGAAGAACTCAAGCTAAATTTCACTTAGGAATTAATCTAAGGGTTCTAGGTCTATTTATTAAAAAGGTTTTCACTAACTTAGATAATGAGACCTTAGATCCAATCTGTAAGATATCATGATGTGCATAGGTATTTGATAGCATAGACCTATAACCCTTAATGGTAACGGGCTGCAATTTGATCTCATCAAACAGGTAGAGCAGAAAATTTGCAATGTCAGGAATGGAGTGATCATAAATATCTACAGAATGATCCCTACAGCACTGTGAGAAAACCTTCCACTTAGCAGCATAATTTAGTGAAGAGGAGGTCCTCCTACAGTTAGAAATTGTGTCCACTGCTCGCCCTGTAAAATGTTTGCCGTGCAAGAAGGACCGCACAACGGAAATACGTGAAGGTTGAGACCTTGCGGGTTATGATGCAGTGTGCGCGATTTCCTCTGCAAAAGAAGATCCTCCAGTGGAGGAAGCTTCCGCATCATGTCCCACAACAGACACCTGAGTAGATTTATCCATGGTCTCTGGGGTGACAGAGATGCTACAAACAGAATTTTGCAGTGAGATTGTTTTATCTTTAGAAATATCTTTGAATCAATGGCGCTGGAGGATACGCATATCCTATCTTTCCGTCCCAAGAGATCAAGAGGGCGTCTACTGCAAACACTCGAGGATCTGGACACGGCGACACATACGTCTGCAACTGATTGTTGAGATGCGTCAAGCAAGCCAAATTGACATTATCTCTTTGATGTTTATGTGCTTGTTTAGGAACTGCAGATCCCAAAGACCCTGGCATTTCGAATCTGTTGGGCTCAATGTTGCGCCCCAACCTGTTTGACTCGCATCCGTCAAACTTGGATCCAGCGATTGCAGTGGAACTCCCCGAGTTAACCATTGAATCTCTTGTTTCACTTGATTTGACTAGACGATGTTCGTTTCGAGCGAATGAATCTTGACACTCCAATTCTGGGTCAGAAATATTTGGAGTGGCCGAGTATGTAGCCGCCCCATCGGAATAAGATCCGTGGCGGCTCCGCACAAACCTATCAGTCGCATGAATTCTCTCGCTGTTACTACGTCTGAATGAAGACAAAAGCGAGCATAACAGCTGATTAATTTCGCTCTGGTTAATGGCAGACGAACAAGATTATTGTGCGTCTCGAAGCTCATTCCCAGGTGGGTGAATGAATTGGACGGCACCAGATCCGACTTCTTTTCGTTTACTATAAAACCGAGACGTCGGAGCAGTTGAAGCAGACTCTGAACATCGTTCTGAAGCGTTATCTCGTTGTCGTACCTCTGAAGAATGTTATCTAGGTAGGCCGACGTTACCACAGACGAATGAGCTCAGAAATGAGTCATTACCAAGTTCATTAATCGAGAGAAAGCACAGGGTGCTAGATTCAGACCGAAGCACATTGCTCGGAACTGATAAACGACTCCTAGGACAGCGAAGCGAAGATACTTTCTGAACGCCGGATGTACCATGACGTGAAAGTACGCATCTTTGAGATCTATGCTCGCAGCATAGTCGCTTACCCGAATGCTCGCTCTGACCGATATCGGATGGTCTCCATATAAAATTTTGGAGCCACGCTCAGCTTGTTTGTCCAGCTCAGATCTATGACTGGACAAAACGAACCGTCTGGTTTTAGAACCAGAAACATATGGCTGTAGAAACCTGGAGATTCCTGGATTTCTACGACCTCTATTGCGTTCGTCTCCAGAAGAGATTGGAGTTCTGATAGAAGTACGACCTCTATTGCATTCTTCTCCAGAAGAGATTGGAGTTCTGATAGAAGCGAATCTCTCTTCTGAGGATTTGATGCAAGCTGAGTCCATCGTGGACTTCGAGTTAACGGTGGTTTTCTTTTGAAGGACAGTTTTGGCCCTTCTGAAATCACCCCTCGAACCCATGGGTCATCCGTAATTGACAACCAACTGGTTAAGAAACTTGATAGCCTTCCGCCCACTGGAACACCATAGAGGTTTACACCATCACCTCCTGGATCTGCAAGGCTTGCGGGAGGAGAAACCACATCCTTCATGACCCGCACCTCACCCCGTCGACCTAGGGGCATCTGACCAGTTGTCCCGGCCAGTATTACGATCCCTACCTGAGTCGCTACCCTGACGGTCTCTGGTGTAAGACCTAGAGGTCTTCTTAGAACCTCTATAGGAACTTCCCTTGGACGTACTGGCCCCAGAAGTGCCTGCATTACTCTTCTCCACTGAATCCGACTTTTTAGAAGTGGATTTAAACAGCAGAGAGTCTGAAGCTTTCTTAGTAATCTGATCATAGATTATGGAAAGCTTGCCGTCAAAGAGAAGCTCTCCGGAGACTGGAGCAACTCGAAGAGAGTTTTTCACCTTACGATCCACTCTAGTGGATGCAGCCAGAGCAGCATCATGTCTAACTAACTCCAGATTTGCTACTGAAAGGGCAGAGTTATACGTAGAGTATGCTATGGCCCTCGAAAGAACTGTTACGGAAGTTTGTACATCCTGGAATTCTTTTCCTTCGAGGCGTAATGATAATGCTCTGGTAAGGTGATCTGCATACGATAATGCGTCTAAGCTGATTCTGTTAGACGAGATAGACGTTTCCAGCGTACTGGATAGAATTGACACAGACGACAGCAAAGACAATTCTAGGTCTTCAGCCTGGTCGTCCAGACGCAGAGGAACTCTCGGTATGCCATGTCCTGCCGTTTCAAATTGATTCCTTGAATTGATGAAAGGCAGCTGTAGAGCATTAGGAGATAAAAAACTGGACTTGCCCGTCTTAGAGGCTAGTTTGAATATAGCATCATTCAAAAGTTCAAATGTCCGTGTGACATTTCTGGACTGGGTCGGCAACTCAGGCGCCATGTCCCTATTCCGACCAAAGAAATCTGTGTCCAGTGACGCTATCAGTCTCTTACCCAGTAACGCAGCATTTTGGTCCAGAGGAACAACTTCAGGAAGCTATTGCCGGATAAAATCTATGGCTACCTTATGTTGTTCAGAAAGGGAAAATTCCAGCTCCGTTGAATCCCTTTCGCCATCCGGCTGGACCACTTGGTAATCTCGGTTGTCCATTTCTGACTCTGCAGGGGAGCGAACCGACCCAGCTTCCTCAGACAATTCTTGATCCGAAAAAGTTTCTGACGGCTGCTGGGATGCTGCGATGAGTTGTGCTATCTGTGATAGCAAGTCCCTCACAGAGGCCTGTGGAGCTGCGGTCTTACGTGATTTAGCCGCTAGAAGCTCCTGGGACCTTGAATCCTGCATTCTTCTTTTATGTGAACGTCCCGACTGTAAAGGCCTCATGTTCCAGGCTACCAGATGGCGTGACCTGGTCGGCGTGGAAACCCTGGTCGGCAAAGCTGGCTGGATATCAACGGTCACGTAGCCAAGGTGCGGTCGTGTGTGCTGCCGTGAGGCTGAGGAAGCCAACAGACTAGTCGTGCCGGACTGTCTATGCGATGGAGCGTCCCAAGCAGGAGGAGTGGACGTATGCTCCGACTGACGAACATTACGTACAACAACATCTGGGCCCAGATGTTGCTGGAAGAGAGGGGCCTCTCATGCTCGCAGTCCGGGAAGACCTGGACGAGCTAGCTACAGGACTGACTGGCTTCCTCCGTTCTATCCTCTGATATGTCATTGCTGGGTGTGCACGATCCATGTTTATAGTGCTCGCAACACCCAATCTCTTTTCCTGACCGCAACGGAAGAACCCGGCATCACAACCATTTCGTGAATAATTGCTTCACTGGGCGAGCTAGCGGGCGACAACGCCGTCGATCCTACTTGGGACCTCTTAGGCAATTGTCTTATTTCCATGAGGACTTTAGCTGCTAGCTCTTCATTTGACTGCGACAACGGAGGCACACTTCTTGAAGACATCACGGAATCATCACCCTGTTCTTGTTCCTCTGAAAAAGAGACTGAGAGACTCGAGTGACCTTGCGGAGAGAGGACCGGCATGGACCTCTCACCGCTAACAACATACCGTGATACACGTCTCCAACGTTTGTCATCCCAATTGGCACACACTGAGCAAGAATTACTGCGAAAACACTGACTACATGAAACACAATGAACATGAGAATCAAAGACTTCCTCAAATTACGATTTGAACAATATTCTTTCATCCTGAAAGAATATAACAGTCATAGTACTCACACTAGCCCTTGAAAACAAAGATACATGATATTAAAATAATCCATTACAACATTTCAAAAAAATAATTCAAAAGAAAAAAATTTTCGAAAAATTTTCAGGTGAGCCCAAGTTCCCAATGGGAACGATGAGCCCAAATGGATCCCAAAAAAGCCTAAGTGTGGACAAAAATTTTAAAACATATTTAAAAATTAATGTTACACTTATGGATAATATTAATGTATCTGGCTATGAGCAGAACTAACCAGAAGACAAGGAATCACTATCAGAAGTAACCATTGTCAACGTAAACAAAAGTGTATAAAAACTGGAAACAAGACTCCAGGCACTGTAAACATGGCCCAAAATCAGTTACCAATTTAAACACTATCTGATGTACAACAGAGGCTTCCAGAGAAGAAACTGCAGTACATCGGATGGTAGATGCATGACCAAAATGCCTAACCACCCTAGGGTGAGGATGTAACCATGGGGGAAAACAGAATAATCATTCTGTTACCAAGCCAAAACTCCCAAGAAATTTTAGTAAAAAAATTACAAAAATTATGCCAAAATCATGGGAGAATAGCAAGGGGGGAATCAAGGAAAGGGAGAGAGGAAACACTGAACAAACAATGGAAATTTCATAGCAAGAATGAAAACATCAGGCCCATGCCCTGAAATTAGGGAACACGAAGTAATTTCGTAAAAAAAAATTGTAAGTTACAGCCCTGAACACATCCTTCCACTGTTTCTTCCTCTCATCCTTTTATTTCATCCTTAGATCCACCATTTCTTTCATGATTATGTGTCTGGCATCATTTTAACTGAGATTTACAAGCACAAATATCAGTGAGATGTTACTAATTTTAGGCCCAAACAAAGAATGAGAAATGGCGCCAATTTTCGGGACTTCCTTGACACTGCGCATACGCAGTGGATAAAAGTATGAAGGACCACATAGGACATTGAAATTTCAGATTTTGATGCAAACTTTGGGGATTGGGGGGCAAAATTTGTGTTTGGCCCTAGAATTTTAGCACCATCTAAGTCTGGGTCATTGGTACAGTATGAAAATAAACAACACTGTGGTGTGGTACAGATAGCTTCATGAAGCTTTCAACAAAGACTGGGCATTGGATCCTCACAAAACTGAGCACCAGGGATGCCCAAAAATGCAGAGTTGCTCAAATTCACATTCATCAATAGATTTTCACCAAATAAACTGGCACAAATAGAATAATGAAGATTGCCACCAAGATTGGGAATTGGACCCTCCAAAAATTGGACCTCCAGGGGTGCCCAAAAGTGTAAATTTGCTAAAAATTGTATTGATTTTCATCAAGCAAACTGCATTGTAGAGTGGCACGAATAGATTCATGAAGACTGCCACCAACATTGGGCATAAGCCTGCAGCTGGGCAGCAGGGCACCAGAAGTACCCAAAAGTGCAAATTTGCTCAAAATTGCCTTCATTAGCCGATTTTCACCAACCAAACTGCATTGTGATGTGGCACAAATAGATTCATGAAGATTACTGCCAAGATTGAGTGCTGTGACCTCACAAAATTGGGCAAGAGGAGTGCCAAAAAGTGACAAATTGCTGAAAATTGCATTTGTCAACCAATTTTTGCAAAACAAACTACATTGTGGGGTGGAACAAGCAGAGTCCTGAAGATTCCCACCAAGATTAGTCATCGAATGATATCCAAATTGGGCACCAGGGGTGGAAAAAAAGTGACAAATTGCTCAAAATTGCATTCATCAACTAATTTTTGACAAATAAATTGCATTGTGGGGTGTCTCAAATAAATTCATGAACATTGCCACCAAAACTGGACATTGGCCCTTCCCAAAATTGGGCACTAGGAGTACCCAAAAGTGTGGTGATGTTAAAATCGCATTCATCAACCAATTTTCGCCAAATAAACTGAATTGTGGGGTTGGTAAAAACAGATTCATGAAGACTGCCACAAGATTGGACATTGGCTCCTTCCAAATTTGAACATCAGGGGTGCTCAAAAGTGTTGAATTGCTCAAAATCAAATTTATCAACCGATTTTTTACAAATAAACTGCATTATTGGGTGTCTCAGATAGATTCATGAACATTGACACCAAAACTGGACATTGGCCTCTCCCACAATTGGGCACCAGGAGTACCCAAAAGTGTGGTGCTGCTAAAATCGCATTCACCAACTGATTTTGCCCAAAATAAACTACATCGTGGGGCGGCACAGATAGATTAGTAAGGCTTCCACTGATTGGGCATTTGATCTTCTGAAAAATGGGTACTAGGTGTTCCCAAACGTTCCGAGTTGCTCAAAATTGCATTTATCAAGTGATTTTCACCCAGGGTTCCTGCACTAAATTGAGAAGTGAATTCCAGGAGTTTCCAGGACGTTCAGATCAATTTTTCAAGGAGTTTCTAGGAGTCAGCTGGGTGAAATTCATGGTTTTTCAATTAATCCAGTGGTGGGACCAGTGTTTTCTAATTAAGGGGCACAAGTAATATGGGGGGGGGGGGTTACAAGTAATTTTAAGAAGGGCACAGCCAGAATCAGGGGTGAGTGCTATGCTGTTGGATAGTCTGTGGGCTTTCTTTGTCCCGATTCAGGTACCTGGCTCGAGACAAAGAAAGCCCACAGACTAGCCAACAGCATAGCTCAAGACACCATGGGTACCTGGGCAAATTTTTGTAATGGCATATGGAAAATTTGGAGGGCACATGCCAGGAAATTAGCTGCCAGGGATCTGACAAATGGCGTTCAGTCAGTGGGTAAATTTAATGTTGTTTCCCTGCATTTCAGGGTAGCAGCATTAAGTTTACCACTGACTGTGCACCTAATATTGAATGATGATTTCATTTCAGGTAATTTAATTATTAAAATAGGACTTACATGATTAAATTGCCTAGACAAAGTAAATCACACAGAGTCTCTTTTCCTGTTTCAGTGCTGCTGTTCTTCAGCTGTACATGCAGAAGGATGAATTTCCAATTGAATAATTTGACACAACGGAAGACTTATTGATTTTGTCACTTGTATATGTATTTTTCGTAATGTTGAAACAGAGATTGACTGTGCTTTTTCCTTCACAATTTTAATGTGCTTCGACGATGTCAAATGGGATCTCAGGGCGGACTCCCCCATATTTGCAACACTAAAATTCTTCATACACACACGACACCGTGCTGAGTTTTTTTCTCCCATCACTGCTTCCAGCCACGTGTCATACTTTTGCTTTTGGGCCATTGCTCTTGAAATCTGCACTTTCCACCTGGCATATCAAAAAAACTGAGTCTCTGACAAGGATGCTTCGTTGAGCAAAAACAATGCGGTCAGAAGTCATCGCTCGTTTCCATTGACAGAAATCCCGGTAACTGAAACGACTACACCTCGGACGTATTTTGAAACAACTGTAAACACCTCGGCTGTGAGCAACCGACTCGATTTTTCCTAAATTCCAGGAGTTTCCAGGAGGTGCTTCAAAATTCAAGGAGTTTCCAGGTCTTTGGGTGGGGTTTTGAAATTCAAGGACTTTCAAGGAATTCAAGAAGGCGCGGGAACCCTGTCACCATATAAACTGGGAGGCATAAATAGATTCATGAAGATCACCACAAAGATGGGGCATTGGACCCTCCCAAAATTGGGCATTAGAGGAGCCCAAAAGTGTCAAGTTGGTCAAAATCACGTTCACCAAATGATTTTCCCAAATAAACTACAATGTGGGGAGGCACAAATAGATTCATGAAGATTGCCACCAAGATGGGGTATCAACACCCTCCCCCCCCCCCCCCCCCCCCAATTTGGGGGCAACAGGGGTGCCTAAAGGTCAGGAGGTGTTGAAAATCGCTTTCATCAACTGATTTTTGTCAAAGAAACTACATTGTAGGGAGGCATAAATAGAGTTATGAAGCTTCACATGAAGAATGGACACCAGACAATTTCCAAATTGGGCACCAGGGATGCCAAAAAGTGCAGAGTTGCTCAAAATCACATTCATCAATAGATTTTCACCAAATGAACTGCATTGAGGGATGGCACAAATAGATTCATGAAGATTGCCACCAAGATTGAGCATCGAACCCTCCCGAAAGTGGGCACCACGGTGCTGAAATGCTCAAAATCGCATTCATTAACCGGTTTTTGACAAAAAAATAGCCTTGTTGAGTGGCATGATTCAGGAAGATTGCCACCAAGATTGGGCATTTGATCCTCCGAAAAATGGGCATATTATCAACCAATTATCGCCAACTAAATTACATTGTGGGGCAACACAAATAGATTCACCAAGATTGTGCATTCACCCCTCCCATTTTTGGCCACTAGGGGGTGCCCAAAAATGTCCAATTACTCAAAATTGCATTCATCAACTGACTATTGCCAAATGAACTGTATTGCAGGGTGGCCAAGAGTGCCATCAAGATTGGGCATTAAACCCTCCTAAAATTGAGCATCATGGTGCCCAAAAGTCCAGAGTAGCTACAAATCGCATTCATAAACTGATATGCACCAAAGAAACTGCATTGTAGAGCGATACATATAGACTGATGAAGATTGCTACCAAGACTGGGCATCAGCCCCACCCAAAATTGGGCATCAAAAGTACCAAAAAGTGCTGAATTGCTAAAAATCACATTCATCTACTGAGTTTTGCCAAATATGTGGAGTTGTACAAATAGATTAGTAAAGTTTTCATTGGGTATTGTAACCTTCCAAAATTGGGCATCAGTGGAACCGAAAAGTGCATTCATCAACTGAATTTCGCCAAATAAACGGTGTAGAGGGGTGGCATGCTTAAAATCGCATTCGTCAACTGATTTTTTAAAAATGAAAGTGTCAATGACACTGTAGCTCAACTTGACTATCTTGAACTTGTTAAGTTATAAATGAAATGGCAAAATTGAAGATCATTGGTTCCAATGTTCCAATGTTATTTGAAGAAACTTCAACATAACAGCATTGTGTGTGCACAATACTAGAGCAATCCATGCATTTTTAAATGTAAACTGTAAGGCTGGCCGAAGGATGAATGCTGATACACAAATGCAGTAAGTTTAAAGGTAAACAGCAACTTTGGTCAACAGAAATGAATGCTAATCAATAGCTCTTATCTAGAGGTCTCGCCCAATGAGCACACCAAGTTCAAAAACAATCCAATGATAAATGTGACCTGTAGTCCATGTCAAAGAAGAATGCTGATGCACAAATGCAATAAATTCAAAGGTTTCTGCTAACAGAAACAGTTTTTGATGGAAATGAAAAGAAAATCGATAGCTCCTATCTTTGTCACCCTGAATAAGCATACCAAGTTTTAAAACAACCAGATAATGTATGCGCCCTCTGAGGCGTGCCAAAGGAAGATGTTAATGCACAAATGTTTGAAGGTCACTGCTTGTGGCAATGTTTTTTTTCTGGGGTTTTTTCTGGAAATTTATAAAAATTCCCTGTAGAGAGTGCAAAAGGGATAATTTGCTGCACAAATGCACTAAGTTCAAAGGCTGGCACTAACAACAATAATTTTCTAGGGAAATAGAAAGAAAATCACTAGCTCCCATCTAGAGGTCCCCCAACATGCATACAAAGTTTCAAAGCAATCCAATAATAAATGTGCCCTGTAGGGCATGCAAGAGGAATATACTGATGCCTGACAAAATTAAGTTTGAAGGTTTTTGCCAAGTTAATGCCATTGACAAAGTTTGGAAATGGAAGAAATCGATAACTCCCACCTAGAGGTCACCCTAAAAGAGTTTCAAAGCAATCTCATTATCTGATCATAAATGTGCACGGTAGGATTTGCCAATTTTGATGCCTGGCTAAACTGAGTTCAAAGGTCATTGCCAGTGGCAACATTTTTTGATGGAAATGGATGAAAATCGATTGTTCCCTCTAGAGGTCACTCCAAACAAGCATACCAAATTTCAAAGCGGTCCAATCATAAATGTGCCCTGCAGGGTGTGCCAAGGGAAAATATTAATGCATAACTGCATTAAGTTCATTCAAGGTCATTGCCAACAGCAACTATTTTTGATTGAAATGGAAGAAAATCGATAGCTCCCATCTAGAGGTCACCCCAGACAAACACACCAAGTTTCAATGTGATCTAATTATAAAAGTGCCCTATAGGGCATGCCAAAGGAATATATTGATGTGTGACTAAACTAAGTTCAAAAGTTGTTGCCAGAGGCAACATTTTTGAATGGAAATGGAAGAAAATCAATATATCCCATACAGAGGCCACCCAAAACAACCATACAAAGTTTTAAAGTGATCTGATCTTTAAATGTGCCTGGTTGGGTGTGG